>JABXJD010000016.1:5502500-5617500 GCA_013375575.1 Percina caprodes
AATATACCCAGTACTGTCTAACAGGAGTATTTTCATTTGATAGGATGGATCACAGTTCCACTCTGATCACTCCCACGCCATCATGGGTGTGCTGCATTCAGCTGTAGAGCAGTGGTTCACACACTGTTTTCAATAATGTACCCCCTTTGAAATTTATTGTTTTTAATGTTCATAATTGATTTATCCCTGGACCACCACAAAACATTTGGGGGAGAGAAAATAAATTCATTATTATATTGTATAGTTATTTTAGGAATTAGACATGAAACTCACGTACCCCTACGCAGTACTCCATAGTACCCCAGAGGTATAAAGTAACAAATGACTTGCGTTACTGTACTGGAGTAGTATTTTGTGTACTTTTGCTTTTCAGAGTAGTTTTAAAAATCTGCAATTTTACTTTTACTCACATTAAATCTGTTACTGAGTATTAAAAAAAGGAAGAAAAAAAAGATATCCAACGTTGTTTTGGCAAACATATCTGTCAGACTTTTGGCTCTGTGCTTTTAACAAATTGCAAAAGACTGATTTAATTAAATAAGTATAATAGGAATAAATAGGAATACATAGAAAAAAGTACATCTCCACTTGCTGTGAAAAAGTAACTTTTACTCTGAGTAAACTACTTTTTACTTTTCTTTGAGGGGATTTGTATACCGGTAATACTACTTGTACTGGAAGTAAAAGTTGAAAGTAATCATACTTTTACAAAAGTTGAATATTTTTGTAGTCTTTCCAACTCTGCTGTTACACCTCCCACCTCCACCTTTTGAGAAACACTGCTCGTCGGTGAGTATTGCATTATTAAAATGAAATAAAATAAAATATAAATAAAATAAAATAAAAGTCGACTGACTGGAACATCCCCATTCAAATGCAAACCGAAGACAGCAACATTAATAGATCAGATCCGTACATCCCAGGGTTCAAACTGACACAGTGGTGGTGTTTGATTCCTTCTGACCCAAATTGCTCTCTCGCCCTTCTGGCTGTTGTTGTTTGGTGATATTTTTGCAAATATTTCTTTAAAAAATAATTCTCTCTGCCCACTGGAACGCTATGGCTTTTCATTTAAAATATACTTATCAAACAGATGGAAGTAGAGACAAAGGTCTGCCTCTAAGAGAAGCCTGCTTCACTTCTGCGGCTCAGGTAAATAAAGGCCCCGGCTTTTATTTGAGGAATTACGGTATTTGTTAACAGCTCGAAAAAAGAAGAACATTTGTGACAACTCTCTTTTTCAAAGACAAATCAATTACAGGCATTTAAAGAAATGTGCTGAACTGCACACTATTTGGACTGACAAGTCAACTTATAAACAAAGTTTGAAACAGAAACTGCTGTCACACCTCAGGTGTGTGTGTTTATGTGTGTGTGTGTGCTTCCCTCACTCTGATCAATACATCTTGTCAGCCAGTGGTTGATAGATTATTGATTGTAATCAACCTGTCCTCTATGTGTGCAGACAGCCTCTAATTCCTCTGTCAATCTGCCCGACCACTCATCTCACGCAGATAGTTGGTCTGAAAACATTGCCGTCTTTCCTACTGGAGCAGCAGGCGCTTTTTCTGTGCTTACAGTCGGCGCTGCCAACCTTTTTTGGGCTGCACGCAGGCTCTCCGCCCAGACCCTTGCGGACATGGGTGCCATCACCATTGCCAATGACACCTATCACTGTATATCTATATCCACACTTTATATTGCAGCCATCTGGCCATAGATACAGGACTCTGAGGTGTAGAAGGACTCTCTTTTCGCAGAAGTCTTTTCCCTTTTGCCATTGTACTACTGAACAAACCACCTCGCTGACCTTGTATACATAGTGTCATTGTAAAAAATTTTGTTTCTATATAGCTCGCTGTTATTGGTTGATGCGTTTGTCCGTGTATATTGCCATGGGCATGAACACCCTGTTTTCTGCCCTCGCAGTTCTCCTTGAATTGGGTTGGCACTGAAATCGTGGTTGCAGCGTGCCGCCTTGGTCCTGCTTGACGCCCTGCTACACCCTGGACTGCTACAACTATAATTTCTAGTCATAGTCCCGCCATCTTGATTGTCACTATAACTGCCACTGTTCATTGTTCCAACTTCTACAATTATGAATCATATTTCTGTATATCTGTATCAGTGCCTGTGTCCATACCGGCAGCGACTAATGGCGCCCACCAAGAGCCTGGGTCTGTCCGAGGTTTCTGACTAAAAGGGAGTTTTTCCTCGCCACTGTCGCACCAAATGCTCGTTTGTGGGAAATTGTTGAATCTTTGTAAATTATAGAGTGGTCTAGACCTGCTCTGTCTGTAAAGTGTCTTGAGATAACTCTCTGATTTCATCCTATAAATAAAATTGAAATCAAATTTCCCTCATGGGACAATATCTATCTATCTATCTATCTATCTATCTATCTATCTATCTATCTATCTATCTATCTATCTATCTATCTATCTATCTATCTATCTATCTATCTATCTATCTATCTATCTATCTATCTATCTATCTATCTATCTATCTATCTATCTATCTATCTATCTATCTATCTATCTATCTATCTATCTATCTATCTATCTATCTATCTATCTATCTATCTATTTATGTCACATGGGCCAACCCAGACTCTCACCAACAAGTGGATGCCAAAGGTATGAATGAAGCTTTAAACATCCAAAATCTCCCTGAAACTGCATGAATTCTCACTGACATATCACTGTAATGTCTTTTTTTTATGATATGCGTGAATGAATATTGGTGATGAGATATTTTGAAACACTGATCAGCCCTAGTTTGTGAACTCTGCTGAAAGATACAGACAACATCAGCTTCCCTTTCGATGCATGAACCTCCAACATGGCCGCCAGAGGAGGAGGAGGGGTGTGGTCGGGTTTGCTGGTGGGAGCGAGGGGGATTTGATTTGGGGTGTCTCTAGAATTCATTACTGTCAATCTGTGATATCCATTACCATTTCATCAGCACTCGGCATTAACATAAACATGCATAATTAAGCAGAGCAGCGGAGAGGAATCAGAAGCTCTGATTACAGACGCACCGTTCGTTTGTTTATTTATTTATTTATTTATTTACAATTTTATCCAATCAGAACGCACCTTGCAGTCATAGAATTGGGCCGAGCAGAGAGACATCTCGCACAACCACGCACGCACGCATCTCCATTTCATCAATCTCTTTCGCTACTGCTTTCTCTCTCTCTCTCTCTGGATATTCAATCTTCATTTGTTGCTGCCATTGATGTGTGTGGCAAGAGAATGAGCTACAGAATCAGTGTGTGCATGTGTGTGTGTGTGTGTGTGTGTGTGTGTGTGTGTGTGTGTGTGTGTGTTCTGAATATCAATGGTTCCTCTGGTTGACTGCTCTTTTCCATTTAACCGCTTTCCCACTTAGATCTTCTATTTCGCACATAATCAACAGACGGACTCTGGACCCAAATATAAATTTCACCTGGAACATAATGTCACCGCAATCTGACCCAGACCTTTAGTGAGGGACACACGGCTATGGTGCCGCCTTGCCCCAGTGGCGACAGTGGGGACGGTGGGTACACATCTCTATCAGATTTCATCATAAGTCATTTTGTACCCACCACTTAAACACCACTTCTTTTACATTACTAGCTTAGATACAGGAGAGTGGCTTTCAAACCATGACCTGTGTGTCCCCAGCACATTTTAAACCAAATGCCAATGTACCATGTTGCCATATTGGACGCTCAAAACATGTCATTTTGAACTCAACTCAGTCCCCAGAGCTCAACACCCTAACTGATGCTGAAATCGTCAAATCAAGCCTCCATAAGAATGATTGTAAAATCTATGTCTCAGCCAGTAATGGAATCAGTACTTTCAACATTGGGCTGCAACCAACACTCATTTTCATCATTGAGTATTCGTGATGGTTTACTCAATAAATCAGTGAATCATTTGGTCTAACAAATGCCAGAAAATAGCGGAAAATGCCCAATTTATTAAAGCCCAAGGTGATGCCATCAAATTGTTTTGTCCGACCTACAAAAGGCACAGGGTTTACGATCACATAGAATAAGCAAGCAAAAAAAAGCTGCAAATCCTCACAACTAAATCTAGAGCTAGGGATTTTCATTGTTGCTAATGGAAATATAAGATACTTTGGCAAAGATTATTCATTGAAATAAACATCTCTGAACACGTTAACCCCTTGGTCTCTAGAAACCACTGCGTTCATGTCCCAAGTGATTTGGTGACAAATGTAAAAAAAAAATAAAAATGGCTTCAGGGTTTATGAATTTATAATTGAAAAAACTATGAGTCATCCACACACTAATCTCCTTAAGACAAATATGTAAAGCGAATATTGAAAGTCACCAGGACTGAGCCTTGAGGAACTAATATACTGTACACTATCTTCACAGCACCAAACAACAGACAGGCCAACAATAGATAGATAGATAGATAGATAGATAGATAGATAGATAGATAGATAGATAGATAGATAGATAGATAGATAGATAGATAGATAGATAGATAGATAGATAGATAGATAGATAGATAGATAGATAGACAGACAGACAGACAGATAGATAGATAGATAGATAGATAGATAGATAGATAGATAGATAGATAGATAGATAGATAGATATCTGCCCTTGAAAGCAACAGACAAAAAGTCACACTAAAAATCAAAAAGACCATCCTCCCCTTCCTTTTTTGTCTTCCTCTGCTGAATTAATTTACATTCCAGGACGTTCTTCCTTGTCACATTCAGTCTGATTGATACAGTAAATTGCATTGTCTTTTTGTTATGTACCTGTGTGTGTGTGTGTGTGTGTGTGTGTGTGTGTGTGTGTGTGTGTGTGTGTGTGTGTGTCTGTGACTTTCATGTCATACATTAGCTTCGACAGCAGAATCACCATTAGCATCTGCGCAAATATTAGCATCTCCTCTGTGACTTCAGCCCGGTGCCCTTCAGATGAGCTCAGAGTCCTTCGTTGACATCTGCATTTCTTCAAACTCTGTTACTGTAAAGCTGGAGGCATGGAGTGTAGCATAAAATGGCATTTTAAAATATATTCTGGCTCATCGTTGGGTCAAAAATTCCATTTCCTCCACATAGTTCCATTATAAAAGGAGGTGTCTGTAAAAGTGTTGACATAACATCAAGGTAAAATATTCCTTTTTGTAAGGGTGGCGATGTCAGTCTGCAGGGGTGGGGAGGCACTGGTTGGCACCCCCACCCCCCTCCCCCCCGGCCTATAGAAGATGTGTATTTTATGCGGGTATACGGTACAATTTGTTATGTATGAAAACAAGTCAAACTAATAATGAGTAGGATATGTTATCATGTGATTTTTATGTTGTGTTGTATTAAGCAGAATTACATTGTGTTCTTCTATCCTATCCAATATTTCCTATATTTTTACGGAGATGTTCTATACTGCATTCTGATAAAATGTCCCCCGGCTTACTGATTATGTGTGTCCACCCTCCCGTGCCACCCCACTTGAAAAATCCTGGAATCACCCCTGCCAATCTGTTGATTGATTAATTGGTCCACCACTTCAGTTCAAACTGAAATATCTCAACAAGTAGTGGATGGATTGCCATGAATTTTCTCACAGACATCTTTTTCTATTCTTAACGGTTCCCAGAAGACGAATTCCAATGACTGTGGTGAGCCCCTGACTTTCCTAGCACCACCATTTGGTCAATATTTATGGCTTTGAGTGGTTTAAGTTGGATGGATTACCATGAAATGTGGTTCAGGCCGCCATGTCACCCTCCAGATGAACTGTCTCCACTTTGGTGATCTCTTTGCTTTTCATTTAGCGCCATGACCAGATACCTGCAACACTAATTAAAATCCCATCAGCAGCAGCTTAAAGTTGTGCTTTGTGCCAATTAGCAAATGTTAGAATGGTAACCATCCAAACTAGCATGGTACCCGCTAAATATTAGCATGGGGCGGCTGTGGCTCAGGTGGTAGAGTGGCTGTCTTCCAATCGCCCTGCAGTCCGATGTGGAAGTGTCCTCGGGTGAGACACTGAACCTCAAACTGCTCCCTATGCTTCGATCTATGACTACATATTCATTAATATTTACCTGATGAGTGGGTGGCACCCATGTATGAATGCATCTGTGGATGGTGAATGGTTCCTGTGCTATGTAAAAGAGCTATATGAATGCAGACCATTTACATTAGCACAAAACTGCTTATCAGATCTTTAAGGATTCATATTTATAAAGCTTTTTGTATGTGTGAGCTTTAATTGGAATGAACGCCAGGCGCCATTTTGAAGTCCTTTATCCTGTTCTATTAATACAGCCAGGCTATTAATGCTATGGCACATTTTATTGGTCCATGCTAAGTTCTTACATCTACATAAATACAGTACGTACATCCTATTTTAATTCATTTATAATTTTTTTATTTATTGACTTGAAATGGGAAAGGGAGGGGAATGGGGGGGGGGAGTCAAACCTGTGGCCGCTGCATCAAGAATAAACCTCTATATATGGGGAGCCCGCTCTACCAGGTGAGCTAACCAGGCGCCCTATTAGAATATATTAATACATTCTTTATCATTTCAATTGATAGTCATAAAGCCATACTGTTTTTTTTTCTCTTGTATGGCCTATTTATGTCTCGCTCCATTCCCGATTGTTTTCACAGTTGTAATATTAGAATTATTTGTAAGGACGGCAAACAAAGCACTGATTTGTTATCCACTGCTGGCTTGTCCTTGTTGAAGCTTTTAGTGTTTTATTGAGTGGAAACCATACAAAAATTCTTGCTATTGCTCCTTGGGGGAGACACAAATAAAACCCGTCCCCGGGCAGAGGGGAAACTTTGTTTTCAATTCGGCTGTGTTTTACTTTATAGTTTTGGGGCTTTTTTACTGTCAAAAGCAGCTTTAAAGGTCCCATGGCATGAACATTTCACTTTGAGGTTTTTTAACATTAATGTGACTTCCCCCAGCCTGCCTATGGCCCCCCCAGTGGCTAGAAATGGTGATAGGTGTAAACCGAGCCCTGGGTATCCTGCTCTGCCTTTGAGAAAATGAAAGCTCAGATGGGCTGATCTGGATCTGATCTTGCTCCTTATGAGGTCATAAGGGGCAAGGTTACCTCTTCTTTCTCTGCTTTGCCCGACCAGAGAATTTGCCCCCCCATGAGAGAGACATAATGGCTTTCAAACGGGCAAAGTGGCAGTTTGTCAAGGCCACACCCCCAGCCTCCACCTTGCCCCCCAATCTCTCTCCTCCTCAAAAGCTTCAGACTCAGAAATGGCACATGCTAAGGAAAACTCATTGTGGGACTGGCTCTAGTGGCTGTAATTCTGCACCAAGGCTGAATGTTGGGAAAGAGACTTCAGATACAGTATTAGGGGACCACTAAGGTCTATATAAAAGAGACTTCAGATACAGTATTAGGGGACCACTAAGGTCTATATAAAAGAGACTTCAGATACAGTATTAGGGGACCACTAAGGTCTATATAAAAGAGACTTCAAATACAGTATTAGGGGACCACTAAGGTCTATATAAAAGAGACTTCAGATACAGTATTAGGGGACCACTAAGGTCTATATAAAAGAGACTTCAAATACAGTATTAGGGGACCACTAAGGTCTATATAAAAGAGACTTCAGATACAGTATTAGGGGACCACTAAGGTCTATATAAAAGAGACTTTAGGTACAGTATTAGGGGACCACTAAGGTCTATATAAAAGAGACTTCAGATACAGTATTAGTGGACCACTAAGGTCTATATAAGGTCTATATATACCATTGGTGCCGGTGGATTTTTGCCAATCACACTACAGGCCGTAGGTGGCACTAGAGAAGCCAGATTTTTTTTAAATGACCTGCTTCATGTAGTTCTCTCTAGATCTACTCTAACATAGGGTTAGTTTTGGCAAAGTTAGTTTTGTAAGGCTTACCTAAAAGTATGTAAGTATCAGGTAAATGTACTTTAAGTATTAAAAGTAAAAGTACTCAATGCAGAAAAGGTCTCACTAACTGAAAACGATGCAAACTGTTCTGTCAATCAACTAAGTGTTTGTCTCATTTCAGCTTGTAGGCCTGCATATTGTTGGGTAGTTTATATATAATAAAAGGTCATATTTTATAAACTACATGGGTCTTGTGTGCAATAATCCTAATGTGTAAAGTAAGTAACTAAAGTTGTCAGATGAATCTAGTGAAGTAAAAAGAACAATATTTCTCTCTGAAATGTAGCGGAGTAGAAGTAGAAAGTGGCATGAAAAGACTCCAGTCAAGTTCCCTTAACATTTGTACTTAAGTACAATATGTTAGCATTTACTTCTTAATAAATCACCCATTTCCAACCACTCCATTGAAGGGGCGTAACCAGTGGTTGGTAGCCTCATAAATACTGGTTAGGAGGGGCTAGCTACACCGACTAAAGGGTTCAGAAGGCCCTTATCATCCATTCCAATGGTAACGGTCGCCGTTAGCGTGGTCAGGACCCCTTGGCGTCACTTCAACGCTGTCACTTCTACTCGTCATTTAACAGCGCTGGGTCGAGCAGTTGCTCGGAGTGTGAATGGGTGGCCCAGCTTACAGATGACAGTGTCTACTGAGCCAACCAGGAGTACCGCCTCATATGTACACTATATCTATACTCTAACATCTGATAACGCACACTCGGTCAGCTGATAACATTCAAAGTGGAAGAATAAAATGTCCAAATGGCTAATCTCAGAGGATAATTCATGTTACTTGTGTAACTCTAACACTCTGGAAACGATGTAGGGCAAAGTCACACAGTCCTCATTCTGTGTAAAAATGCATCCTCGGGCACCTGGTTAGGTCACGTGGTAGAGCGTGCGCCCATATACAGTACAGACAGTTCAATTCCGACCTGCGGCCCTTTGCTGCATGACATTCCCCCTATCTGTCCCCTATCGTGCCTAAAGCTGTCCTGTCATAATAAAATGCCTAAAAATACCCCCAAAAATATAGAAGATAAGAAAAAAAACTCATCACCAATCACAATTGTATAAAACCAATCACAATTGTATTGGGCGCAATGGCGTGTATGTTCAAAAGTTGTTTTAGTCGTGCAATAGAAAACTCAGGTTGAACAGATAGTCTATCTAGCTGTCTGAATTTACCCCGTGGGAATCTGAGGATATAGACTAGGCTAAGCTAACCATGTCCTGCTTCTCATGCTGGTGCTTCATCGGTTGCCCTTGTACGACAAGGAGCTCCTTGCTGGGTTTCAAACACAGGCCATAAAACACAGATCAGGAGACACACATCATCTGCATCATAAAACACTGTCTGATTGCTCTCTGACTGTCCTTCATACTGCATCGACACTAAAACGGAACAGTGTGACGCAGCTGGGTTTAGGTCTGAATGTGGACTGAACCAGGTTAGATTTTCAATTAGTTTGTAATGTAACTTTATTTTGGACTTTTCAATCTCTCAATGTCGGATTGGTTTTAGTTTGATTCTAAAGAGAGTGAGAGGCTACTGGCGGTGGCAGTTATTATTTTTAAGGGGTAAAGTCATAGACTTATTAAAAGGTGCACTATGAGTTCTTGCATGATTTCAGCGCAATTTAATTTTTGTCAAAATTTGTAGGCATCTCTCCTTGATCCGGTAGCTGCCCCCGCCCCCTGAACACACCGTGAAAAAGCCCCGTCTCGGGGTACAACACAGGGGTCGTAGACGTCAAACAAACACTAGAGACAGTGTGTTCAGGGGACAGGCAGCTAGCAGATAGTGAGGAGATGTTTTTACAGTGTGTGCAGGGGACAGGCAGCTAGCAGATAGTGGGATGTTTTTACAGTGTGTTCTGGGGACAGACAGCTAGCAGATAGTGAGGAGATGTTTTTTACAGTGTGTTCTGGGGACAGGCAGCTAGCAGATAGTGAGGAGATGTTTTTTACAGTGTGTTCTGGGGACAGGCAGCTAGCAGATAGTGAGGAGATGTTTTTTACAGTGTGTTCTGGGGACAGACAGCTAGCAGATAGTGAGGAGATGTTTTTTACAGTGTGTTCTGGGGACAGGCAGCTAGCAGATAGTGAGGAGATGTTTTTTACAGTGTGTTCAGGGGACAGGCAGCTAGCAGACAGTGAGGAGATGTTTTTTTACAGTGTGTTCTGGGGACAGGCAGCTAGCAGATAGTGAGGAGATGTTTTTTTACAGTGTGTTCTGGGGACAGGCAGCTAGCAGATAGTGAGGAGATGCCTAAAACACGTGTGAAATTGTTTAAAGCACCTTTAAAGGATAGATACAGATCTTTCTTCTTAACACATACAGTATGTGCCATATGAATGAGTAATTACTCACTGTAATCATTCCTTTTGCGAAGAGATTCCATTCTATAGCTCAGACCAGAGTTCATTATCCCTCCTTTTGTCCTTCCATTCCTGTCAAAACTCATCTGTACGTTCCTCTTATCTTAACTATTAGTCAAAATTATTAAAAATGTCTGCTTTTTTAACTCAAACATTAGATACAGTTCTATATAAATGAGGGTTATTTACCATGAATTCCAGAAAGTACTGTAAAACTAGTGGTACTAAACTAAAACAGTCTGAAAAAGTGACGAAAATGTCAAATTTTTCTCCGTTTTCTAACCCGGGAGGACAACACAAGGGTAAGAAGCCTTTGTTGCAAAGAAAGTGAAAGGATTAAGAGAACAAAGAGGCTGAGCACCTGACACACACACACCTTACTCGCTCAATATTCCCTGTGACTTTATTTTTTTCATTATTTATAATGACATGAAAAGATAAACAATGTAAGACTCCGCAGCAATGTTAATGAAAACCAGCAGCTAGTTGGTCTCATTTAGAACCAGATACTAAAAAAGTAAAACATTTTAATCCACATCAAATTCACCTCTAGAAATGTATGAACAGAAGTAAAATGAATCCACTAAATTTTTCCCTTTAATAAAATATTTTTTCCCTTTAATAAAATAATTTTTCCCTTTAATAAAAGTAGTATTTAATATTATTCTAAGTATTGTCTCGTGATGCAGTTGGTGCAGATGGCCAGAGAACCTCCAGAGAGTTCATGGGGTCGATACACTCAATGTGCCCAGGAACCGGCTGCCCTGCTGGGCTTTGTGAATCCAGAGGGCCCCCTGCTGTCCCTGGAGCTCCGCCAACACAAACACACAAAACAATACAACCCATGCCAACAAGCCATCCACTTGTTTTTTTTTGTTTTTTTTACACACCCCTATCCTCTGGCCATTTCTTAAGAAGCCGAATAAGATTTTCTGGTTTTGATTTATTGGACAGAAAGACCATGTATAATTTGATATTTAGCTTAGTATAGTTTGCATAATAAAAGTATACAGTGCAGATGTTGGAAAACTTCCAGAGGGTTCAAGGGGCATGCTTGCTTGGCATGCCCAGGAACCTGCTGCCCTGTTGGGCTTCGTCAGCCCCCTCTCTGTCCCTGGAGCTCTACCAATGCAAACACACACTAACTAGCCTACTAGCCTTTCTTTAAGTTGCTGTTTTACATCCTGCCCTGAAGCAAACTACTGAAGCCAAATTCCCCCAAAAAAACATAGCACAATATGTATAATTGCCGGGTATAACAGGGTCTACAGATGGTCAAAGAATCTTAGAGGGAATTGGGAGGGGCAAACCGCAGTGCGCCACACACACAAACGCACGCACGCACACACACACACACACACACACACACAATGATGGTCATGCACACAGTAAAAATAAATAATCCCACACACATAGTGAAGTCAGCAGTTAGCTAACAACCCCACACACAGTATTTCATAAGCTTTATTATTTAAATTCACTAATTAAATTATAATTTACATGAGATTAAAGTCTTATGGAGGTTCAACACGGTTTAAGCAAATTTTTAGAGAACTGCCACCCACTGGGCCCCTATTGTTCTCTCAGACACACACACACACACACACACACACACACACACACACACACACACACACACACACACACACACACACACACACACACTAAATCTTTCACGCACACAGCGACGACAGTGGTGTTGGAGGGAGTGTCAGAGTTTATCCAAGACTGAACAGATGTCGATTGCCCAGCTGGCTCCTTCATCTCCGTGTGTGTGTGTGTGTGTGTGTGTGTGTGTGTGTGTGTGTGTGTGTGTGTAATTTACTTTACAATCTTTGCATGGATTTTAAAGACATTCTTTCCAATCCTCACCTTGTCAAACAGCTGTTTGAGGGTTATTAAAACTTGTTTTTTAGGGTAGAGGTCAGATCTACATGTTGAGGTTAAGATGAGGTCCAGGTTCAAGGGATGCATGATGTCAACATGGGCCCTCACAGGAATAGTAGTACAGATGTACATGCACAACCACTGCATAGGCTTCTGCAGACCGGGTCCCGACTAATCGGCAAACTAAGCTGTAAATGTTCCTCAGGAGAGCTTAAAACAAAGCCAGTTGGCCCATAAGCTCAAGACGCAAGTTATATGGTTGGTTATATCAAGGTCATGTGACCCAGATGATGTAATGACACAAATACACTGTCAATGAAGTAAACCATGCCTCTTTATTATTATCATAAAACATTTTTCTAACCGTCTTTCTGATGTTTAAACCCTAACCCTTAACTCTAACCCTTACATAATGCATTCCCTAGCCCCTTACCCTCACCCTAACCATCCCAAATAAATGCCTAACCTTAACCCTTACCCTCCCCCTAACCATAACCATAACCTAATTCTAACCTTAATCCTAAAACCAAGTCTTAACCCTTCAACAGCCCTTAATTTGGCTCCACAAGGCTAGCCGGACCCCACAAGTATACTATATTCCCGGTTTTTGGACCCCATGAATGGAGTTAACACACACACACACACACACACACACACACACATACACACGTTGCCAAAGGTTATTTTAAAATTATGACAGTCAGATTAGACATATGACCAAAAATTCTCTCTCTGGACAATAATATCCTTAAGACTTTGAATAATTCAAATGTATTGTCTCATTGTTCTTACAGTGTAATCTAAAATTGGCAAAAAAAAAAAAAAAAGTAGAGTTCCCCCTTAGGCAATTGCTGGTTGAAATTAAACTGAGAGAGTTCATTAATACATCAAACTGTGGAGCTGTGATGTGAATGTGACCCACGCTAGGTCTTTAGCGATCTGATAGTAAGTACAGAAAGAACATTTCGGAACTCTGACATAGCAGCCTGATTTCTGGACATGAGGCCAAAATGGTTACGGCACAGCCACGGGAGAAGAGTTTGATCCTTACGATCACATTTTCTTGTGACCACCAGGAAGTCATTTCACAAAGCTAACTGCTATCAGCTAGCCTTGGATGCCAGCCAAATTTAGCCCCGCCCACAACAATTGAGGCCTGGAAGTTGGGTCTGGACTTGATCCGTTGTGGAGCAACAATGCTCCAACCAGAGCTGTCTGGACCAATCAAACCAATCAGATATGATCCGAATTATAGTTTTTTGAAATGTGAATGATGAACGGATCAAACACAGGGGAGGCATGTTCTATTATTTATTTGAGTTGGAGTTCCATCTAGAAAGTCAGACAATGCCTAGTAACACGCCCCCTTTCCTCGGATTTCCGAGCTTGGAACTCGGACAACTCTTGTGGACAGCGAGCAAGAATTCCGATATCCGAGGTCCGAGTCGGGCCGTTGAGGATAACGAAACGCAGCATCAAACCGACGGGATTTTCGTTTGAATCCAAAAAACAAATCAAATCTAATTCTTGTCATCCGATTATGTGAAAAAAAATAGACGTTTTGAATCCTTCTGGGCTTCATTTTTCCTCCGAATGGGACTGAACCGGCCTGACTGACAGAGAGCCAACCTCTACTCCCGCATTCAGACGACTCAACTAAATGAAGCTGCCGTGTTTAACATATCATTTCATCTGCGTTCAGATGGAAATAGACTTGTCTCTGCCAGTCAGTTTATTAGTCAATGCAGCAGCAGCAGTCTTTGTTTTAAGAAGTCCCCATCTGCTGAGTCTGAGTGAGTGAATGAGTGTGTGAGTGTGTGTGCGCGTGTGTGTGTGTGTGTATAAGTGAGTCAAAAAGCCAACAATGACCTCCTTTTGTACTTCAATCCCACTACATCTGCCACAACCCCTGACTGCGTGTGACTAACGTTAAGGGTCCCTGAAGTGTGTGTGTGTGTGGAAAGGGTTTGCCTCATCTCCATGACAATAAACACTCATCGCCCCATCTGTCCCACACACACACACACACACACGTCTTTATTTCAGCCTGTCTGTGATCCTCTCTGATTTCATCTCTACTCTCTCAACACAGTAAAGTACAAACTGTGTGCTAGAAGAATCCTTTTGGTGCTCCAAACCAACCTGTATGCATCTCCTCAGAGTTAAGCCCTTTCCTCAACTGGGACCAAATAGCCCAGACTCTGAGGTACACACACAAGTGTTTGACTCGGCACGTCGGGCCAGCAAAGACTGGCATCTCCATTACAACAACGGGACTACCCGCTCAAAAAGCGTGTCTTGAGCTGGAACCCGCTCGTCCTGAGTCGATGGCGTCTCAAAGGAGCCCCTTTATAAATGGGGGATGAAAGCATTTCTCTTCCCATGAAGTCACAATGAAATACCCCTGTTTTGTCATGTGAAGGCGTTTACTTTAAAGCAGTTAAATCCGGAAAATGTTTTATCAGCAGCAGTGACTTAACACGAGCGTGAAGGTGAAACAGAGATCTGAAAGAAGGGCCGGGCGATACGGAGACCATCAGCTCTCATGATACTCCTGACCAATGACCTCCATGTCGACATCGCGACAATATTGTAGTATTGACAATTGTTACCGTAACAAAAATGTTTTCACAATTAGATGTTAGATAAATAATCATCATTAATATTGATATGGCAAAGAGGATACAGGTAAATAATAAAATTTACTGTAATGTAGCCTTCAAAGCCAGAAAAAGGCAACTTGTATGCCATATCCAGATATTATGATTTTCGAAATCTAAGACGATTTCTATCCTTTTATCTCAACCTAGGGCGAAAAGTGTGAAAAGTGTGTGTTGATATTATTTTCTTAAAAAGACTCTGTAATAGGGGAGACACCCAAGCCGCTTACTTTGAGTCATTTTTTTTTTTAAATATTATTTTTTGGGGCTTTTTCCCTTTATTTTAGAGTGACAGTGGACGCATGGGGAGGGGCGGGGCATGACACGCAGCAAAGGGCCACAGGTCAAGGATGTTTTGGGATAAGAAAATATCTTGCATGTGGCTTTCAGCTGCGCTTTCCTGCTGTGGGACACACTGCTGTGACATGAACCCACGTCTCCTTTTTGTCAAAAAAACGTTTTGACGGAGACAGACTGTTTTACCGGCATTCATCGACTTGTTAACAGTTCCTTAATTATTAAAAAGGCCGACAGCAGAAGTCAGCTGTGGCATCCTCTCTCCGTTACCTGCTGCAAATGCTTCTCAAAACAGAAACATGACAGGAGCCGCTGGGTGAAAAAAAATAAAAATACAGAACCGGGACTGCAGCCAATCAGCTGTCAGCGTGGGAGAATAATGCCTCAGACCCTTAGGTCTACACGGGAAACCTCGTTAATCCATCCAATCTGTCAGAAGGAGAACTACAGACGAAGAGAGAACAGGTTTCTGAGTCAGGAAGGCATGTGCATGATACTTAAATAATGTAATATACTGAAAGGAGTTTCATTTTATATGTTAAAATCCGTCATATGAAGTTAACAGTCGCTCCAGGATTTCGCGATGTTGCGTCTCCTAGCCTGACAAGCCAGACCCACATCAAGACGTTGAGTCTGGGAACTCACCATTGGCTGGGCTCAATCCGAGGGGCGGGATAAACAGGGGTCGGGATAGCGCTACAACCAATCAGAGCAACGCTGGTTGATAGATTCAACTTTAACCTCCAAACACATCTTCCTTTTTTAACCCTCCTGATGTTTGACCCGTTCACAAAAACTTTCTATATCAGAACTAAGACAAAAGAAAGATGAAAACAAAAAACTGTAAAACTTTTTTAAATGCTGAAAAAGTGAAGAAAAAAAAATAATCGGGAAAAGTGACCAAAAAAACATCAAAAACATTAGAAAAGCAACCAAAAATATTGTTAAGTTTTACTAAAACATAATTAGAAGAATGTAAAAAAGTGACAAAAAAAAATTGAATAAAATTGAAAAAAAATGTCGAAAAGTGGAGAAAAATAACAAAATGTTGAAATTTCAACCCAGAAAAAGACAAAGTTGCAGGTCGACGGGAAGACAACACGAGGGTTAATTTTATTGACAATTTTTATCAATGTTTTTAACTTTTTTTTATGTTTTTGTACCTTTTTTCAACATTTGTCACTTTTGACGTTTTCAACACTACGAAACACTAACTTATTAACTTTAGTTTTACTGTTATTTTTGGAATTTATGGTCAATAAACCTCATTTATAGGAAATTATACCTAATGTTTAAGTTAGAAAAGCAGAAATTAGGAATTATTTAGACTAAAATTAAAGGAATGGATGTTGATGGATAATCACAGACTGGAATATGTTTTACTTACTTTTACTTAATACTATTTAAAAACCACTTCAATTTTTCTCCAAATGCTATAAAACTGAATAAGACGCCCCAAAATTACCCATCAAAATCACCCCAAAGAGCATTGTGTGGAATCCATCATGTTATTTTAAGCAATTAAAAAGAACATTGATATAGGAAAACAGGTCAATATGACCCGAGGACAACATGAGGGTTAAGAATGTTTTCAGAGTAACTGCCGCTAGGCTGTGTCTAGATCTCTAGGCTACCATTCTCCGTGAATTCATCAAAATCTAAATTTTGACCAATCAAGGCAAATCCGACCAATAACGGGATGCCAGACTTTTGCGTCAGTGTGTGACACTGAGATCCAATGACCAAGCGGGAGTGAGAACGGGTCATAATGAGGACACACACACACACACACACACACACACACACACACACATACGTCTTTATTTCAGCCTGTCTGTGTCCCAGCCCAGGTTAGGAAATCAACAACAATGTGAAGATCAACCATGTTCAAATTTGATTAATTCGATTCAAAATAATAATGTGTCTTAAATCCACCAGCCATTTTCATATTATATTATCATCATATATTATATTATTTAAGTGTAATATGCAATTACTTTCCACTGCACTTTAATTCGGATAGTTTCTGCCCAAACTTTATTTGTACTACCTTAAATCCATTGTCATTTTAGCCTAACTTATTATATATATATATATATATATATATATATATATATATATATATATATATATATATATATATATAAAAATTCTGTTTATAGTAATAGCCATCTGGATATTATGCTCACATTTTGTCTATAGTAATAACATCTG
The DNA here is from genome assembly GCA_013375575.1 of Percina caprodes. Classification (NCBI taxonomy): domain Eukaryota; kingdom Metazoa; phylum Chordata; class Actinopteri; order Perciformes; family Percidae; genus Percina; species Percina caprodes. Next base: position 5,519,875 of record JABXJD010000016.1, read on the forward strand.
TATATATATATATATATACATATATATATATATATATATATATATATATATATATATATATTATATATATATATTCAAAGAACATATTCACCTGTAAACTCTGTTGTAGTAATATCCACCTGTATATTACATTCAGTACATATCCAGCTGTAAATTTTGCTCACAATACTAGTTCTGTTTATAATGGTATTTATCTCAATATTTATTCAGTACATATCCATATCCTGCACTTATGGAACCAGTGTATATCCTGCACTTACTGCTATTGCACTTCTGGTTAGACCTAAACTGCATTTCGTTGCCTTGTACCTGTACCTGTGTAATAACAATAAAGTTGAATCTAATCTAATCTAATCATATTAGACCAACATTTGCAGCATCCTGAGCCTTTTTGGTAAGGTTACACTCTGCCAAGGGTTGTTTCATGTGCCAAGAAAAAAGTTAATATAGAATATAGAATACCAAAACAAACAAAAATCACAATTCTTTTTTTTTTTTAGTGCAATTTTTTTAAAAGAAAGCTACCACTATCCTGGAGGGACTGAAATAGTTTAAACCTTCAGAGGTTCCACAGCCAGCCGTGCATATTCAATAAGACAGTACGCTGACATTAATCTGTGCAGTTTTTTTATCTAATTTGACAGTTTGATGGGTAGATTTTCAGTGAAAACATGAGGAGTTTCCTCACTCCACTCCACTTCTCTCTATCTTACCTGAGGGGGAAAGAAAAAAAACAGGATGAATGCGATTTGAATGATATAACTTTTAAAAGACGAAGGTAGGTTGTTGAATGCGAATGAGGCTCGACATTTAAAAAAAGTCCGATTTAGAGCCCAACCTTAGAAGAGGAGAGCTGCTTCCAGCTGCTCTCACAGCACAATCCAATCCAACTAAAATGGAAGAAGTCTCTGTCTGTCTGTTTCCTCGACAACCGTCCACCCTGATGGACGTCACAGTTGGCGGCGATGTCAATGAGGACCCGAGGAAGTGCAGTGTCAAGTGCCAGCTCTTGAGATCTACAGGACATATTTATTAGTGGTGCCATACATACACACTGTGTGTACAGGGCTCTACAGTGGCCGCCCACTTTTTCTAATGGCTCTGGCTCCGGGAAGTGTTTTTCCTCGTTCTATTGTTCCATTGACAATTCAAAAATGACGTGTGCAAAGACTTTTACATCTGGAACCAAGCCAACCAGCTACAAGAGGAATCTTGACCAAATACAATTTCTTTTGGGCTAAAAATAAACATTTTGGTAACGGCAAAAAAGCCCAAAAGGTACAAGGACTGCACTAGGGCGGCACGACTCGGGGGAAAATATGAATCAATTCTCTTTTGCTTGGAATTGATATCACGATACTCTGCTTTTTTTCGGCACATTGTTCATCACCACAAGCCTGTAAACATAGAGGCTTCAATGAAGAGAAGGGAGAGCCTATTTTATAATAACTAAAACTCATGGAAGAAAGTCGTAGCGTTTGTGATGCCGTCGGCTCGTAAAATTAAATGAGAACCAAAGTCATTACGTTTTTTTTATTTTTTAATTACAAAAAAAGTTATTTAACAATTAAATCGTGAACAGGGTGAATCGAGATCGTCCACAGGTTGGCGGTTACGGTGAACACTTCCATAGTAACAGTAAGTTGGACCAATCAGAGACGTCGCTGTTACCCTTACGATTGTGGGTAGTGTAGTGGTTTTCCTTAACTTTAGACTAAAACATGTTTTTCTTAAAGCATCCATAATTCTCATTTTCAGGTTCATAATTGTATTTTCAGGTTGTACCAGAATAGGTTTCCATGGTTTCATTTTCAAAAAACATATTTTTGATGCACATGCTCAGTAGCTCGGTAAGATCCCATCAGCTAGATAACTCTTTCTCCAGCTTTGGTCAGTCCAAGGCAGGATTAGCTGGGAGACTTCTTCTAGACGAGGGCCACTTGTGGAATACCTACAGACCAGGGACAGGAAGTAGTTCTCTTGGAGATTATAGTCAACTAGTGGCTGTTGTAGCAGTGTTTAATCATTGAGAACAAGCTAGCATGCTACGGTTAGCCACCTCGTCTTGGCTAGTGACGTAGAAAGCTGTGCAGATTTTGAACAGCTCACCTGGAGACTGAAGGCAGAGGACGTTCAGAAACTGTCTCACTCAAAAAAGGATGGATGGCAGTTTGTATGTTTGTATGAGCATGTGTATGTGGAAGCACCAGAGACACAAAATAACACCCAGAATCCCAGAAAAAGTGATTTCTTTCATAATATGGGCACTTTAAAGACAAGGTTTATTTCACAAGGAGCAGAACATTTGTTTCACAACCTCTGAGCTCTATCCTTATGGAGAAATAAAAAAATCAATGGGATTTGTCCTTTGGGAACCACACCGTTGAGCTCTGTTGAAAGGGTACAGCTCGCTCTGTCGCTCGCTACAGTACATCCAAGAACAGATGAAGAAAGAGAGCCGTAGATGGTACAATGTAGCTAGTCTAGATCAACGGAACATTTGCAGGATAATTGCCTGACATCCATCACCTTCTGCCTACGGGGGAAAGGAACCCAACAAAGTTCGAGTTGACAAGGTGAAAATGGCCAGTTAGAGTTTTCCTCTTTCGGGGGGGAATGCTTGTGAACGGCGTTTCCTCTCTAACCGGGACCTTTTGGCGCCGATTGGTGGGATTGCTGTGGACGAAATACACACCGCAATGTAGTTTTTTTTTTTGCGGGGTACAAATATTCCACAACAACAAGTTCCTTCCCGAGGCTATTTTGCAAGAGCCGCTGTCGCTGCATCTAGGGCTTAGCGTTGCCCAAGACGATTCTGATTGGTTTAACCCTTGTGTTGTCCTACTGGGTCAAAAACAACGGACAAAAAGAATTGACATTTTCATCCCTTTTTCAGACTTTGTTAGTTTTCACTAACACCACCTTACTACCACTAGTTATACATTACTTTTTGGAATTCATGGTCAATTATACCTAATTACTCAAATATTAGGTTTAGAATTATAACTAATAATTGAGTTAAAAAGCAGCAATGACGACTTATTGGCTAATAGTTAAGATCAAAAGGGATGAAAGTGATCAATTGTATTTGCAAAGAGGGTTGTATGGAATCCAATCGATTTTTTTGGCAATTTGGTTAAAAAGAAACCCATATATCAGATAGACATTTTTTAAAAGGGGTCGAATTTGACCCAAGGACAACAGGAGGGTTAAAGAAATGCAACCAAGCAAGAGCCCCCCCCTCTTATCCCAGAATGTTATGTGTGGTGTAGCCAAAGCTTTACTCCACTGCTCTGTGGACATAGGTCTGGCACTGGGAGACTACAGTGTATGTCAAGCGTCCGCGATGCAACTTTCAGAACATGAACGCTTTGGTTCCAAACAGCAAGCTGGGAACGACTGACTGACTATTACACACTTTGTAATGTAGCTCAGTGTAAATTCTTTCAAGAGGACCTAACTAAACCGAACCAGCTGTTCTCCGAAAAGAATTAGTACATTTTATAATGCTATACAATAAACTTTTGCATATGTGCATACTAGTCTCTCCTGATTAAAATGGAATGGAATCAGCTGTTGGAGGCGTTCCCCTTCCTGCTAACCAATCAGAATCGTCCACGAATTCAAAAGGGCCAATCACAGAGTCACCACCCTGCTTTAAATCTGTTTCTCCCTTTGCTAATCAGCTGTCATTGCAGGCAAAGAGTGCAACGCCCCACCCCCCGCCGCCCTTCCACCTCAAGTCATCTACTTCAGCTGACCGGTCCGGAGCCCCCTTTGGTCCGGTCTTAGATTCCATCGGGGGGATTATGATGGTTCTCTTCCCTTATAAATGTATATGAAATATTCATATAGTGATGGAGTCTAATCGCCAAAGACTTTGACATTTTATTGAGCTGTACAAGAATCCTTTTGCATATCTGGAAACACATCTCTCTTGATTGAATAAAAAAGGTTATTCACTTTATAGTTTATAACTTAATGTTATAATAATAATGTTATTATTCACCAATAAAAGAAGTATGCTTTTATTCCAGTTCAAGAGCTTTAATTCCCTGGGAAATTTCCTGGAAATGTTCTGACCCTTCGCAGCGCTACAGTCACAGTAATAACATCACCAGTGAATATATTGAATCATTCCGTGATGTCAGCAGCATGTCGTCCCGCGGCCGCGCTGATGCAGCTTGACGTGGCTGCTGCAGGCGACGAATTAACATCACGGTCAAACGCTGCACGCAGGAAAGCTAGCTAGTGACGTAGCTGCAGGACTCTGTGACTCTGTGCATCTGTGTGTGTGAGTGCCTATAGCTGCTTGAGCCGATGTGACATTTTTCTGAAGTTTGTTTCGTGTTGAAACAAATTGGGACGCAAACCGTTTTCCAGGTCAGTGCAGACGTACCGGTACTGTGAAGGGCAGAACCTCGGTGACACCGCCCGGGTCATGATAAAGACTGACAGTGGCCGCGCTGACTGACACAGTGATGTCACCTAACCTTTATGTCTCTGGGGAAGGAACTGCTGGTGTCAGAGCTTCAGTAGATGTCTATTTAAAACTACTGTGCAGTCACAGACCACAATTACTGCCTCCTGATGTTACTTGGTGATTTTTTTGGTCAGTGTCTTTTTTATTTTTTTATTCTTTTTTTATATTGTTTTTGGTGCCTTTATCCGTTGTGCTCAGACTCTTTCTCTTTTTATATCCGAAATTTGGGTTTCTTTCAAACAAGTTGTCCAAAAAAAGTCATGTGGATTGTAGAGGTTAAGCCCAAGCTTCAAGCCCCTGGGGTGCCTTTCCACGGGTAGAGTAATTGACGCACTTTTTACCTTTTTTGATCAATAAAAGTCATATTTGCAATTAACACAATTGGTTTTATTTATTTCCATGAGATAAAAGTTAATAGTCCAGACAATATACGGCTTTTAGGTATGCTTATGTGGTGTTGCTGTGCGTGCGTCAGGGTGTGTGTGTGTGTGTGTGTGTGTGTGTGTGTGTGTGTGTGTGTGTGTGTCGCCGTGTGTGGTCAAAAACTGTATGGGCTTCCGGGTTGCACCTGAGGATCCAAAGATCGGTTCCGATTTATACTAAGGGTACTAATTGGCTCTTACATGGATGGCTCCCAACAACGCTCCTCACAAGTTAAATACATACTCAGTTCACTACTTTTATTGAATTTGGCTGTTTTGTCAATTTTATAGCATTTGGAGAGAAAAAACAATTGGTAAAAGAGAAAAATTTCAATAAAAGTGACTACAAAATGTTAAGAAATGTCAAATAAAGTGACAAAAATGTGAAAAGATGTCAAAAAGTAACAAGTGAAGAAAAGTTAAGAAAAATTTGTGGAAAAACCCACGGAAATTTCAAAAGGAACGGAAAAAGTCAACAAACGTTGAAATAGTGATAAAATCATTGGGGCGTAAAAAAAAAAAAAAAAACATACCAGACCATAACCGTGATGAAAAGGGTTTTCATTTTCACTCAAAAAAAAAAAAACTTCCAGGCTGGCGAGAAAACAACACAGGGTTAAATATTTTCGGGTCTTTTTTCTCCTTTATTACAGTGATATGATTGTACTGACCAAAGTTGGAGCTGATGGGATCTTACCTAGCTACTGAGCATGTGTAACCTCCAACAAAGATAGTATAGAAATGAGATATCTCACTCGGTAGCTAAAACAAGTCAGACGTCTCACTCTGTAGCTAAAACAAGTGAGATGTCTCACTCTGTAGCTAAAACAAGTGAGATGTCTCACTCTGTAGCTAAAACAGAAACCTAAACACACAGGGTGAATACAAGATCTGTAGCAATGTGCAGTACAACAAAAATATGGTGTTTGTTGTAAATGAAACCATGGAAACCTATTCTGGCACAACCTTTACATTCAACGATGAACCTGAAAATGAGCAGAATATGGGAGTTTTTTTTTTTGTGGTGCAATTGAATACACTATTACATTAACAATGTCTACCTGAAGGCACCATGCAGTCCCGTCTGAACCGGTGTTGTGCCAAATAGGGATCATGTGCCCAAAAAATAATATGTCAAATACACGACTCGAGAATCAAATCAAGTCATTTTGATGCAAAAGCAACCTTGCAAAGACAAGGCGTAGCTTAGTGTCCGTTGTGTACATAATTTATCTACTTTCAAAACACAATATTAATTTGCCAACAACTGCGATGACATGTAATTTGTATTTTACACAATTTCATAAGAAACACAATTATCACTGCATGCAATATATAAGAATTTACAAAGAACAGCAATGATATTTTTGCCATTAACAAGCAGTGCTTTACGGTTTATACGTTTGCGTTTTTTCTTTGGACGTGCGCAAAAAATAAATAAATCCAAAGCTCATTTTGATACAGTTTCAAATTTTTCATCCATCAGTTTTTTGATTGATCTTCCTTCCTGGCAGCCATTGCTTTCAGTTCATTTCCAATCAACCTGCAGAGAGTACAGACTTGCTCCTGAGACATATTCACAGTCAACATCCTGTCATGTGGTTACATTATCCTATTAGTTCATAATAGGATTTAAAATAATATCTGTTTTTGACTGCTGCTGAGGAAGTAAAATACATCATGTTCACTGGGGGAGTAGCTTCAGCGCCATAGTAATGACTTGTCAGAGCACAAAGCTGACTAGCAGGTGCACTGCTGTTGACTGCTGAGTTTCAGTTTGCAGAACGTTGAAGACATTATTGATGACTATTTATCTCTGTGATGAAACGTGTGGTGACACTTTACGATTTACAGTGCAATCCCCTTGTAAGAAGCGGGTCATGACGAGTGACTTAAGACATAATTGTGTTGTATGAATTAGTCATTCTGCTAAATAAAACATCCCACTCAGCATTACAAAACACATTTTCTATGGGCTCAGTCTGCCGGTTACAAAAAAAATAATAATTCCAGTGCTGGTTGTCCTGGTTCCATGGTATGAGAATTTGGGATAGTCGTCATGGAAACATTAATTGGTCATGTGACAAGGGCTGGGAAGATTGGCAGAAGAGGCAGCCAAGTGACAGTACTCTTATCCAATGAGAATCATAATTGTTGGATTGACAGCACTCTAACCCAATGGATTGGGCGTAGAGCACCAAGGGGGGGGGAGCAATCACATTTCAGAAGGGGGTCGGTGCCACCCTGTGCCCACCCCTCCTTCTAGCCCCGCTCCTGGTGGGAGGAAACTGAAGCACCCAGAGGACACAGGGAAAACATGCATGCTCCACACAGAAAGGCCTTGCCAGAAAGACCCCAGTGGAATGCAGTACTTAGCAGTACTTAGCAGTACTTAGCAGTACTTAGCAGTACTTTCTCTCTGCAAAGCAAACTTGACGCACCCACTAGTCATGTTGCCAGCAACGTATTTTTATGCGCTTTAAAAAAAGAGAATGCGCAAAATGGGCGATGCCGAATACGTTTTGATGTAGCAAACATGTAACTCACCTGACTATAGTATGACCAATATCTGATTGGGGGGGGGGGGTATACGGAATAGGAGTCCCATTATTATATTGATAATTATGATATGAATTAATTATATTGATGAATTGGTTCAACAGCACCAGTCACACCAAATAAAAAAAAATAAAAACACAAAAAATGTACCCCCCCACCCTAATATTGACACAAGAGTCTGCCAGTGCTTTTACTCTGTGTGAAGGAAACTGTAGATTTATTGAAATGCAGCTGCAATCGCATTCATTAAAACTGATTTATAAACTGTGTGATATTTGGACTGGAAACATTGTGGTCTTGCCATTAACTAAGCTGCAGAGTCCGCGCACGCACACACACACACACACACACACACACACACACACACACAATATTTCTCAAGTGTCACTACGACATGTGTTCTCCATTAGAACCAGGTTAAAAAAAATAAAAAAATATAAAACGTGAGTGATAAAATTTTCCATTTTCAGAAAATAAATCATAGAGACTTAGCATGGAGATCCAAGGTTTTCATGTGACAGCAGTTCTGGGTGTAAGACTGCATTTTCAGTGTGTGTGTGTGTGTGTGTGTCTGTGAGTGTGAGCTGCATGCAAGACGCATCACTAATCTTTATAAGTGGCTATAAATCCAGCTGGCTGTGCAGCGATGGCGGGTGGCGTGCTGCTGCTGGTGGAGGGAGGATGTGGGGTGATGGTGGACGGGGGTGGGGGGGGGGGAAGGGGTGTTGGTTCAGGGGCTCACTGGTTTTCTGGAGTCCTTGCTCCCCTCAGCGTATGAATATTTATGAGCAGAAAAACTGCTGCAGTCGAGGCGACTCATCTCATCTGGCTATAGACCTGCGGCGCTGCACAGGAAGTCATCACGTCTCACGCCGCCCTGGATGTTTCTGGATGGCGGCCAAACACGACGGACTCTTGTTTGTCACCGCCCATCCTCCGGCGGCTTGACCGTCCAGTTTAACAGCAGAGCAGGACTCCAGAAGGATGACAACGACGTGTGTTCTACCTAACAAGCAGCCGCAACTGTACTGCACGGTGATCCTGCGGCACACCTGGACCTGTGTGGCCCCACCCCTCTGGATACAGCAGCATGTTGCCCCCGCCCCTTCCTGACTTAATCTGGTGATGAAAAGCCAAAAACAATAATATATACAGTACTCCATTAATCCCGCAAGGGAAAATACAATGTGTACACACACACACACACACAGGCCTGAAACACACATGCTCACTACCTACTATAAATGCACAGATACAACAACTGTTGGACCAGCGCCAACAGTTCGGTGCCTTGCTCAAAAGTACCTTGGCAGGGTCAAGGACGTGACCTGAACTGGGGATCCAAAAGGGTCCCAACGCATCTCCCTCGCCACCCGCCAACGCTAGCCCCTAGCTAAGCTGATGGAGTACACATGAGGCCATTTTCAGAAAGACCTCCAACCACACAGATATCTACAACCAGGAACAGGAAGTAAGCATAACACTTCTTCTTCATCACACTCAACTTCATTTTTAAATGTATCTTGCAATTTATCCACAAGATACATAAAAAAAAAAAGGTTTTTGTGTTTGACATGCAAGAAAGTCCTGCAGATGTTCAGTATATGTACGGCATGTGTGTGTCATGCTCTTCAGTACACACAGTTTTCATCCTGAAGCCCTGAAAACAGCACGCCGCTGCATTAAAACCCTCTAATTTGTTTTCCTTTTTTTTTTAAATCAGCCCAAAATCTATCTGCAGCAGCGCAGAAAATACAAAAAAAACAGGAATACAATAAGTAAAAACCAATTAATGTAAAAGCCTACAGCAGTATTAATGAGGAGGATTTAAAGGTGAGGGAGATGCAGTGCTCCTCAGGCAGGTAATGCAGCTTCCCGACATGAATAATGTATGCATCAGAGCCGAGCTGCTGGTGTTAAATATAGACAGCAGAGAGCACAAGACATAAATGAAACGCTAATGTTCAGAGTCAAAACTAATTATCTTTCTGAGAATTACTCACAGACATGTCTTTTTTTCTTCTTCAACCATTTCAATAATGCACAGACGAAAAAAAAAAAAAAAGACATTCATGGACTTCATTAATACACACTGAGGCTTTCAGGACCATCATTGCTCAGTTTTTGTTTTGTTTTTCCAGTTTGAATTAAAGCAAATTGATAGATCGATGCATTTTTAAGTTGGAGACCGACGCCGTCAGAGCAGAGCGGAGTCTCTGTGGTAATGTCAGATTATTGGCTGGTTTGACTGGAGATGGTTGACATATGTAGCTCGGCGTACATTCTTTCAAAGACACCTAACTTTTAACACGTGTTATCTTCCTGTCGAAATTGAAAACCAAGACTTCTGTTGACACTTTTTGTCAATGTTAAACTTTTTCTTAAGTTTTTGTCCCACACTTTTGATCCTTTTTTTCCTCCCCCTCGATGTTTGTCACTTTGACGTTTAACACTGCATAACACTAACTTATTAACTTTAGTTTTAGTTATTTTTGGAATTTATGGTCAACAAACCTCATGTATAGGAATTTATACCTAATGTTTGAGTTTAAATTAGGAATTATTTAGACTAAATTTAAAAGGAATGGATGTTGATGGATAAATCAGACTGGAATATGTCAACTTTTACTCAATACTATTTCAAAACCACTTTTTAAATGCTATAAAATTGAATAAGACACCCAAAAATTAATGAAAGTAGAGATTTGTACTTGCCAAAGAGCGTTGGATGGAATCAATCATGTTATTTTGGGGAATTAAAAAGAACATTGATATAGGAAAACTGGTTAATTCAGCTGTTATACTAATAAATATACTTTTTTGCTGTGCATAACTGTTGCATATCTTCAACTAGTCTCTCCTGGTTGAAATGTAACTCAGCGTAAATTCTTTCAGGAAGACCTCATTTAATCAATGCTCTCTTCCTAAATTGAGTCAGCTGTTTGAGGCGTTCAACTTCCTGCTGAACCAATCACAATCGTACAGAAATTGCAAGGGCCAATCACAGAGTCACAACCCTGCTTTTAAAAATCAGGTTCTCCCTTTGCTGTCACAAAGTCTGTGAACAAGATTACTACAGCTAATAGGTTTTAGGTGCGCAAATTCATTTAAACCGGCCCGAAGCACGGCTTTTTCTCTAAAGTGCTTCACAATCGGTACAACAAACACTCCATAGACAGTTAAAGAAATGGACCAACAGATCCCGTTGCTCTGGACGGAGACCAGTGAAGTCTATTAGAAGCTCTTTTCCGGTGATGCTGAGCGTTACTGCGCAGCCTCCAACTGGGCTTGATGACGTAGATGTGACGTGAGCAACCTGTCTGAAAGCTGGAAGTCTTCTGGTAGCTGTGCAAGAGAAATCTCAATCATTCCCAATCAGCAGAAACGGAGAGGTAGGTATATGTTAGTAGACAACATAGACACAGGCTAATTACTGCTAACTAACATGTTAGTTAACATTAGTAATTAAACCTAAACAGCTAATGGAAGTCCAAACTGTCTGCCAGCTTACCCTGTACTATACGGTAATTCCTCTACTACGCAACAGTAAGTTCCGTGGTTATGACACAATTGTTAAGCTATTTTTACAAAAACGTCTGCTACGGAGCCATAACGTGAGCTACAAGGTAATGGAGCCTTTTATACATTGGTGTTTCTTTAGAAAAAAACAACGGACAAATAGTCTTTAAACACTTCAGATGTAAAGTTATTTGCTGTCAAAGTGGCGCCAAAGTAAATGGCGGTCAAAGGAATGCTAACAGCGGTTGATGGCTTGGTAGCATCAAAATGGCTCCATAGGAGCTCCGCTGAGAGAGGAGAGGCTTGCCCCCTTGGTCGATTACGATGAAAACTGGAGGCCTGTCGGTCTACATCCTGTTATTTCTCATTTAATCTGGTTTCACTGGATATTTCCAAGTGTTTCATCTAGATATAGAAACCACAGAGAGAGTGAAGACGCATCTACATCTGCCTTCAAAACATTCATAGTCCCCTTCAAAAACCCAAACGTACACTGAACTCTGAAATATGGCCGTGGACGCTGAATAGAAATGGGCAACAAAAGAGTCTGAGCACCTGTAAGGAGATCAGGGTTTTTGTCTTGTTGATAAAGACAAGTATTTTCTCGGTCATATTTGTCCTTTTTCATTTCCACTCAGCTTCGCTTCAGGTTGACCGCTGACTGATAAGTGAACTTGGCCTCATTAATACAGAGGAAACCTCCTTTCTGTTTGAATTATCACCTCAGATTTGTAAATTGCTTTTGGTTCACAGCAGAAGGGAGAAACCAAAAGAGCAGCAGCTAAAGCACCATTTTCAGTTGTTCACCCATTCATTAATCCACCGTTCCCTGGCTGTGAAAACACACACACACACACACAAAACCCCAAACACACAGAACCCCAAACACACTTCATTTGGCCGAGCAATTATCTGTTACAGGAACACACACAGAGTCTAGAGCAGTGATGAAGGGTTTCAAAGTGGCCAAGTCTACGTCAACACCAATGAGGTTGGAATAAAAAAAATCAACAAGTCTCAAGTCAAGTCAACACCAAAACGTTCCAAATCAAGTCCCAATGTCCCGGTTCTGCTCTGTGGCCCAAGGCCTTGACACATTTTGTTTTCATTCAAATTAAAGTTAAGACTGGTGTTAACCGTGTGACAATATAGCTTCTTTATATCTAGCCTTTACTGTTAATCTAAGTCTCTACAGGATTTTGTGTTTTGGGGTTTTCTGTTTCACATTCCTTGATTCATTGCTTGCATTTGGAGTTTTCTGTGCGGTGCATTCCTTATGTGTGCCTGTAGCCCGGTCGTCGTCGTCTTCTTCTTCTTCTTTGTGGCAATCAGTCGGATCATTATCGCCACCTACTGTATCCTTTTTTCCCCTTTGTATTCACTAAAATCCTTGTTACTCCAGTTTGTTGTGATTAGCTCCTTGTGTGTTTTGACCTGACTGCTCATTGTTAACTTGTATTAGTGTGTTAAGCCTGTTATAGTTCTCCAGTGTGTGTTCCCAAGTCAAGACCATGAACCCAGGTCAGACAGGGCAGACCCAAGTCAAAGCCAACAAGTTTCAATTCAATTTTCAATTTTATTTATGGTATCAATTCACAACAACAGTTATCTCAAGACACTTTACAGACCCAGACTCTTGGTAGGCGGTGTCTGACGACCGGTTGCGGTTAGAATGAAGAGTGGCAATAACAGTCACAAAAAGATAGGAGTTTGTAGTAGTTCTTTGTAGTAGTTCATTGCATAGCAGGGCACTGTGCAGCATTACAAGGCACAGCAGGACGTAGCAGGAGAAAGTCTTAAAGGTCCCACAACATGGTGCTCTTTGGATGCTTTTATATAGTGGTCCCCTAATACTGTATCTGTAGTCTCTTTTATATAGACCTTAGTGGTCCCCTAATACTGTATCTGAAGTCTCTTTTATATAGACCTTAGTGGTCCCCTAATACTTTATCTGAAGTCTCTTTTATATAGACCTTAGTGGTCCCCTAATACTGTATCTGAAGTCTCTTTTATATAGACCTTAGTGGTCCCCTAATACTTTATCTGAAGTCTCTTTTATATAGACCTTAATGGTCCCCTAAATACTGTCTCTAAAGTCTCTTTCCCGATATTAAGCCTTGGTGCAGAATTACAGCCACTAGTGCCAGTCCCACAATGAGCTTTCCTCAGTGTGTGTGTGTGTGTGTGTGTGTGTGTGTGTGTGTGTGTGGGGTGGGGGCATGGCGGAGGATGGGGGTGTTTCATTTTCTCAAAGGCAGAGCAGGATACCCAGGGCTCGGTTTACACCTATCACCATTTCTAGCCACTGGGGGGCCATAGGCAGGCTGGGGGAAGTCACATTAATGTTAAAAAATACTAACATTGCGTCACTAAAGTGTCACATCTGTAAGGTGAGTTCTCTGATACTTGCCGGTATTAACCGTGTAAGCCTATGTGAAAGTCAAAAAAAAGAATTCTGATAAATTAATATTTAAAATTTATTTAAAATAAAAAACAGACGATCAACCATTGGTGCATTGAGCATTGGTGTTGCATAGTCTGTCCACCAGAGGACGCTCTACAACGTCCCTAATGGCAACACTGATTGTTTTTGTTCAAAGGACTTTAAGTTTCATATCTAAAGTTTGTATTTTTATACAATTTATTCATCAGAACAGTTTTTTAAATATATATCGGATGATATTGGCATATCAGATTTTTAAATAAGCAAATATTTGTATCGTTATTGGTCAGGCTCTAAGCTGTATACTACCATCCCTGTATCGATGTGATATGATTTCTATCTTTGTCGGCCTGGCTCAAGGTAAACTTTTGTGAAACACAAACAAAAGTGAACACAATAGAACTTTCTTTTAATATCCAGTTTGACACTCAGTTATAATAATGAAAAAAAACATAAACAAACGACTTTAAAGTAGATTTTCTTCAGGGCTAAATTAGTTAGTATCGGATCGGTGCATATTCTTTAGTACTTTCTGTTTACAATACCACCATTCTAGGTGGTATCGGAGGCTTTTCTGATACTGGTATTGGTATGGGAACATCTCTAATACTAAGTAATAAGTAAAGTTAGAATTTGTTTTTAGGAGTAATAAGTAAAGAGTAACATATTACACTTCCTGTGTAACTTGTTGCTAGCCTTCAGTTAAGAGGTTTTTTTTGTCCTGCCTAACCTCAGAGGGGAGGCTCATATTTTCAAATCTCCAGTCAGCTTTCATATAGGGCCCTATGGAGTCTGTCTTATAGCTTTTTCTGCAATTCTGTCCATTATTTGGTGTCACTGAAACTATACGGCTCTACGTTAGTCTGGGTGTGGCCACAGCCGGGCCCTCGTCGAAAAAAAAAAATTAAAAAAAAAAAACATGCCCCAGGGACAGGAGACATTAGCTCGGACTGCTAAGCTACCTGACTACAGAAGACATTAGCTCAGACTGCTAAGCTACCTGACTACAGGAGACATTAGCTCGGACTGCTAAGCTACCTGACTACAGGAGACATTAGCTCAGACTGCTAAGCTACCTGACTACAGGAGACATTAGCTCGGACTGCTAAGCTACCTGACTACAGAAGACATTAGCTCAGACTGCTAAGCTACCTGACTACAGGAGACATTAGCTCGGACTGCTAAGCTACCTGACTACAGAAGACATTAGCTCGGACTGCTAAGCTACCTGACTACAGGAGACATTAGCTCAGACTGCTAAGCTACCTGACTACAGAAGACATTAGCTCAGACTGCTAAACACACCTGACTAAAGGAGACATTAGCTCGGACTGCTAAGCTACCTGACTACAGGAGACATAAGCTAGGACTGCTAAGCTACCTGACTACAGAAGACATTAGCTCAGACTGCTAAGCTACCTGACTACAGGAGACATTAGCTCTAATATACAAGGTGAGCCCTGCATTAGTATCTAATGCCGGCCCGGTCTTGTTGGAGCCTCATGTCATCTCAATTATCAAACTCTTCAATTGTGCTCACATGGTGCCAATTATTCCAAAGCTAAGTGTGTGTTCAATCAAATCATTACAATGTACCACGCGGCCTAGCTGTGCTGGTTTTACTGGACCTAATGGGATCCGAATGGATTGGAAAACACATAGGAGACAAATCATGACTTAATGATTCAATTTAATATGCAGGCGTTTTCTCCTTCATACACAATTAATAAACAGAGGTGGGTGGTTTGAGGTGTTAAATTAACATCTCCTTGGCAGTAACAGCCTGCTGTGTCTCTAATGGATCATCTCTGACTTTATTATTCAGCTCTGCTTATGAATGAAAAGGTTTTACTGCTTTGTAGCTTTTAACTTTAATGTGATTCTTGATTAAATTTAGCTCCCCTTGATTCCAGTGTTTTATTTTTGTTGTTTTTTTTCGCAGCGTTTGGGGTTTCTTTGTTGCTGTCGGCTGAAAACCTTGGAGAGGATTCTAGACTTTAAATCAAACAGAGGTAAACTGTAAGACCTGTTTTTTTTATGACTACATCTTTCTCTTTGCTTTCTAAAAGCAAAGCAGAGTCACATACACCTGACATGCATGTTGATCATCTGTTACCCATCATCCCCCCTGTTCTGTCTACCTGTCTGTCCCCTGAGCTTGGGATTTTAACAGATGATATGTTTATGCGGTCATTTATGGATCTGGATTTTATGGATCAGGAACAAATGTATGCCATATTCCGCCATTGAAGAATTGTTTTTTATTATTCTAAGATCTAAATAAATTGTTTGTAGTAAAACACGTGTGAGCTGATAAGAGTCTGTCCTGGTATGTCTTCATCTTGAGAAAACACAGTTTACTAATATCTAATATGTTATCCAAAATGAAACGTTTGAAATATTATTTCAAGAATTTGTATCTTAATTAGTATTTGTTTTATAGTGGTCACATCATGCCTAATGTTTTCCTTTATTGTGTTCTATATCTTTTTGTTTTAGGTTTACAAAGTGAAAAAGCCCAAAGTCCCTCCCAAAAAAAGGACTTAGCATCTCCAACAGAGAACACTGTTCACAACCTGCTCCAAACAGCTCTACTGTAGTCCAGCCTTTACCTCCGGGATGAACAAGCGTCACTTTGTAACACACGTTATAATGCTCGCCTAGCTGCTAGCATGGCACGCCCTCAAACTCTGCTTCTGACTGGCTAGTAGTCCTTATCTAGGTACTGTCAGGACACACCCTCATACTCTGCTTCTGACTTGCTAGTAGTCCTTACCTAGGTACTGAGCAAATGCAACTCCCAACAAAAATGGAACAGAAGTGATGCCTCACTCTGTAGATCAGAAACAGAGAGCTCGACACACAGGGTGGTGTTTTTTTTTTTTGTTAAATAAACCACATAAAGCTATTCTGGTAAAACCTCAAAATACAATTCTGAACCTGAAAGTGCCCACAAACAAATTATTTCTGTTCTCTGACAGCACTCTCTTCGCTTCATTTTCAGAAAGTCATCCGACAGAGCTGATAGCCAGTTATCACTCAACTGATCACAATGACTACATTTACATGCAAATTGAATTCAGTTTTTCGCCCTTATTCCAAGAAAGACGAGATCCCTGTTGTGGCTGGCCGATGTCAAGATGAATACTTTCTTGAGAGACCGAATCTTGAAAAAATCCCCTTATATAGGCAAAACAGATGAGATATTTCTCTGCAGAAAAATACCTAGCGATTCTACTCAGCATCTGCCTATTAGACTGTCATCTCACAACATAGGCTGTTTACACAGCTAATGAAAAAGGAGTACTCCGCAAATATTCCCATTTACGTGCAGTCGTATCAAATAGGATTTTTTCCAAAGTTTAGTTTAGACTAACCCCTCCTGTTGCCCTTGAGTCAAATTTTTTTCCCCATTTTTGGAAGTTTCAATATGAAAACCATGGGTTTAGGGCGCCTGGGTAGCTCACATGGTAGAGTGTGCGCCGATGTGTAGAGGTTCATTCCTTGACACAGTGCCCGTGGGTTTGACTCCGTCCTGCGGCCCTTTGCTGCATGTCATTGCCCCCCCTCGCTCCCCTTTCATGTCTTCAACTGTCCTATAAATAAAGACGTAAATGCCCAAAAATATCTAAAAAACAACATGGATTCTTTCAACCAAATTGCCCAAAATTATGGATGGTTCCATTCACCAAACCTTATGATTATCATGATGGATAATCACAGCCTATGAATCAAAATAATTTATCATTTCTGGGGGGGGTTAACTAACAAAATGTGGTGTAATTTCATTTAAATGAGGTTTATTGACCATGAATTCCAAAAATGAGTGTAAAACTAGGCGTAGTAAGTTGGCTAAGAAGATGTGATACAGAATGGGCTGATCATTGTTCTTGTTCTATGCTTTATAAAATAGGAAGACAACACAAGGGCTAGACAAAGGTGAGACAAGACACAACAAACAAATTCAGGATATAGGTTAGGATAAGGATAAATGAGAAGAAAAGAAAAGATGACATGAGACAAAATGAGATGGGACAGTACCTGAATGGACTACACTACACAAGACGGAAGTCTGAAGTCGACAACATAAGATAAGACTGTATAAAGTGGGAAGAAAGAGGAGAAGAAGTTTCAAGCTTTAACGCGTAATGTTTTGATATTAATTCAATTCAATATCAATTCAATATTAAAGTGCCCATATTATGAAAAAAATACAATGCATACAAACTTGGAAAAACCAACCATGGTGTTTTGAGTGAGATCCGGTTTCTGAACGTCCTCTGCCTTCAGTCTCCAGGTGAGCTGTTCAAAATCTGCACAACAGCCACTAGTTGACCATAATCTCCAAAAGAACTACCTCCTGTCCCTGTTCTGCAGGTATTCCACAAGTGGCCCTCGTCTAGAAGAAGTCTCCCAGCTAATCCTGCCTTGGACTGACCAAAGTTGGAGAAAGAGTTATCTAGCTGATGGGATCTGACCTAGCTACTGACTCCCAACAAAGATAGTATAGAAGTGAGACGTCTCACTCTGTAGCTAAAACAAGTGAGATGTCTCACTCTGCAGCTAAAGCAGAGACCTAAACACACAGGGTGAAAACAGGATCTGCAGCAATGTGCTGTACAACATAAATATGGTGTTGTTAGAAAATGAAACCACAGAAACCTATTCTGGTACAACCTCTAAGTACAATTATGAACCTAAAAATGAACAGAGTATGGGTGCTTTAATGAACGTCTGTTACATGCCAAATGAGTTGCTACAACGTTAATTAAGACTATCAGCTCCTCACAACTCTCCCTGGATTTCACCGTATGGATTGGGTCGTCCGGTGAATATCGCACCCAGAAACTCAAAAGAAAGATAATGACCATCATGTTTTTTTGAATCCTCCGTGTCCTCCTTTGCTACTAGCAACTGCGTGGAGGAGGGATGGGGGAGGTGCATGATCACGGAAGGCTTGTGTCATGTGCCAACAGTCATTACTTCCTCATGGGGGAGACAGAATCTAGGCCCTATAGCTTTAAATGAATTCAGCAAGAAAGAAGAGACTGCAAAAGGCTAAGTAAGATAATATGGACAAAATATGCCATGATAAAATGAGATGCATACAAGATTAGATGAGACAGTTTGAGATGAAATGGATTAGACAAGTCAGGAAGGGATGAGAAAGAACAAGACAAATAAGAAATAAGATAAGACAAGAAGCAAAGAGCACAATGAAATAACAGAGGATGAAATAAGACGCCATAAACTGAGATAATACTAATTAGATATGACAGGGCAGGAGGGAATGAGATGGACAAATGGAGACATAACATGAAAACGAGAATCGGGATAGAATTGGATCAAGTAAGACTAAATGTTGCAATAATGAGCTTTGATGATAAGATGACTAAATTAGGCAAAACGAGAAGAAACAACACAAGAAGAAAAGATGAGTATGAATAAACAGAAGGGATGCTGGGATTTATGAAACAAGACGAGTCAGACAATTGTGAGAAGACAAGATGAGATAATATTTAACGAGACGAAACAAGATCAAAGTAGATGACATGGATAGATGATTAATTCAAGACAAAATGAAACAAGAAGTAGGAGAACATATGAGGTGAAAAACAACATATGTATATATATATGAAATATTTATTGAAATTACTTTTGTATACAATATGATGTCTAAGATCCATTCAATTTATATATATATTTATATATATATATATATATATATATATATATATATATACGAGACATAGTGTACAGACAGGAACATGTTTTCTTCTGAATAGTAGACAGTGAAAACAAATCCTCCTCTGGATACGGGCAAAGCTTTAAAGATAAATCTGCTTAGTCTTAATACTAACACAGTGCTTATTCCCACAGCATTGTTCGATGGACCACACCCCCTGAATACACACACGCACATTCACCCATAGTGACACAACAGAGGATGAACGCGAAGGATTGCTGCACTCAGGGACAAAAACAACAGATAAACAGCGAGAGGTTTGGGAACATAACTTTGCAGTGCAGGAAAAACAACTCATAAACACAGAATTTATTAGAGCTGCTGGTTCTTTAAAGGTAGAACGAGACATCTGTACACCTGAGGGCCCATGAAATCATGGAACCTGCCATCAACAAGAGTAACAATAATGTGTAACATTAACAATAATGTGTGTCGCAAGCAGCAACCTGAGGATAACACTGTTTCTTTATGGCTTTAAAGATAGCAGCATGGCTAAAAATGTGATTGCAATGTCAGTCCATCCTTGTCTGGCTATCACCAGACCAAGCAGAGCTCAATAGTTTTGAGACTGAGCGTTGGTTCTGGGGAGTCTGCTCTGTATTTTCTCTGCACAAGAGGTGGGACCAACGGGCATAGTTCAAATGACTCTGTACGCAATTGGATAGTCTTTCAGCCAATCAGAGCAACGATTTGGGTGACTTCGATGGCGTTTAGTTGAATGTAAAGAAGATGCTGCTTGGTCGCTTCTCTATCGTCATCGTGTTAGACCCGCCAATAGCGCGCCAGGTAGATAAGCCAGTTTGTGATTGGCTCCTGCAAAATTTTAAATTGAAGCAGGAGAATTACACGTGCCGGTTTCCAGACCGAACTGCAGGGCCAAATCAAACCGCCTGCAGAGTGGGCGGGGCTTACCCAGTCTAAGTCTATCCGTCAGTCTGTTTACCACTCTGGGCCAAACTGAAATATCTCAGCAATTGATGTATTGACATGACTTGTGATACAAATATTCATGGTCCCCAGAGGATGCATGATACTGACTTTGGTGATCCCATGACTTTTCCTCTAGTGCCATCAGCAGGTCAAAGGTTTCACTTATCATGTAAAATATCTCAAAATCTACCGGCTAGATTGGCCCTTTCATGGTTCCCACAAGAGTTATCCTAACAAATTCAAGGATTCACCCAACTCTTCCACTAGTGCCAGTATAAGGTTAGCATTTGTAATATACTTATATATATATAATATTCTGTTTTTAAAAACTGTTGAATTGATTTGCAATAAATGTGGTACAAACATTCATGTTCACCATAGGATGAATTGTAATAACTTTGGTGATCCCCAAAAAAAAAATGGGTTTGCCAATACTTTGGTTTAAGACCAATAACCAGCTAAAAGGATTTGCGAAACTCTCAAGATGGTTAAAGGTTAGGCATTGACCTTGAATGGTTAAGGTTAGATGGTTGAGGTTAGGCATTGACATTGAACGGTTAAGGTTAGATGGTTGAGGTTAGGCATTGACCTTGAATGGTTAAGGTTAGATGGTCGAGGTTAGGCATTGACATTGAACGGTTAAGGTTAGATGGTTGAGGTTAGGCATTGACATTGAACGGTTAAGGTTAGATGGTTGAGGTTAGGCATTGACATTGAACGGTTAAGGTTAGATGGTTGAAGTTAGGCATTGGCCTTGAATGGTTAGGGTTAGATGGTTGAGGTTAGGCACTGACCTTGAATGGTTAAGGTTAGATGGTTGAAGTTAGGCATTGGTCTTGAACGGTTTAGCTTAGATGATTGAGGTAAGACATTGAACAAGAATGGTTATGGTTAGGATCTTTGGCCAGCCAGTGTCATGAGAGTATCTACGGTTAATCTACGGTTCCCATCTAGACACAATCCCATCAGCCTCAGCTGTACTTGGTTTAGTTCCTGTTGTGTTTAGCATTCTAACATGTTAAACTAAGGTAGTGAACTTGGTATACATTATACTTGTTAATATCATCGTTGTCATTGTGAGCATTGTAGCATACTGATGTTAGCATGTATGCACACTATTGGCCTTGTTAATTGTTTCCACAAACAATTTAACCAACCACTATTGCTCAGATCAACATGAGATTTGTAGTGGATATGAATAATGAAGTGAAAGGAGGGTACAGAAAGATATGTGGTTTCCTAGTGTTTGACAGTTTTTAATGTTAAGACGATGCAGTAGAACTCTCTGCTCTGTTAGGTTCACTGTCCACATGTCGAGTTTAATGATGAATCATGGAGGTTAAAGCGCATCGGGAATAATCTAATAACCTAATCTAAAAATAATGAGCCAAAACGAAAACAAAGATGATGTTTTCCCCTCTGTTTCACTTCACTCTATCCATCTTCATTTGGGCGGTGGCTAAAACATCCTAGCAGGATAAGGAACTACAGAGAGGTTTGAAAATTTCTTGGCTTATTCATAGTGGTGGGAATTACCAGAGGCCCCAGGATACAATATTATCACAATACTTATGTTACGGTACAATATTATTGTGATTTTAAAAATATTGTGATATTCTGCAATATATTGTAATTTATTAACTTCAAATGTCCCTAAACTGCACCATTTAGTGCACTCAAAAAACTATTGATATTATTAAACTACTACCAAATAGCTACACATCAAAATTATGATGGTGGCAATCAGTGCAGCAGCAGTGAATAAATAAACACATAAAATAATAAAAACATAAAAGCACATACAATATAAATAAGGCATAGTAGTCCACATGGGCCTTTGCAGAGTTTTTAGAGTGCAGATGGGGGGCACTCATACTGTATACGGGTGAGCTACGGGAGAAGCTGGAGAAGCAGAGGTGAGCAGAACCTACGGTGTTTGGCTGCTGTTATCCTGACTCAGACTACCACATTGTTGTTGGCATCAAGAGTAAAATACTCCCACACTTTAGAAGACAGCATGCAAGCCTTTTTCTCAACGTGTTGTTGAAGTTGCGAGGACGCCATACTTGCGCTGTTGCTGGAGGCAGCCATGCTATTTTTTAGACGCGACGACGCAAATTAAATGTGTCGACGCGCTTTCGTAGTAAGACGTAGACGTCGACTACATCAATGAATTGTCCCAGCCCTAGGCAGATTTCCTTACTTTTCACACTGCTCGCTACCGTTGTGGCAATCACTGCCCAATGTGATGTGTGAGTGCAGATTTGAGTCGCGCACGCGTCACTTTGCGACAAGTAGCATATAAGATGCTAACTAGAGACTTCTGTAATGTTAATACGGCAGAAATGGACCTACTTAACCAAGTTGGTTCAATGCTGGCTACAAGCTAGCATCAAACACAGCAAAGGCTGTCAGTTGAATGGTGTTTTGAGCTAACGTTAGCAATCAAACAATCCTAGCTAGATAGCTAAAACAGTTCTGAAATGATTCCCATCTGCTGTTATTGTTTGTAATGAGAAAAGTTTATTATTTCATGGATTTCACAATTTCACAGTTATGAAACATCTGCACTCGACCAGAGCCGGTCTGACTCGACTCTCAAGAAGTGTCCTTGGGCAAGTCACTGAACCCCGAGTTGCCCCCCGATGCTGCTACATCGGAGTGTAAATGTGTGTGAGTGGTGAATGGGTCCTGTACTATGTAGAAGAGCTTTGAGTTGTCATTAAGACTAGAAAACCGCTCTATAAGAACAGTCCATTTACATTTGCAATTAATTAATAAGCTGCCATGGCTTCATCCAGTTTCAACTCTCTTGCTCTCTGTTAAACACAATCAATTGATTAAGTGGCAGATATTCTTCGTCTTGATGCTGGTGCGAATAAGCCTTTAGCTGGGTGTCCAGGTGATCATGTGCCATGGTAAATCAACAGCCGGCAGGTTTTCATTCCAACCAGAAATGACTCTACCTACAGTACTGATTAGCTTTCCCTCAGGTGAAGTAGAGGAAGTCATCTGTGAAATAACCTGCAGACTGCTGGCTCTCTAGTTTGAACCAGACAAAGAGACGGAGCACCTGAATACACATGTGAAAGTGAGCTGCTTCTGTAAAACATACTGTCCCCTATATATTTAGTAACATTCCTGAATCGGTGTTTCTGAAAGTTTCCTGAATGAGGAGTGTGTGTGTGTGTGTGTGTGTGTGTGTGTGCGCGTGTGTGTGTGTGTGCGCGTGTGTGTGTCTATCTGTCTGTGTGTCTGTGTGTGTGTGTGTGTGTGTGTGTGTGTGTGTTGTACACAGTAGCATTCACAAGGATAAATGCTAGAATTTTAGGTTAACTGCTGAAGAATATAAACCACACACACACACACACACACACACTGAGCAAAGACTGCTCAGCTGATCCAGCAGCTACTGTGTGTGTGTGTGTGTGTGTGTGTGTGTGTGTGTGTGTGTGTGTGTGCTCTCCTACCACCAATTATCTTAATTAAAGTGTTTGGACAGAATTTATTTACGGCAGGAGACTCACAGAGAGATAGAGAGGGAGTCCGCCCAGCAGCTCTCAGGTCAAACCTTAAACAAATGCTTTTTGGTATTTTTGGAAATCCTAATATCTTAAATGATGTTTTTTTCTGGTTGTAAGTATGCATTACAGTAAAGTGATGTCATTTTCCGTTACCAGACTGTTCTAGCGCTTCTGTTATTTTTACCTTTACCCACTTGGTCATTATATTTACATCACTGACAATTATTTATATAAAATGTAATTGTGAAGATATTTTGTTAAAGCACCAATTGTCAACCTTATAACATCGCCACAATGTCAACATTGAGGTATTAGGACAAGGATATCTGATTTTCTCCATATAGCCTAGTCACACATATATATATGAATTGACTGGAAAGTAACCTCCCTTTGGGATAATTAAAATACTCTAGGCCAATCTGTCTGAAATCAGCAGCCTAAACCGGAGCTGTTTTAAGAGAAGCTAAATGTAAAACAGCAGGAAGATTCATTAATATCTGCGTAACCCTGGATCTGAACACATGGTCAAAGCAGGAGCAGTATGGTGAAACCCCATCAGATTGTAAAAGCCTGAACAAACCTGGTAAAAAAAAAAGAAGAATCCAGCAGAACCTGAGCCCTCAGAGCAACGAAAGGTAGCAAAGAATCTGTCCAATACCTGCTTAATGCAACTGTTCAGACCCACTGAAGCCTGCTGAAGCCCAGTCAAATCTATTTAAACAAGTCAAGTCAAATCTATTAACCCTCCTGTTGTCCTCAGGTCAGATTTATTGTGATTTATGATAGGAGAAATTCCTACACAGTGGACCTTTCAATCCACAAAACCCAAGATCAGACGAATCACTCCCAGTGAATCCGTTATTTTAGGTAAAACCGCACCAAAAATCCAGTAAGATTCACTAACACCTGCTACACTCTTAACAATGTTGGGTTAAAAAATAACAAATGATCATCTATGGGACAGAACACACACTGGGGTGGAGTAACCCATGTGTTGGGCTAACCCAGATCAACCCAAATGCTGATGTTGATCCAACATAGTGATTGAAATGAACGCCACTGCTGGGTTCCATTTAACCCAAATGCTGGGTTATTTCATTTCATTTAACGCCATATGACCCATTCACTTGGTTTTTGTCTCATTTGCCTTGATTTTGTATTTAATGACACCCTCCAACAACCCAGAATAATGACCCAGCACAATCAGCCCAGCAATACAGAAACAATCCAGCATTTTTTGTGTGTGTACAAAGCAAAAGCCTAAGCCATGACCAGAGTGATGATACCTGCTGGAGCCCAGTGAAATCCATTTAGCCTACAGCCTGGTCACACACAGTATTAAGCCCAGTTCAACGTGGCCAGACCCGAATCTTCCCGATTCTACAGCCATGGTTCTTAAAGCGCAGCGGAGAGGGGGCACACGCAACAAATGTGTCAATTCTCGTTTGGTCTGCGGCAACCGGCAACACACACACACACACACACACACACACACACGCACGCACGCACACACACACACACACACGCACGCACACACACACACACAGCCGGATGGAGGCACAAATTACGCATATAGGCTATCAGTCTTTTTTTCTCCACTCACCGTGCGCTGTGGTGTGAGCAGCCAGCAGCCAGCAGAGCAGCAGCAGGTAGAATCCCCCTGTCCTCCTTCTCCTCCTCCGCACTAGTACCCCCCATACACCACCCCTACATCCAACCAAACCCAGCTCCATGCTGCCCGGCTCCAGTCTCCAATGAGCCCGAGGGAAAACACAGCAACGAACACCCAACAGCAAATCCTGCTGCTCTTTGGCTTCTTCTTCTTCTTTTTCTTCTCTTCTTCACCGAATCCAACAGTCAATGCAAATTACTATAAAAGAAACTCAGGCTGGTGAAGCAGGATGTTGATGTGATGGAGGAGAGAGAGAGAGAGGGGGGGGTAAAACAGCCTCTCCTCTCCCCCAAAATAAACCTCCCCGATCGGGCTTGATCCCCTTCCAAAAAAAAAAATTAAAAATTAAAGAAAAGAAAAGGAAGGAAAAGAAAAATCCCAAACAAGACCCCCCCACACACACACGCAGTTAGTTCCTTCTTTTCGGGATGAGAAATAAGTTCCAGTAACTATGAAGGCAGAGTCTCCATCACTCCTGCCCGGTGCAGCTGATTCCCATTCACGCAGATGCAAAAAGGCTTCAAAAAAAAAATCCACGCTTCCTTCCCGGAGGTCTGCTCCGTCTGCCGGTGAGAACGGATGGAGAGGGTCGGAAGAGGCGGAGGAGTGTGGAGGGAGCGAGTCAAACCCACTCTCTCTCTCCCCTCTGTAGGTCTGTACAGCTGGAGAGAGAGAGAGGGGAGGTAGAGAGGCATAGGAAGAGTACAGAGCTATTGATCTACAGAGGCTGGAGCTAAAGCCCGGAGCCGGAGCAGAGCGGGGTGGAGTGGAAGCTGGAGCCCGGCAGGGGAGGCAGAGCGGCGGGGAGACATTAGCTGAACTCTCCTGCCCTCTCTGGTTACACCAGGAACTTTAACACTTCAATTACAGATGGGAGAAAACACTTATCAGCACCAGCTCTCTGTTAACCCTTGTGTTGTCTTCCCATCAAAATTGAAAATCAACACTTTTGTTGTTGCTTTCTATCGATGTTTTTAACTTTTTCTTCCCTTTTTTTCAACCCTTTTGACGCTTTTTTCAATGTTTGTCACTTTTTTGACGTTTTCAATACCACGTAACACTAACTTATTAACTTCATTTTTACAGTTATCTTTGGAATTTAAGGTCAATAAACCTCATTTATGAAATTATACCTAATGTTTGAGTTAGAAAAGCAGAAATTTAGGAATTATTTAGACTAAAATTAAAGGAATGTATGTTGATGGAAAATCACAGACTGGAATATGTCAACTTTTACTCAATACGATTTCAAAAGCACTTCAGTTTGTTTTTCAAATGCTATAAAATTGAATAAGACAAAATTCAAAAATTAATGAAAGTAGAGATTTGTACTTGCCAAAGAGCGTTGTGTGGAATCATGTTATTTTAGGTAATTAATGGGTCAATTTGACCCGAGGACAACATGAGGGTTAAGGCTAGACAGATTTGTTATTTCTTGTATAGCCTAATTTGACAATGCAATATCCGCGTAGTTGCCACAGACACATTATTGCCTTAGGATAGTGTTTATAACCTGTATGTATTACTTCTATTCTATGTTCACAAGCTCCTTCTCCAGTTACAGTATTTATAATTTGTTATATTTTTTGCACTCTTTTGTATAGTATCTAAGTTTTTTTTTGCCTTATTTTATTTACTTTGTATACTAAATAAGGATTCACCTATTTAAAATTTTGCAGCCGAAACCGACGTGTAGACTTTTTATTTAGTCTATGTTGGTTGTTTTCTTTTGTTTTCTCATTCTAAAAAATACCAAAGCATCTTCAGCAAACTAACTCTTAATGAGCATAAATTCAATCAAACACATTTATGAACAGGTTGAGTTTCTCAGTTTTTTTTAGTGGCCCAATTAAATGCACCGTTAGTTTAACGAGTTTAACTGAAGGCACCATAGAGTCCCATCAGAGCCCACATGTTTTCATTGTTTGTATACCCACTGGTGACTTCTCCGTCATCTCCGACTCTGGCAGTTACCATGGTGTTTGGATTACTCAAGCTGCAGGCTAACAGTTGGTAAGCTAACGTTACCCTGTGTCTTTAGCTGCATGCTAACAGCTGGTAAGCTAACGTTACCCTGTGTCTTTAGCTGCAGGCTAACAGCTGGTAAGCTAACGTTACCCTGTGTCTTTAGCTGCATGCTAACAGCTGGTAAGCTAACGTTACCCTGTGTCTTTAGCTGCAGGCTAACAGCTGGTAAGCTAACGTTAGCCTGTGTCTTTAGCTGCATGCTTTACACACAAATGTTGGTACTTGAGACACAATGACCACAACATGTAACTCATTCACCAACCCCCTGAACCAGTTCTGCTAAACTACAAGCACAATTCCTGCTTTACAGTCAAATTGCAGTTCTTAAACACACTTTTTTCAAAACACTCCACACAATTATTTGCTTTTTGCACAAGTATCATGCAGAAAATATCCTGTTTTTACAAGGAACACACTGCCATTCAAATATGCACACTGACTCATCACAAAGGCAAACACCTGTCACACAGTTTTCCATTTAGCAATTAGAGCTTTAGCATAAAAGGGCAACAGGTGAGCTCTTCAATGGAGCAATGGACGCCAACATTGGAACCAGAGGCAGAGCCAGAGGAGTGAGAGTGAGAGTGAGAGTGAGAGTGAGAGTGAGAGGACGAGGATGATATCCGAGCCACTTTGGTTGATCATGTGGTCAACCAGGGTCTAACAATGAGGGATGCTGGGCAAAGAGTACAGCCAAATCTGAGCAGGTACACTGTAGCATCCATCATCTGGACTTTCCGAAATGAGAATAGAAAAATCAACTCTCACTATAAAATTGCAGTACTGCATATGAATACAGTACTCTATGAGTTCAGTAGTACAGTATTGCCTGTGGACTGTTCTGTAGGACTGTAAAAATACTGTAAAGTATGTTTCAAGTATTTAGGAAATGTATACCTACTTTGTATTTACAGTATTTTACTATTTGTTTGGCAGAACTGAAAGATTTCCAACACAAGGTGGTCAGGAACGTGTTCTGTCTCCTGAACAGGAAACTGAAATTATACAGTTTTTTTCCAATTGCTAACACACTAAAATTACATGCACAGCCCAATTATTTAAACTGACACACAGAGAGCAAAACTTCTGCTCAAGTCTCCAAAAGTCTAAACACATTTTCTGCTCTACACACATTTAGCATTTCAAAATGGCACTTTTTAAATGCACTGAACACAGTTCCTTGCATAAGACACAACAATCTGACATAAAGTCACATGTTGGCCATTTCAAAACACTGCCATTCAAAATGACACTACATGAGCTAATTGGCCAATTACATGTGCCACCTGGCCAAACACCTCAATGGTTGACACTCCAATCAGGATGTAAGCACTATGAAAAGACCACAAGTGAGCACCTTTTTCAACATCATCAACAATGGAAGACGTTGCAGGAAGAGGAAGGTTGAGAATAAGGGGGAGTGAGAGGTAGGGGTATAGCAGGTTGAGGAGTTCATGGCCAAAAGAAGACAAACACTTTCAAATGAAATCAGAGCAACCTTAGTAGATCATGTCATCTACCATGGGCTGACAATGCGTGAGGCTGGAAAGAAAGCGCAGCCAAACTTGAGACGTTTTACTGTCGCCTCTGTCATCCCGACCTTTAGATTGGAGAACAGGTATGTATCCAAAATTTCATGTAGTACACATGCAGTACACCCCATGTCATAGTGTATCAGTTGGGTGACACCTGTTAACTTAGTGTATGACATCAGCCATTCATGAACAGTACAAGTTTCCCGTACAATGTACTCTACTGTGGGGGGAAAATATTTAGGCTGCATTGTCCAAGCCCTATATATTTCTTTATTTTATTTTTTCTAAAGGACTGAGAGACGACACCATGGTGGAGAAAGGGGCCGAATGTTCACCGTGGGTACAGGAAGCTGGCATTGTAAACTTGGTTTTGGAACATAATGAAATCAGATTACAAGAAATTCAAAGCCACATCATCCAAGACAACACCTTATTCAACGAGTCTCAAGCTAAACCAAATCAGAATAAAACAACTTTATAAGGTGCCGTTTGAGAGAAACTCTCAAGGAAACAAAGAGGTCAGACGAGCATATGTGGATGTAAGTACTATATTGACTGCAGTACACTACACGCAACCTTGTTTCCCAGTGTACTGGATAACACCATGTTGACAGATTTTTGGTCTTTGTTTTTAGGTACTGGAAATTGATGCTCATGCAATCCCACATGAGGTCATCTTTATAGATGAGGCTGGGTTCAACCTAGCCAAGACCAGAAAAAGGGGGAGAAACGTCATTGGCCACAGAGCCCTTATAGATGTTCCTGGCCAACGTGGTGGGAACATCCCAATGTGCGCTGCCATCTCCGGTATGCAAGGTGTCCTCCACCGTCATGCCAACCTTGGACGATACAACACAGCCCATATCCTCACATTTCTGGACAGTCTTCACAACATTCTCATACCACCAGAGCGTATGAATGATGCAGACCATCAAGGAAACTGGTACGTTGTAGTATGGGACAACGTGAGCTTACATAGTGCAGCCGCAGTCCAAAACTGGTTTGCTGACCACCCAACATTTCTCGTGCAATACCTCCCACCATACTCACCATTTGTGAACCCCATAGAAGAGTTCATTTTGGCATGGCGGTGGAGGTATGCGACCGGCAGCCCTTTGTGCGCATGCCTGTTGTGCAGGCCATGGAAGAGGCATGTGATGAGATTGATGTGGGTGCAATTCGGGGATGGATAAGGCGCTTCTTCCCTCGATGTCTGGCAGGGGAAGATGTTGACGAGGCGTTGTGGCCAGACCCGGTTGTGCGGCAAGATTTTTTATTTATTTATTTATTTTTTAACTCTAATATATTTTTTATGAAATTCTTTTTCAGTTTACTGTTTTTTGTAAGAATATTTTTGTTCAGTCCCATATAAATATATCTGCTGTGTATATGGTGCATTGACTTGTTTACTGTAGTGAAACATACAATGTTTCAGCAGCATGTATCTGCAAACATTTCTGTGCATGTGGACAATCTGATACATATTTTAGTATTATGGCAAAGCATACTAAAGATGGGGGTGCTTTTCGTTATGCCCAACAGTGTGTAGTGTAAAAATCTGGTAATATGAATGAAGTGTGTGCCATTTCATGCAAAAGTTTGATTTTGATAATGCTATGCGTAGTTTCGGTTGGAGTGCTTCATTTTGCAGGCTATATGAGGTATTTTGCAGTTTGGGTGTGTGGTTTTGTGAATTGTGTTACGTATTTTGATAAAACCAGACTAGTTTGCAAAATTGTGTGTTAGCAAAAGGAAAAAAACTGTAAACATGGTCCTAGAAAACGCCATATCATTACAGCAAATACAAAGAAAAATAATAGAAAACAATGACATATTTCAAAATATTGATAGGGTAAGCTTATCAACACTGGACCGTGTCTTGTGCAGAAATCATCTCAGGATGAAGCAGGTCTACACGGTGCCATTTGAACGCAATTAAGAAAGAGTCAAAGAATTGCAATATAACTATGTGCAAGTGAGTCCCACAATTGATGCATACACACATACAAATTATACATATTTCAATATTGTAATCATGATTATTGTGCTTCACAATACTGACCACTCCATGTCTATTTCTGATATTGTCATGTGTGTTTCAGAGAGTCCTTGAGCTAGAGGTGGCTGCCGTGGAGCACCAGTTCATCTTCATTGATGAGGTTGGGTTCAACCTCACAAAAAGAGGAAAGAGGGGAAGGAATGTCATCGGCCAGCGTGCCATTGTTGAAGTCCCTGGCCAGCGCGGAGGGAACATCACAATGTGTGCAGCGATTACCCACCACAGCATCATCCATCACCATGCTACCCTTGGCCCCTACAACACCGCCCATCTGAACACATTCCTGGACACCCTACACACCACACTCATTCCACCAGATCAGGTAGATGGCCCAGAGCAGCTTAGGTACGTTGTCATTTGGGACAACGTAAGTGTCCACAGGGCTGCTCTGGTTCACTGCCCACCCAGGCTTTTTAGTTGTTTCTCTCCCTCCATATTCTCCATTCCTCAATCCTATTGAGGAATTTTTTTCTGCCTGGAGATGGAAAGTGTATGACTGAAATCCACAAATTCGTATACCTCTTCTCCAAGCTATGGAGGACGCATGTGGAGATATAGCAGCTGATGCTTTTCATGGCTGGAATCGCCATGCTAGGCGATATTTCCCCCGCTGCTTGGCCCGGGAAAACATTGCTTGTGATGTGGATGAGGTGCTGTGGCCAGACCGCAACTGAAGAGAGGATGCAGCATAGTTTTTTTTTTTTACTGTAACTGTGTACAGTAAATTCTTTGCACATACAAAATTCTTTTGTATGTGCAGCTTTGTGTTGGTGGGGAATGGGATGTACACTGTATAAAAACAATATTCTCAAATATTTTACAACACACTTATGTATGTACTGTCTGTAGTAAGTGTAACACTGAACAAAAAAAAGGCCTACGTCATTATAATGAATGGAGAAGAAGTGTTTTCCATTCATCATAGTGTTTTACATTGAGCACATCAGTGTTCAACTGGTTCTTATGAATGTCTATTCATATGATGGTTTGTGTGTGTCATTTGAAAACAAAATAAATACCATTTTGAGAAGAAATAACATTGTTTTGAATGTAAAGTTTCATTTTGCAGGAGAATTGAGGGGTTTTGCCCATTGTGTGTGTGTGTGTGTGTGTTTTTGATTTGTGTGAGAATATGAGGCATTCTTTCAGAAAATGTGTGTAAACAATCGAGAAAAACTGTAATAATAATTCGTTACACTCAAAGCATTTCGGGGGACTACTCTCAAACACCACCAATATGTAGCACCCACCCTTATGACGCCAGACACTCACCACACATAAGCTTGGTAGAGAGGGAGGGGGACATGTTATTAGTGGTGGGGAAAGCCAGAGTACCTGGAGAAAACCCACACACACACGGGGAGAACATGCAAACTCCACACAGAAAGGCCCAGGTTGACCAGGGTTCAATACCGGTACCTTTCTGCTCTGAGGCCGCAGTGCTAACCATTGGGCCACCATGCTGCATTTTGTCCACCTTGCACACGAGCTGTACAAAATGTCACAGGAACATAATTTTATGAAGCTGGGTCGGCTACCGCAGACTCAGACCAATTAACACAACATTCAAGTGACTATATGCTTTTAAATGTTTCTGAAACGGTGTAATATTCCATCTGATGATCATGAATAACCTGTAACAGCTAAAGAGACTTTTTTTAGTTTTTAATAATATAATCTGCTGTAGTTCTGGCTGATACTGGGAAGAAAAGATGGAAATTAAACGAAGAACAACTAAAAGCTGAAAGGGAAAGTGAAAGATGACAGGCGAAACTTTCAAATGATGGGGACGATTACGGGATTGGCCCTCAGGTATGTAATATGCATAGTTTGTTCATAAAATAACTTTTAGATTGCACAATGTGGATGTACTTACTATCTTTTTTCCCTTATCTCTGTATAATTGTGGGTTTTCATGAAATACGCTTTTAAGTAAATATAAATTTAAGTTATTACTTAAAATGAAAATCTTGAAATCAAAATTAAGATTTCAATGCTTTAAGCAATTATTTCATGAATGCAAAACTTTCAACATAATACCCATTAACAGAGAGTCAGATAGTGTTGTGGGGGGGACATTAAATCAGATTCTGTGGTGAGTCCGAAGTAGAAGGACAGACCCAGAGCTGTAGAGGAGCCAAAGTAGAACACTTTTTAATTCATTAAGTTATTCGGTTTTCAGGCAAATTAAACGACTCAATAATCATCCTATCCCTACCGTCAAATAAGGGACATGGGATGTACCTTGTGTGTAGCCCATAGACTGTATATTAATGGACAGTGCATGTGTGACGTCACTCATGAACTTCGCCAGCGTTTTGGGATAGAGCGCCAGTCTGCATCAGATGACAATGTGCGTCCAGGTTTGCATCCTACAGGTTTATACCAGGTTTGTGTCCTACAGGAGTTTCATGGCATTTTGGAAATTGAACCTGCTGTGATCTACAAGATGGTGTGCATAACCAGCGCCAAGACAGCCTCTGCCAGCCTCAGCGCAGTCCATCACCCAACAACGGCAGGTAACGAATGTGGTATCAGGACGTGCATAGAGGCCTAATGTAACTCTTAAATACGATACAAACTGTTTTAATTTGTAATTTATCCTGTTGGTTTATGGAGTTAACTACATCTAACTAAAAAGTAGAAGCCAACCAGCTGATGTTGATATCATTTTCTGATGTATACTTTGTAATAACAATGTCAAGGCGCTAAACAGAGGCTTTTGTTTTTATATCAACAGAAACTGAGACCCATTCATGAGTTTCTGCTGTTTCTGATGTACCTGTCAGTGGGTTTTCCTCTCAGGGACCTTGCAGAGAGGTTCAGTATTCACCGCACTACTGCAAGTCGGATCATCTCCGCATGGACTCATTTCCTGTACTACCTGCTGGGAAGCAAGCGCCTTTGGATTCCTCCAGAGATAGTGAGCGCTTACCTGCCACCTGAGTTTGCAACTTTTTCTGATACACAGGTGGTCTTTGATTGTACAGAGATATCCTGCCAGACGCCTTCCTCTCTGCTCCATCAGAGTGAGGTTTTCTCTACCTACAAATCGCACACCACATTCAAGGCCATGATTGGCATGGCAACCCACGGCGCTGTCACCTTGGTGTCTGGACTGTACGCAGGCTCTATGAGTGATCGCGGGACCTTCAAGCTGTCCGGGTTTGGAAAGCTGCTAAAGCCAGGTATGGGGATCATGGTGGACAAAGGGTTTGTTTGTGGACAATCTTGAATTGTTCAGTGGGACTCAGACTTCTCTTTATTAATCCTTTTGGGATGACTACCGCAAGGAAATTGACATTTCCAGCATCCGTTTTTAGCAAGAAGAATACAGTATAGAGAGAAAAAGAGGAAGACAGTATAAAGATAACAGTAATAACAGTAAGAATAATAACAACAAAAAAATTAAATAAAAACCTTTGCATATAAAAAAGACATAAAAAGACATTTACCAGAAATTAGTGTCAGTGTCGAGTCAAGTGTTAAAGTGTCCAGGTATTTATGTGAGTCCAGGTGTGTGGGTATGTACTGTCCTCCGTCTGGCCTGCTTCCTGGTCAATTAACAGAATTAGTCAAGCCATGGGCAACTCAGAAATGAATTACAGTTTTTACAGCCACATGTGCAAAACCCAAACTACAGTCTGCACTACCAACAGTCACCTGAGTCACACAGTTCACATCAGCTGCAATCACAGCAACACAACTCCTAACACATGTCTCAAAACAGGCTCCGTGAGAACAATCCCCACTGGGAGAATACAGATGTTTTATGTGATAACTGGAAATGTACAAATAAAGTGTAAAAATCCTCACTGAGAAAGCACACACACACACACACACACACACACACACACACACACACACAGTGTTGTCTTCCCGTCAACCATCATCTTTTGCTTTTTCCGATGTTTTAGCTGTTTTTTTCTACGCTTTTTTTAATTCATTGTCTAATTTTATTTTACATTACATTACATTATGCATCATATTTTACATTATACAAAAACTATTTCTTGTTTTTTTTCAGCGCTTTTTGTCTCTTTTTCTGTAATTTCTTTGTAATCTGAGGTTTTGGTCACTTTTTTAAAATGCCATAAAATTCAATAAAACAAACAAAATTTGGTAAAAGTAAACATTAATTTTGCCTGAAGAACATCTTATGGCAGCCATGTTATTTTTTGGCAATTTGGTTGAAAGAAAGCCAAGTTTCTGATATTAAAAATAAAAAAATGGGACAAATTGGACCTGAAGAAAAGATATGGATTTTACAATATACTCATTTTACATATGGAAAACAAAAAGGAATGAAAATCAAAAGTTTGCTTCATAATAGTATTTTGTCTCTAGTAATTTATGGAATTACTGGGAAAAAAACTAAAGGTACTGTACATAGCAGTAAAGAATAGTGTGACTGTGTCTTCATCACACTGGATGTCTGCATCATCTCGAAATACTCAGATTGTGGTGAAGAACGCAGTTTTACTATAGTAAAGATATAGTGTTTTTTAAATTTTTTGTTATAACCTCAGACATCTGACCTGGACATGGTGGTATCTTGGCTCTTTTACCTGTTTCTCTCACTGGTACAGTGTATAATTGGTTCATTCTTATGTGGTGTTTGTATACATAAAAAGGGTTTCTGAGCTTTCTCTATATAAATACTGTAAAGATCTATCTTGCTCCTTAAAAAACATTCATGTATCATTGTTAACATTACATTAGCTTTGGGTTTTTACTGACTTGAAATGAAAACGCACCAGAGATGACATTAGAACATGTAGACTTTAATAAGGAAATATTGAACACTTCTTCAATGATCCAAAAGCAACAATCCACATAGCTTTTTACACTCGGGCTCTCATTTCAGTGAGTACAACAGGTCTGGTCTCATGTCAATTGTTGGCCTGCATTAGTGACATTAACTCTGGTTTTGTAGAGATTTGTTAAACCAAACAATGAAATCTCAACACTGGTTGAACAATTATCTCTTCAAAGATGCACACCACCACAACCACATCTGACTGTGTGTAGCTGTGTTATACAACATACAGGCTTAATTATTGAGCCTAATGTTAGTCCAGGCTTTTTATGGATTTGTAAAGATGAACAATAAAACCAGAACAAGAACATTTATCAACTGATTGAAACTGAACTAATTAAATGAACCATTGATTTTTAAAAGATTAGATCATGTCATAATAGAAAAAGAAGTAACCCCCCCCCCTCTCCCTTATAACCCTAGCATCCTTACAAATTCTTTGTACAAGAAGGTCCTCTTCATGTGCAGGTACCTGCAGTCCACCTGGCTCTTCACGTTGGGGCACTTCACCTCCACCAGCCCGAAAGGTGGTGCCTCCGTCGGATCAAAAACAACACCATCTGGAAGGATCCGAGCCAGGGAGCATCTGGATGGATGAGAAATCCTGATGGCCAGTAGTTGACTACCAGCCCCCTCTTCATCAAGGCTGTCTGAACCCCACCTTTGTGGATGCGTTCTGCGAGGTTCTCTGCAGAGCCGTGACCTCGGACCTCGGCACACCTCCCGGATCCTGGAGGAGGTGAGCCTCATCTTCCTCAGGCTGTGGCCCTCTGCCCGCCCCTCTGTTCCCTCGTGGCCGTCTCGATGAATCTTGCCATGTTGAAAGTAACGTTAAGAGACATTAGGTGGTGTTGGTGTGTGCACACAAAGGAACATGTGGTCGGGTCCAGCCTGTGACCATCTAACGGCAGGGGTGTTGGAGTGGGTGTGTCTGGGTGGTGGATGATCACCCTAGGGTGCTGGTATGAAATAGGGCTGCCTTCTGGACAGGTCCCAAAGGCTGAATCGACAAGGGGGACATCACTTCTTATGGATAGGGTGATAATTAGCGGAGCAAGGTCTGCCGTGAAGTCCTGGTATGCCTTGTGGACCTTCAGGACATCTGGTGCTTTTGACATTCTTGTTGTTTTCCCCCACGTTTTGAAGTTTTTTTTCAACATTTTTTGTCCATTTTACAACATTCTTTTATCATTTTCTTTTTCTTTCTTTTCATAATTTTCTTTGCTATAAAATTGACATGCAGTCCCATGTCAAAGTGTCCTTGGGCAAGTCACTGAACCCAGAGTTGCCCCCCGATGCTGCTACATCGGAGTGTAAATGTGTGTGAGTGTGTATCTGATGAGCAGGTGGCACCTTATACGGCAGCCTCGGCCAATGTGTGTGAATGGTGAATGGTTCGGGTGCGGAAGAGCTTTGAGTAGTTGTTAAGACTAGAAAACCACTATATAAATATATATATATATATATAGACACAATATGATTTTACTTGTGAAGAGTAATGGTTCAACCATGCACGGTAGATATATATATATATATATACACACACATATATATATATACACACACACATATATATACACACACACACACACACACACACACACACACAGTATGATATAGAAACTTTTTTAAATGGGTCAAATTTGACCCGAGGACAACAGGAGGGTTAATACCGATTGGCAGAGCTACCACAGCTAACTGCAATAGATGTGCTAATGATGGCCTTGTTTGGTCTTTATTGTGCTTTTGAAACAAGATAGGTAGTTTATATCCAATATCAAAAATAAATGAAGCATCAACAATTTGGGATTAGCCTAAATTCTTAACCCTTGTGTTGTCTTCCCGTCAAAATTGAAGATCAACACTTTTGTTGACGCTTTTTAATCAATGTTTTTTTTTTAACTTTTTCATACTTGTTTTTAACACTTTTTTCAATATTTGTCACTAACTTATTAACTTTAGTTTTACAGTTATTTGATGGATAATCACAGACTGGAATGTGTCAATTTTTACTCAATACTATTTCAAAACCACTTCAATTTCTTTTTTAAATGCTATAAAATTGAATAAGACACCCCAAAATTTATAAAAGTAGAGATTTGTACTTGCCAAAGAGCGTTATGTGGAATCAATCATGTTATTTTGGGTAATTACAATTGGGTTGTTAAAAAGAACATTGATATAGGAAAATGGGTCAATTTGACCCGAGGACAACATGAGAGTTAATTACTTTCCAGTCTTCGTGTTTTATGCCATCGCTGCTCAGTTTCTGTGCAGCTCAGGACAGGCGGTACTGCTTTCAGTTGCAACATCGAGTACTTGGTGGTCTGAGACAGTAGTGTAACACTGTGGTTGCAGAGAGCAGTTCCAGTCACACAGGAGCACTCAGCTACAGCTATTTCAATTGGTGAGCTGTTCTCAAAAGTAATCTGTATTATTTATATATATATATATATATATATATATATATATATATATATATATATATATATATATAAGCCGTTCAAGCAAATAGTAGCTGAATGATTTAAGGCTGTGCAATTAATCAAAAT
Source organism: Percina caprodes (assembly GCA_013375575.1). Lineage (NCBI taxonomy): Eukaryota > Metazoa > Chordata > Actinopteri > Perciformes > Percidae > Percina > Percina caprodes. The sequence continues at coordinate 5,558,166 of JABXJD010000016.1, forward strand.
GTAATCGTGATTATGAGTTTGGCTCCCAATGATCCCAAAAACAGAATAATCAAGAAAAACAATTATTTAGCTTGTTATGATTTGCAAGTAAACTCTTATTTTCTCTTGTGTTCTGAATGAAAAAATAAAGTTTAAATAGGAAAATTTCCTATACCAGTGTTCTTTTTAACTACCAAATTGTAGTTACCCCAAATAACATGATTGATTCCACACAACGCTCTGTGGGGTAATTTTGAGGTGTCTTATTAAATTTGATAGCATTTGAAAAACAAATTGAAGTTGTTTTGAAATAGTATTGAGTAAAAGTTGACATATTCCAGTCTGTGATTATCCATCAACATCCATTCCTTTAATTTTAGTCTAAATAATTCCTAATTTCTGCTTTTCTAACTTATGAGGTTTATTAACCATAAATTCCAAAAATATCTGTAAAAGTTAGTGTTATGTAGTGTTGAAAACGTCAAAAAAGGGACAAACACTGAAAAAAGTGTCAAGTGTTGAAAAAAGGGACAAAAATTTAAGAAAAATATTTTTTTTCTTTAAACGATAAGCGTCAACAAAATTGTTGATTTTCAATTTTTATGGGAAGACAACACGAGGGTTGAGGCAAATTTCAGTTTGTTTTTTTACTCTTGATTTATTTAACTTTTTTTTATCTTTCCAGAAGTCAACAAGTAATCGCGTTAAACTATTGTCATTTCAATATTGACCAAAATAATCGTGATTATATTTCTTTCCATAATCGAGCAGCCCTAGTATGATTCATTAGGCTCCCAGAACAACCAGAACAGATTACCCTGCCTCACTAATCTCTTAAAATATTTTCTTGGTATTAGTATAGGTTAGTATAAAAAGTGATTTAAAGCATCCTCGGTTTTAAATAAATGGGACCATATTACAAAATTAACACCAGGCTGTATTTAAGAAGACTTGAAACTAGCGATTGAGGCCCTAGACTCATGGTAATGAATCAAGTGAAAAGTAGGCTCATCTCACCATACACTGCTTTGGAAACTGACTTCTTTTGGGAATAAGTGGAGTCGTCTCCTGACGAAATTGTCTAGAATGCAGATTTAAGGCATTTCCACATTGGCTTCACTTTTTTAGGCCCTGAAGCTTCGTCCATTATTTTTACAGTCTTTGGTAGCAACAGTGCTGACTGATGAAACTAACCACACAGCTCGTGTTAAACTGACTGCAAACACACCAAATGTCAGAAGCGTTCTGAGAAGGGTAAGACTCGGCAACCTTAAACACGCACAAACACACAAACATTCACAGACTGACATGTTACACAGAGACACACACAAACCTCAGGTGGAAACGCTAAAGCTCATCAGTGTGTGTTTCTGCTCTCAGTGTAAGTCCGACCAGCTGATAACAAACCTCTCTCACACAATTACTTAATTACTGATTATCAGACTGTGAACTCACAGCAGACTAAACACTGCAGCTATGTCTTTGTGTGTTTGCACGGATGTGTGTATGTGCATTTATCTGTGTGGGTGTGTGTGGGTTTGTGTGTGTGTGTGCGAGAGACAGGGAGAGAGTGTGTGAAAGAGAGAGGCCCTGTCTAACAATGCCTTCATTCCACATTGAAACCCTCTAATAGAAGCCAATTAGAACACAATACAGCTGATAGCATGTATTTATCAGGCAGTTAACTCACTTCCCTCTTCTGGCGGCCATAATGCAGGTCTGGCATCTTCGGTGAGAAGCTGACCGTATTAAAGCTGAAATATTCCGTATTTTGCTCATACAGACCACGTCTGGAGGAAGAGGAATGTGAATAGCCTGTTTGAGGGTGTATTGCTGTCAGTGAAGTGGATGGGGCAAAGGTAACTCTCGCCAAAATGCAACCTAAGAGGAAATGAAGTTGTAATTCCAATAAAAAGCATGATAACTTAGTAATATGTATTAAAATAAGGATGATAATAATAAACAAGTCTAAATGATGTAATCTTAGATGTTTCTCAATAAAATATATGACATAAACTCTTGCATGATACTATGTTTGCCCCCACGGTAGTGAGGTTTGAATGCAGGAGTATTGCAGGAGACTTGCAGGAATCACTGACATGGCGTCATAATAGTTTGTATTGTGCTTTTCCTGGTTGTCAGAAGAGGATGAAAAGAAACATCCCAGAAACTTTTCACCAAATGCTGTTCCGGTGCACAAGGAACATAATGAATTTGTGGCTACTTGTTTTGCAAGTAGACATCAACACACCAAACAGGGTGCTAAGACTCAAGGACTACAGAGTTTGTAGTGACCACTTTGACGATGGCGTCTTCAGGGTGCCTACAGCAGAAAGAATACATATTATAGAATAGTCGTTTTTAAGGGAAAATGCAGATCCAAGAACTGTAGGCCTACAAGTGGCTGAAGAAAGAGTGGAGGTAATGCACTTTTGGTTATATTCTACCGCTAGTTAGTGACGAAAGCTTCTAAAAATGGAATGGGGTATGTGTGCATCATTAACCTTTGTTTGCTAGTCTTTGGATCACCAAGTTGTAAAGTTTTGCACGGATATGTACAGGTACATGGGGTGGAATTGTGCATGGCATTGGAAAAGGCTGCCGTTACTACTGTTATTAATAGTTAATGTACAGATAGTACATGGTTAAGAGGGGGTCTGGTGAGTTGCACACGTAGCCTAATCTGGACGTGTTACAGCAGGAGTCATTTTGAAGTGGGTGGGGGATGGAGTATGGCTGTGCATAGTCTTGCTCATGCTGAGCCTGACCATCTTGGACGGCTGACCAAGATTCCCATGATGCCAATAAAAGGACAGTAGTAATGTAATTTTGATTACACAAAGCTTATCATGTTGTAAAATTGGTTGAATGCCACTACTAGTACTACTTAGACATACAATTTATGGTGCAAAGTAAAAAAAAATGTTAGTTAAGACTATGTTTTCTGTCTGTCAATATGGTCAAAGTAAGAGAAACACTTGATGAAGATTATATATTTTCCCACAATCTAGACAAGTGGTTGTGACCAGCCTGGATTCACAGAATTCCACAAAATGATCACGAACTGTACAAGCACATTACGTGAGGGTGGCATGGAATGTGTGAAAATTCCGTGTGGCCACGAAGGAAAACGCCTATGTATAGTCAATGAGAAGATGACGTAGCATTAAAAGCGACAACGCCAATGTAAGTAGGCCACAAGCCGCTTGGAGAGAGTCTTTGTTTCTGGATTTGTAATTGTCTAGATCATATAAAACACTTTACAGATCAGTAGAGTTGTGAGCTTTGTCTGTAGGCTTGTCAGTTGCATGTATTTGAGTACAATACAGTGGCGTCTGTGGACCTTCATGCAAGTTCAGCCTGCTGATTTTGGTGTGTGTTTGTTAGGAAATCCATGCAATTCGTGTGGATATTCCAAAGCAAGCCATCGCTAAGTGGCCAGGCCCATTTACAAGAACTCATTACAGGCTTTGCATGAAGGCCTCGTGGGGACTGTGCCAAAGATGAGGGATGAACATGGCATTCAGCCGTGCCCCCGTCCTCCGCCACGCCATGAAGACTTATATAACATAGCCCTATGGGCTGAAAAGTTTGAATTGGTGGTAAAGAGTACGTCACTGTTCAAGACCAGTAATCAACCTTGAACATGCTTTTTGTAATGCTTTCTTCATATATACTTTCAATATATTGTTCGTTGTAAACAAATAAGTTCACTACAGACAACAAAGGTAACAATTCTTGTAAAACTATTTTTTATGTACACATACTGTATGTGAGAAAACAAATTCAACATATATGTACAAATATGTACAAAGGCTCAAGATAATCTATCACGGGAGCCTTGACATTTCATCAGGCTCCTGGAAACCTCTGTAATCTGTCCTGGGGGAGGGTTCCTTCCTTTGAATGGCTGTTCCCACACAGCTTGGCAGCACTCTTCTTTGACCCCTTCCCAGGCGCCCACCTCTCAGACCCCACTCCAGGACAATGCAGTAGGCCACTAGTCTGCACTTGCTAGGGGGAGGGAAGCAAAAGTCCTAATATGGGTAACTATGGCAACATGTGACCTGCATGACAAATACATGTTAAACACAAAGCATTCAAAAACATATACAGCCACCATTAACCCTTGTGTTGTCTTCCTGTCAAAATTGAAAATCAACACTTTAGTTGATGCTTTTATTGATGTTTTTAACTTTTTCTTACATTTTTGTCCCTTTTTTTAACACTTTTGATGCTTTTTGTTTGTTTTCAACACTATGTAACACAAACTTATTAACTTTAGTTTTACAGTTATTTTTGGAATTTATGGTCAATAAACCTCATTTATAGGAAATTACACCTAATGTTTGAGTTAGAAAAGCAGAAATTAGGAATTATTCATCAACGGTTTAATTTTGAAGGAGGAAGTTACTTTAGAACAAAAACATGCAGTGCTGGACTCGGCCGAGACCACTAAGAAGTCCAATGGCCGAGTCTGAGACAAGTCCGAGTCCGAATACCAACGAGTCTAAGACGAGTCTGAGACAATAGAAAAGTGCCTCGGGTACTACAGCCCTGTATTTAATAGTAATGGATTCTTTTCTGTCTTTTCTGTTTCCTTATTGTTCATTTTCTCTGTGAGTTTTCATTACAAAGATCAGCAGCTCAGATCTACCAACACAGCAGGGGAAGACAATGAAACCCCATAATTTGTGTGTATTCATCTATGAACGGATATTAATGTCAGACGGGAAATTAAAAGCCAGGTTTGCGAAGACTGTGTGTGTAAATGCGACCAGAGTATTCAGGGCAGGGGTCTCCGGTGGCTGCCTGATTGATATGAGAACACACACACACACACACACACACACACACACACACACACACACACACACACACACACACACACACACACACACACACACACACACACACACACACACACACACACACACACACACACAGTTTGCAGCTTCTGGTGTCTTTCTACTGTTGTTCGACTGAGTGTCCTGACTTATGGTACACTTATGTATGGTATGGCGTTAGCTCTTCACAGATTCTTACAATTTGCAGAGAAAAAGTCATGTTTTTCTTAATCCTCCGTGTCCTCCTTGGCTACTAGCAACTGAATGGATGGGGGTGGGGTTGGCTTGCGATCACGGAAGGCTTGTATCATGTGGACGCTTCGACAGGTATGTTGTCATGACTTAGAATTCCTCACGGAGGAGACAGAAACCAGGCAGTATAGCTTTAAGTACTGTACTTTAAATTTGAGATACTTGTACTTTACTTGAGTCTTTTCCAAGCCACTTCTACCCCGTTACATTTCAGAGAGAAATATTGTACTTTTTACTCCACTACAATAATCTGACAGTTTTAGTTACTAGTTACTTTACAAATTACAATTTTTGCACAGAAAATACTGTAAAAATGTAATTTATAGAATGTTATTTTTTATTATATACTTAACTACCTAATAATTTAACGGCCTACAAAGTCCAGCTGAGATGATTAGACCATTAAACACACAGCTGTTTGGATACTTTACACTTTTTTAAATGAAAGGATTTTTCTGCATTGAGTACTTTACTTTCAATACAAGTACAGTTGTTATGGTTTCTGTTTGTTTTGGGGTTCTGTTATTGTCATTTTTGTGCAGTTTTCGGTTTTCTCTTATACTCCATGTGTCCTCCCTTGTCTCCTACTGTTACTTTCTGTCTTTGGATTTTTGACCTTTTTGGATTTTGGACTTTGTTTTCCTGGAGTTGTTCGTACATTTTTGATCCCTGTGTTAGTTTGGACTTACTGTTTTGTTAAATAAAGCCTAGTCAAACGCTCTCCTGCCTGCCTGTCATCTCTACATCTGGGTCCTCAATTCAGTTAAACGTAACAATGTCCTGATGACACTTACATACTTTTACTTAAGTAACATTTTCAATGCCAGACTTTTACTTGTCTGGTATGTCTACAGTGTGGTGTTAGTACAGTAGTAATGGATCTGAATACGTATTCCGCCGCGGTGTAGCTTCCCTGCGTCACACAGCTTACAAAGCCAAAGTGAAGCAAACAAACCTTTGTGTTGTCTTCCCGTCAACACTGTAGTTGACGCTTTTTAAATCGATGTTTTTCACTTTTTCTTATGTTTTATCCCCTTTCAACACTTTTATTTTTATGTTTTTTATGTTTGTCAATTTTTTTTACATTTAACACTAACTTATTAACTTTACTTTTACAGTTATTTTTTGGAATTTGTGTTCAATAAACCTCATTTATAGGATTTTTTATTTTTAGGATTTAATTTAGGATTATTAATTATTTAGACTAAAATTAAAGGAAAGTATCTTGATGGATAATCACAGACTGGAATATGTCAACTTTTACTCAATACTATTTCAAACCCAAATGCTATAAAATTGAATAAGACACCCCAAATTAATGAAAGTAGAGATTTGTATTTGCCAAAGAGCGTTGTGTGGAATCAATCATGTTATTTTGGGTAGTTAAAAAGAACACTGATATAGGAAAACAGGTCAATTTGACCCGAGGATAACATGAGGGCTAAGAGTCAGTAGAAAAGGACGTGTGTTTCTGATTGTCATGACATTTTCCCAATCAAGTTTTTTCAATCGCCTCTTAAATGACAACGGAGGGTCAAGGCTGATTGATGCCGCACCAATGATTGAGCTGGTCGGGAAGACGGAGCAAAGCGGCACCAATTTCATAATCATGCCACTTTAAATAACTAAAAACTCAGGCCTCCTATCTGGCAAACATCTCAACTATAATTTGGTTTTGATTACAGAGGTTCAGTGATATGAAATGCTTTGCCATTAGATTTTTTTGAAACTAAATCCTGTATAATTTAAAGTTCTCATATTCTGCCCGATTTCAGGTTCATAATTGTATTTAGAGGTACCAGAATAGGTGTGTGGTTTGAATTTCAACCATATTTCTGTTGTACTGCACATTTCTGCAGCTCCTCTTTTCACCCTGTGTGTTGAGCTCTCTGTTTTAGCTACAGAGTGAGACATCTCACTTCTGTTCCATCTTTGTTGGGAGTCGCACATGCTCAGTAGCTAGGTAAGGACTACTAGCCAGTCAGAAGCAGAGTAAGAGGGCGTGCCCTGTCACTACCTAGGTACAGACTACTAGCCAGTCAGAAGCAGAGTATGAGGGCATGCCCTGACAATACCTAGGTAAGGACTACTAGCCAGTCAGAAGCAGAGTGTGAGGGCATGCCCTGACAGTACCTAGGTAAGGACTACTAGCCAGTCAGAAGCAGAGTGTGAGGGCATGCCCTGAGAGTACCTAGGTAAGGACTACTAGCCAGTCAGAAGCAGAGTGTGAGGGCATGCCCTGACAGTACCTAGGTAAGGACTACTAGCCAGTCAGAAGCAGAGTGTGAGGGCATGCCCTGACAGTACCTAGGTAAGGACTACTAGCCAGTCAGAAGCAGAGTGTGAGGGCATGCCCTGAGAGTACCTAGGTAAGGACTACTAGCCAGTCAGAAGCAGAGTGTGAGGGCATGCCCTGACAGTACCTAGGTAAGGACTACTAGCCAGTCAGAAGCAGAGTGTGAGGGCATGCCCTGACAGTACCTAGGTAAGGACTACTAGCCAGTCAGAAGCAGAGTGTGAGGGCATGCCCTGAGAGTACCTAGGTAAGGACTACTAGCCAGTCAGAAGCAGAGTGTGAGGGCATGCCCTGACAGTACCTAGGTAAGGACTACTAGCCAGTCAGAAGCAGAGTATGAGGGCATGCCCTGAGAGTACCTAGGTAAAGACTACTAGCCAGTCAGAAGCAGAGTATGAGGGTGTGCCACGCTAGCAGGTAGGCGAGTATTACAACGTGTTACAAAGTGACGCACGTTTATTCCAGAGGTAAAGGCTGGACTAACCAGTAAATTGTTTCTACAAAAACCTAAAATGCAGGGTGGGATGGCTCTACCAAATTTTCAAAGCTATTACTGGGCTGCTAATATAAAAAGTAGCTGGAGGTTGTATACGTCAGCGCTGGATTTGCCTGGATGGTTCCAAATTGAGTCTAGTTCTTGAAGTCCAATCAATCGCTTTCAGTGCTTTTTTGTCCATTTATTTCCTTACCGTCGCCCTAGGTCTGCACGATTAATGGTTATAAAATCGTGATCTCGATTCACCCTGTTCACGATTTAATTTTTAAATAACTTTGATTTTCTTTTGTCATTTGGTCAAATTTGACCAATTTTATATTAGAATTATGGGTTTCTTTGAACCAAATTGCCCCAAAAAAGCATGAATATAAAATGAATGATTACTTTTATTGAACTGTGGGTGGTTTTTTTTTCCAATTTTATAGCATTTGAAACAAACAAATTTTAACTACGAGTCCAAATAATCCATAATTTCTGGGGTTTAACAACAAAAATAGGTAATAAAAAGTGACAATGTTTCGAAAAGCATCAAAACATTGGAGAAAAAAAAAAAAGTTAATTTGCAATTTGGACCCAGAAGGACAACAAGGTCAGTCTCTGGGAAGACAACACAAGGGTTAATGACATTGATTCATTTAATTTTACAACCCGTCTGCATCACAAACTACTTTCTTCTGTGAGTTTTAAACAGACTGTATAAAATAGGTTTTAAAGCGCTGCAATGATCCCTCTTCTCTTAATTGAAGCCTTTATGTCTATCATATGTCATCTACGTTTACAGGCTTTTGGTGATGTGGTATAGATACCAAAACAAATATTTGGTACTGCCAATTTGTTTTGTTATGGTTAAAAAAATAAATAAAAATCATGGCAGAGAATTGTGATATCATACCAGTAGTTCTTCACTCCTAAAATTCTGGTCTCAGTTTGGAAAACATTATGGTCTAGTTTCTATGCCAGTTTATTCTCCTATTACAGCCAACCGCTTATTCCCAGCCTGTGACAGTTTGCAGGGAATGAGGACCAAAATGCAGGAACAGGCAGCCAAGCAGAATGAGGTAAATGTCCAGAATATGTATTGACAAAAGACAACGCAAACAAGCGATCCAAAAAGCAAAAACCTAAAAACATCTGGGGAAAGAAAGGCAAGGAGGAAAAAAACTCACTAGGAAATAGGTAGCAGGACTGGGAACACACAGCAGGACTCGGTACAACCAGAACCATCTGACGAGAGATGAGGGAAGCACAGACATTAAATACACGCGGTAATGAGGTAACGAGAGGCAGGTGACCAGAGGGCAGGGAAGCAGCTGGAAAACATCTGCGGGAAGTAAAACTAAAGACAGGACAAGACAAAAACCAGACTTCAAAATAAAACAGGAAACAGAACAAACAGACAGTCAGGGGAACACAAGACAGGACCAACAACACAAGACAGTACCAACACCACAAGACAGGACCGACAACACAAGACAGGACCGACAACACAAGACAGGACCGACAACACAAGACAGGACCGACAACACAAGACAGGACCGACAACACAAGACAGGACCGACAACACAAGACAGGACCGACAACACAAGACAGGACCAACACCACAAGACAGGACCAACACCACAAGACAGGACCAACACCACAAGACAGGACCAACACCACAAGACAGGACCAACACCACAAGACAGGATCGAAAAAAACAAAGAAGGCTAATATTTCAACTCTGTGTCCTAAAACCGGAGTGTTAAATATCAAGATGCTATATAAGGATGGTGTTTTCATGTCATTTGATCAGGTTAGATAGTATTCTTTACCATCTAGTAACTTTTTCATATACATGTACCTACAAGTGCCATTTTATAAATAATACATTTGTAAATAATAAGGATGAATATCAACCCAAATGCAACACATATCTGTTGATTAACAGAAATTGGGTTTATTTAACAGGAAAAGAGCAACCTCAGTGAAAACAAGGATGACAAATTAATTGGATGTAGTTTCTTTCAAGTGTCAGTTGCTGTGTCGTGTTCACGTTTGTAGGAATGAAAGGTCACATCCATTCTGGATGTTTACCGTTCTGCAAATAAATACACACATTTCATATTTGAATGCACTCAGCCAATTACAGCACATTAGCCAATAATAACTACCTGCGTTATTTGGACTTAGTAACAAACCAAAATGAGACAAAACCTCGTTAAACAGCAAATGGAGACTTGAGTTTGGCCCCTTTTACATCTCAGTGATCTCGTTTAATTGTGTCATGTCACTCACACTGACAAACTGCAATTAAGTAATTTAAGTGGGACAAGAAACCCACTATCCAATTAGAGTGATTGCTAAAAGCGAGACACAGGAGAAACAACTACCTGATAACACATTCATTTTTATTCTTATTTTCAGGGTGCGTTTCGTGAAAAATACAGAAAAACATGCAAGAATGAAATCCCCCTTTCCAAATACCACCATGGCTAAAGAGCCACTCGACCAGCCATGCCAAAACCCTGATTTATGAACTTCAATATTCAACAGAAAATAATCTCAAAATAAAATGGCACAACATGGTGTCAATATTAGACACAGCGCTTTAAGACGCGGAGTGTAGTTCACTCCACGGCAACAACAACAACATACCGTCGCCCAGGAACAGTGTTTTCCTTCCTCAGGGTTGTGATCCCTCTAACCCTAACCATGATGTTTTCCCTAAACTTAACTAGTCATTTTGGTGCCTAAACCTTTTTTTATGTAACCTTTATTTATTTATTTTAATGTTTTTTTCCCAAAGTTCTTTTATATGTTATTTTTTGTGCTGTGTTTTTTAGTGTTAATGCAGCCTTAATTACATGATGATAGAGAAACTCAATCAAAAGATGAACTAGTCTACACATTGACTGCAATGGATTACCTTGTCTAACAATGTTTTAAGTCTCTGGATGTTGATTTTCATAGAAATGTTAAAAAAGAAGTGGAACCAATGGCTGGCCGAAAGAAGGAAAATCAATCTATAAAGAGATGGATGATGTGTGAAATGGTTAGCAAGAACGTGAAGAATACAGGGTTTATAATTCATGTGTTCAAACATGTAAAATCCTTCTGAAAATTGAAACCAGATCCTAGTAGCAGTTATCGGTGTTGGCCAGACTGAGGATAAACCTGGCCGGTTTGAGGCCAGAATCAATACTCACAGGTGTTATCAGTTTATTAGCAGCGGTGGTGTGCCAGCGACTCCCCTGATAAGGTTGTAACGTAGCTGCAGTCCTAACAGCAGCTAAATGGACTGAACAAGCTGCTGTTTGTGTCTGTCTGCTGGAAGTTGGATCGTATCTGCAAAACAAAGAGCTGTAGAGAGACGACAAATAGAGAGAGAGGAGAGGACGGAGGCGTGAATCAATGCTGCTCAGCCAGGGATGGAGGGAGGGGACAGAGAGGCACAGGAATGAAGAGAGGAAAAGGAGGATTAGAGTTGAAGGACCAGTGTGTAACGTGTTCAGTTGTTCATTATCAAAATCGGTGTTGCCCGTTCACAAACTTGTCCTTTTTCATGAATATTTACCACCACCATCAGTTCCAAGTATTCCTATTGGCTTGAAATTTTACAATCCCTTTTGCATGATCTGGGGTAGACGCTCCATATTCATGCACCATCTTGCGTTACGTTACCCGGTAAGGGACATACAGGATGTAATGCTCCGCCTTTTAGTGTTTTCATCCAAAGAGCACCATGTCATGGGGCTTTTAACCATAAACATGGCCACAAAATATACACAAAATACATAAGACTTACCATGTTGGTCACACATACAATGTAGTAGGTTAGTTTAATGAGCCATGCAGTCTGAAAATATGACATGGAGCATTTCAGGGAATTCAGCTCACAGAGCGTATATTGGTAACGCCCTAAAGCATCCCTTGATTTATCGTCTTTCAAGATGAACTGTGGAGAAACAATCCGATTGTTTTGTGGTTCAAGTCCTATCCGCTACTGGCTTGACCCCTGTAAATTGATTGTGAAAGCAGTGGCGAGCTCGGAGAACAAAGCGAAACGAAAAAGGTTTAATGAGACACACAAGGATATAAATATTCTACAATCGCTCCATTCATTTAGTTGAGCTGTAGTAAGATAAGAGAGTCATGATGGGAGGCAGAATTGTCCAAAGCCCTTCTACGGAGAGCCTGTTCACTACCTAGTAAGCCCCATTGTACCGAATGTGGTTGAAGTTCCACCAGAGTTCCACTGGGAGTGATCGCAGTCCAGTGTAAAATGAATGGGAGTCTATGGAGCTAGAGTGTCCTTCAGAAAATCTCAGATTTGATTGGAGTTGTTGCAAGAGCAACATAGATTATAGATGGAAAGTTGAATGAACAAGTACTTATGTCCTTCCCATTTCTTACAGGTTGAGTCGTTGTTGCCCATAACACGCTAGCTTTCTGCTAAGGCATGCTGATTGGTTATTGAATTACGTCATTACAACCAGAGACCCCGCTTGACGGCATCCGAAGCAGAGCCAGAAAGTCAGAGTGAATATTCCGATGTGATCTTTAAAATACTAGCAAACCAAAACTCTTTGTAGCACGGGAGACCCTAACCTGTCAGCTGTGTTGTTGTTGCCTCAAGAGAAACAGGAAGTGACTCAGAGCTTGCTGTAAAGCAGTTTCTCTGGCAGTACTATGTGTATGACATCATTGAAATAAAAAATAAAAAATCTAACAACCCAGCAGGGTGTATTGCCTTCCCTTTCGAATGCAACATTCAAATTACTAGACAAAAAATGATGTCCTGAGAAAAGTGGATTTTGAGGAGTATAGCTCCATAGACCTCCATTCATTCTGCATTGGCCTGTGAGCCCCCAGTGGAACTCTGGTGGGTCTGCAACCAGTTCAGAAACCTGAAGTACTGTGAGAGTGGAACTTCTTCCCTTATTAGAAATTCTTTGGATTTTACTTTGATTGAGACCATAAACTCATTATGAGAATGACTACTGAGGTAATAAGTAAAAGTAAGGTAAGTAGGGTCAATGTCCTCATAGACTTAGAAACTGACTTCTTTTTGCAACCAGTGGAGTGCTTCCGCACTGGCTTCACTTTTCAGGCTGGGAATATTCTTCCATTAATTTACAGTCTATGTCTGGAACACAAAGATATACAAACATACACAATACACAGATACAGTCAAAGGTGACGTTACCGCAAATCATCTGTGACACAGACTAGTACACATACTGTATATTACAGAGGTAATATACAGTATATCAGTATATCTATTTATTCTGAGGGACATACAGTATGCCATACAATATCCCCACCTGCAAAACACACCTAAAAGGAAACAAATATAAGCCATTCACATACTGTGTCTGTTCCCAGGCTCAACCCCCCACCCCACAATCCTCAGTATTCTGGCGGCAGCGGCAGTGAGCGCTGCCAGCGCCTATCGATCAGACATTTAGCTGAATGTTCTCATCGAACAGCCGGCTGCTGCGGACGAGACGCACGTGGAGAGACTGGGAAACAGTCACACACACACACACACACACACACACACACACACACACACACACACACACACACACAGAAGAAGTGGACAGAGAAAATAAATGAGATACATGTACGAAGGTAGATATAGGGAACTGATATTGCTGACCATTGATACACAATTACTATATACTACTTAAACAACAATTAATGTATACACTGCATAGCTAAAAGTATTCAGACTATATAACGCTCAGATGTTTCCTGTGGAATTCCATGGCAATAAGCTTTAAATGCTGCTGTCAGGTCTCCCTCCAGATGTTAGAAATATAGCTGCAGAGATTTGCTCCCATCAAGAGAGCATTATGTTAACGTTGGGTGATAAGGTTAGCTCTCACATGGGATTCCAGTTGATACCAGAGGCATTGGATGGAGTTAAGGTCAGGGCTCTTTGTCATGTTGAAACTAGTCTGGATCAATGGAAGTATAAATCCAGGGTGAAGCATTGAACATCTGGCCCGTGGCTCACCAGACGAATGTGTGTGTGTTTTATGTGAATGATTGTAAGATTTACAAACAATAGGCTTGTTCGAGATGAACTGCGCCTCGCCTGTAAAGTGGACGAGAGCAGGCGGCAGCAGCTGGGGGCGGTGACAACAATCCGCTCTCAAGTCGGACAGTTTCCCACCGTTTCCAGCATCCTTCAGGCTGAACAGGAAGTGACAAAAACACCATGGTCCGATTCCGATTTAATAAAATGTTATCAGAGCCATAGATCAGCTTGTACAAGTCTCCAGTTGTTAATTTATAGCTCTCAATAATGTTCTCCATGCGATCTGTTGCTGATTTTAATTAACAACACACTGTAGATGATCCGTCACTATCAGCCACACAACATGTGTTCTGTACAAAAAGGCCGAAGTTAGCAGTTAAAATCCCTCTGAATCAAAAACGTTGAAAACTTTATGTAAAACATCATCATGTTGGGTCGATTCTGAACCAGGGCTGAACAATATTGTGTTTTAACTTCGACATCCTGATGTGCGCATGCGCGATAATCACATCGCAGAACATTGCGATGTTCACATAATCTTTTTTTGCTGCTTGATAGAAAAGTAAACTTTCACCGTTAACCTTTTACATGATCATTATCATCCGACCCTTCCCCTTTAAGCTGCTACCAGCCACGCTAAAGCTAATATAGTTAGCCTAAAGCAATGTTTCCCAAACGTAGGGTCGGGACCCAAAATGGGTCGCAGACCCGTTTTATTGGGTCGTCAACTGGCAGAGTAAAATGAGAATCTGGCTTTTCGACTCTAGCGTACCTGAAAAACTAATACAGAAACAGACTAAATGCTCAGCATGACCTCAGAATGACCTCAGCATGACCTCAGCATGACCTCAGAATGACCTCAGCATGACCTCAGAATGACCTCAGCATGGCCTCAGAATGGCCTCAGCATGACCTCAGAATGGCACTTTCAAAAACCGAACCTAGAGTAGATCAGCTGGTTGATATCTTCAACCAGACACATGCATCTCATTAAATTCAAGTCAGCATTATTAAAAACATGTTGGTGTCGGTACTGAGGGACAATGGGAGGGGACGGAGACACAGAGAGGACAATAGAGACCTTTTCTGTTTTTGATTACTTTTATAATGGAATAAATACACTTCATATACATTTAAATTCATGGTTTGTTCCGTCTTTTGTCCACAGTTTAAAAATGTAGATGTTACAATGATTCATGGTGTATTTTTGTATATATATTCTCTTTTGGGTCTTGAGCTGAACAAGATTGGGAACCACTGGCCTAAAGAAACAAGCAGAACGCTGCTACCAGTCAGGCTAAAGCTAATATAGTTAGCCTACAGAAACAAGGGGTCCGTCCCAACTAAAGTTTGGGAGGGTTCGGAGCCGCGACGCTGGAAACGTAACACTAATCTACTACAGAAGTCTGTGTCTGATCTAACGTCATTTTCACTGATTTAACTGTTCTTGGATACAGAGTTTGTTGCTAGTGCGTGTGACATGCAGGTCTGATCAATTTATCAAACTAACGAGCTGGCCCCGCTAGTCGACCACAACCTGAAATTTAGAGGAAGCATCATGCAGTCACTGTCATTCACGTTAGCCTGGATTGAATATTATATGAATACAACGTTGTCATGCTAGTCAACCAGCGTATTTCTACCCAATTTCCCTCCAAAACCACTGAAGAAGAGTAATGTTAGTCACAGCGCTTACTTGCTTTGGTGTTTGTAAAACATTAAAGTTCAACAAAGAATGGTTCACATTAGAAAAGATCCTTGTTCATTTTTATCTTCTATGTAGACGCACTCCCCTACAAAATCACCGCAGTAGTCGAGAATGATTTATTATTTACAAACAGAGCTATTTATGTCATCTTTTAAAAATTACTTTTTCTTTTTTCATATCGCAACATATATCGCAGGGGGGAAAAAATATCGCAATGTAAGATTTTTCCAATATCGTGCAGGCCTTTTCTGAACCATTCAGCTGTTAAATAAGCTGAGAGGCCAGTGTTTCCCAGCAGACCTGGCTCATCTCATTGGACGAGGTACGCACGGCATACGTTTAACCATAGGTACATTTAAAAATCTCATGTTTCTGTAAAGTGATTCTGTAATTGTGTAAATATGCCCCCACCACCACTACAGTTTGTGAACCACTCCAGCTTATTAAGTGTTATATGATCTAGACTCCACAGGAAGGATTATCAGCCACATAACGCCGACAGAAGGCGACATCAACAACAAGATCAGCATCAGCTTAGGAGGTCAGCCGCCAGTCGAGATAAGATTCATACAGCAGCAACACCACGTAGCATTACAGGGGAGCACATTACTGATTGTAGACAGAGACAGAGGAGATACATCAGAGTGAGACAGCTGTAGTCAGCTGGTGTAATGATGGAGAGGAAATGCATGGTCAACTTCCTTCAGCTCTGTGTGTGTTAGTGTGTGTGTGTGTGTGTGTGTGGGGGTGGCCCCAAAGGGTCGGTTCTATAATGGAAGATCCTTTCCTCTATATCACTGATCCCCCTTTTGCACTGACACACACACACACACACACACACACACAGCATGTGTGAACTTACTTAAGTTTAGGCACCAAAACAACTAGATATGATTAGAAAAAAAATGTTTCGTTTGGCCCACCACAGTCGATCACACAAATCGGATCTTAGTAGCATATATATTATATTATTAAAGAGGGGACATTTTTTTTCCAACATTTGGTCACAGGGGTCTGGCCTATATATATATATATATATATATATATATATATATATATATATATATATATATATATATATACACATATATATACACACACACACATATATATATAGATATATATATCTATATATATATATATACATATATATACACACACACACACACACACATATATATATATATATATATATATATATATATATATATATATATATAGCTTGTATAGGCAGCATGGTGGCTCCGTGGTTAGTACTGCTGTTTCTGCGTAGGTTTCCTCCCACCATAAAGACATGCATGCTAGATAACTAGAACTACAGTTCAGAAATGTTGATTAATGTACATTGTCTTCATAAATACATACATCTTATTACTACATGTCAATCAACAGGCAATTTCAATGATTTAATAATACAAAAATGAATAAACTCAGAGTCCATGTTAAGCAGGTGGAAAATCACAAAAAACAGGTAGAACCATTAGACAAGATTTTTTTGTATCTTATCTACAGGACGATGAACAGGACAGGACACGGATAAGGTGTTCTTTTTTTCATATATGGGCCTATTTATGAATAATTTGAAACATGTTATTTCTGTGTCTGTGTATGAAAAAGGTTTTTCCGATGCCCATGAGCGCACGGTAAGTACACAAGGTAACGAGGGTTGTAACGAGAGACAGATGACATGAGGGCAGATGAACAGGTGGGACACATCAGGGCGGTGTACACAATTACAGACGGGAGGGAAAACAGAAGTCAAATAAGACATGACACACAGGAAGTGACCCTACAAAATAAAACAGGAAATGAAAAGTAGAAAAAAAAAAACAGGATCATGACATTGTAAAGTGGGCTAAAAAACTGCTGACTTCTGAGTCTGGACACTTACTCCTCTTCATCCCCTGGCAGCATGTTGGGCCTCTTCTCCCCATGACAGGTTTATCTGTTCCGGCTCTTGCGTCACAGTTCTGCGCCAGGTTGTTTTTGGCCTCCCAGGTTTTCTTTTGCCAGGTGGTGTCCATCTTAAGGCAACTTTTGTGACAGGGTCCTGCTCCAGCTTCAACACATGTCCTGGCCATCTCAGGCGTATGTGCGTAATCTCCTTGGTGATGCTCCAGCTTCCCGTTTTCTCGTACAGTTCATTGTTGGAGATCTCATTTGGATCTGGCATATCCATCGGAGGCTTCTATTTTGGATAACTTCCATTCTCCTCATGTCTGTTTTGACAACTCGCTCAAGTCTGGACACTGGTGAGAGCAAATCAAACAATACAGTTGTGAACCATAAACAATGAGCTGAAAGATGCTCAAATGCCCCGTAAAGCTAAGGGGAAGGGGCAAAGTTGGTGACATTTCAATCCTTTGAATCGTCACTGTGAGCGATACCTTTCACTTGACTAATGGTCATCGTTGATAAATAAATATCTAAGCGATTAACTTCAAGGTAGAATAATATAAAAATTTTAATTTGGAAAAAATAACACATTTTAATATATCCCAGAATATTGCAATATGTTTAAAATCACAACAACATCGTACCGTGACATAAGTATCGTGATGATATCGTATCGTGAGGTCTCTGGTGATTCCCAGCCCTACTGCTTTGTCAGAGCAGTAGACGAAGAGCAATACTCAGGTGTGTTCACACGGAGAACATCTGACGCTTGTTTCATTATTAAAGTGAAGAGCACTGGCAGGACGTCTGTTGATTCATTTACAGAGGAAAGGATTTATTATTTAACAGATCAGTTTGGATCTAACAGCTGAAACAGAATCACAGCAGTCGGAAAAGAGATACCGTCTTCTGTCTGATACTTTTATCATATTTAATTTTTTCACAATAAACCACTATATGAACCACTAGTCCTGGCCCACACTGAAAGAAAATGGTGAAAGTGTGAGAGACGACCCACACACAATGACATGTAATGATAGATTTAACAGTGTTGTTCATGTAGTGTGTGGCCAGAACAGCGTTGTAGTCAAGACATCACCAAGACCAGAGTGTATCGAGACCAAGACAATACCAATGCTTTGAGGGTTTGAGACTGAGTCAAGACCAAGACCAGAGTGCGAGTCCCACAATGCATTCCATGATAAAATTTGAAGAAAATGCTAACCATCAACACACTCTCACTCCCATCGAGTCAGAAAGCAAAGCTTGGTCAGGTGCCTTTGGCAGTCCCTCAAGGATGTTGTGGCCCAAAATGCCTGAATTCATGACAGATTTTGTAAAAGAATTGCAATAAAAGTGATGTCTTTTGTGTTTTTGTGGCAATGAAGTTGCAAGAGATAGTGAAAATTGTTTTTTTGGTATACTTCTTTTAAACATTAAAAGGAATCTTGTTTCAGGGTCAGGATGCTAAAAATGTTGGTATAGTATGAAAATGGCAGGTGGCTTTAAGACAAAATAATTCATTGAATCGAACATTGGGCGAGTTAGTGTCTACATATTACAACAACAAAAAATATAGAACAAAAATATTAATTAATTTAACTTATTTTAATAAAAGTAAGTTCTGCAGTAAAACTAGCAGGAGACAATTTATAATTGAAGTAAGTTTGGAGACACATTAATAAACATTTTGTTTGTATCTGTTTTGGGTGTTATGTAATTTGTAGACGTCCCTAAGCACTCGTCTTCCTGCCGCTAGCGGTAGCAGCAGAGAGCAGAAGTATTATTTAAATAAACTGGTGTACTTACAAACTTCCCAATCCATCATTTTGTGAGTACATGACATATTTGTACTACTGTAGAAGTTTGGTATCATTTGGGGCATTATTAGTGGGGTAATTTACCAGATACACCCTTGGAACCATAGCGCCTGCATTATGCTAACCAGCTGATAACTCTAACTTGCCCAATGTTAGTCCCAGGTGAAAAAAACCTCTGGGGGGGTGTTTTGCTCGAGGTTGTGGTGCAAAGGACCCTAGGGTGAAATTACTCTGAACCATCACTTTAAGGTGTGCACCACCACCATAAAAAGGCTGTATGAATAGGGCCATGATACTATAATTCACCATGGTAACAACCACAAACACACTGGTCGGCAGAAATACTCATGCACACATACAGCCAAGTTGAACATCATAGTTTTTTTTCAAAAAAAGCAACACTGCGGCTGCTGTAGCATAATGAGAATTGGTGTGGGAAAAAAATGGCTGCTCAAGTCAATGTGTAAGCTCTAATATGAATTAATTTAAATTTTATTCACAGGCAACCTATAATATGCCTGGGGAAAACTGGAATGGTAGTAGGCTACATCTATCATTTTATTTAGGTGCAATCCTATTCTGAGGTTGCAGCACCATCATTAACAGAATTATGATTTACAATAATTTATTTATTTTTAATGGCTCTTGCTGGGTTGTGTCCAGGGAACTCTACACACATGTTTCAGGGCGACATCTAGCTCATCCATTAAAAGCGTTCGCCCCATATTGGCCGAGTCCTGCAGCGGCCGGAGTTTGAATCCGAACCTGCAGCCCTTTGCTGCATGTCATCCCCCATCTCTCTCTCCCCCTTTCATGCCTATCCACTGTCAGAGCAAGTCAGTCACAGTGTAGTGTTTTTTGCCCCCAATGTCTCCTTCCAGGCAGCGTGGCAATGGTTCTGTTTTGGGTTAAGGTTACCTGCCTGAAAGGCAACATTGGAGGCAACCATAGTGCCTGGGTTACCATAGTAACTGCTTCTGAGGTTAAGTTACCTCTCCATCTCAGGTTTGATTAACCTCCCTTTCTGAAAATTTTTAGGGAGACCTGTAAAGACACCATTAAAGTAGTCAAGTCTACTGAAGACTAAAGCATGGAAGTTTTTCCAAATCATAAATATATACATAAGTCATTTAACCCTAGATATAGTCTTAAGGTGATAATAGGCTTACTTTATAATTGTCTAAATGTGTGCTTTGTCTGTTGTTTTTAACATCATCAATTGAAGCTGAGCGCAGACTTTTAATTGTTCCTCTTTTGCTCCAAAAACAACCAATGTTTTTTATTTAAGAAAGTTCTGGCACATCCAGTTGCTAATTTGCAGGTTTTTGTATTGAATGAAAGTCTCCTGCTGATAACATTATGTAAATTTGTGTGTCTTTCACATAACTATGGTAACTTATTTTGTTGTTTTCCATAATCTTAGCCAGTGGAAACATGTAGATGTTAAACAGAAGAGGCCCCAGAATGGAGCTTTGGGGAACTCCGCACGTCATATTTGTATGCTCAGATGCATAATTACCTATAGACACAAAGTAGTCCCTATTCTTTAGGATTCAAACCAGTTTTCCAATCGGTCTAGCAATATATCATGGTCGACCGGGTCAATAATACTAAGACTGAAATGTTGCTATTATCTGTGTTAAGGTGGATGTCATTAAAAACTTTTGACAAGAGCCGTCTCTGTGCTGTGGTCAAAAGCGAGACTAGAAAGCATCAAGAGTGTTGTTTGGTGGCAAGAAAAGGTTGAATTTTTTGAAAAACTGCTTTTTCAATGATTTTAACAATGGAAAGTTTAATATCGGCCTATAATTCCTCGTTAGTGACGTGCCTAGACTGTTTTAAGAGTGGCTTGATTACTGCAGTTTTTCATGGTTGGAAGATACCTGAAAGAAGAGAAATGTTTGTCTGTAGAAGATTTGAAGCCAAACCATTTGAAACATTTTTGAAAACGCCTGTTGGTAGAATATCGAGGCAACAGGAGGAGGTCTTCAGATGTTGTATAATGTCCTCCGGGTCTTTGTGGTTGTTCAAATAAAATTATGTCATCTTGAAATTTGTTTTGCTGAAACGGAAGGTGGGTAAATTTGGTTCCAGCATATACCAGCTGCTTCATCTGGTCAGTGAACTCTTAACATGGGGCATACGGACCTCATAGGTGTCGGAGTTGGTGAGGGGGTTTGAGATTTCTTGTCTCTGCTCTGTGGTCTCCCATGGTCAAATCTCTGCTCAGGTGGGGGCTGTGGTGTATCACTGCCGTGCTTTGTTATGTCTTCCTCTTGTTAAGATGTGTCTTGTCTCGTGTCCTTGGCCAAGGGAGTGTGTGGTGCAAAAAGTAAAGTAGGTTAGAGGTGAAAAGCTTTACTCCTGGCTTGTTAAGGAAATGTCCATCTGCTTTAAAATTATGGCTGCGGTCCCAGGAAAAAGTTAAAATGATCAATGAACTGCAGAGAATGGACAATACATGTAGTTGAGAGCCTTGTGTTCAGTGCCAACAGTTGTCTCAATCTCTCAACTTATCTTCTGACTGGCGGTGGAGGGCCACTGATAAACACCTCTGCCTTTAGGGAGCTGACTGTGTTCAACAAACCCATAAAATCCAGTTTTGGCAATTCAGACTGTTGCTTTACAACATCATGTGACGCTATATGCAGTATGTTTTTTACAGTTGGGTGTGCGGCCACCAAGGGGTAAGTGAGCCTCCGCCATTCATTTTGGCGCCACTTTGACAGTGAATAACTTTACATCTGAAGACTTCAGACTTCATTCAAAGACTCTATTTGTCCGTTGTTTATTTCTAAAGAAACACGGCAATGTATAAAAGGCTCCATTACCTTGTAGCTCACGTTATGGCTCCATAGCAGACGTTTTTGTAAAAATAGGCTAACGATTGTGTCATAACCACACAACTTACTGTCGCATAATAGACAAATTATCGTACAGTATAGGAGAAGCTTGCAGGCAGTTTTGACTTCCATTAGCTGTTTAGGTTTAATTATAAATGTTAACTAGCATTTTAGTTAGTATTAACTAGCCTGTATCTATGTTATCTCCTTACATATACCTACCTCTCCGTCTCTGCTGACTGGGAATGATTGAGATTTCTCTTGGCACAGCTACCAGAAAACTTACAACTTTCAGACAGGTTGCTCACGTCACATCTACGTCGTCAAGCTCAGTTGGAGGCTACACAGTAACACTCAGCCATCACCGGAAAAGAGCTTCTAATAGACTTCACTGGTCACTTTTGCAAGTCTATGGGGTGGCTATGTCCATGTCTTTAACTGTCTATGGCTGCTACAATATCCTTGATTCTTTGGCCAAGTCAGACACCATGTATTTGGGAAAGCAGAATGTTTTTAAGGAACATGCTTTTTACATCACATTTCCACAGACTCGTACAGAGTCACCCACAATCAGAGTTTGAGGCCCATTTGTTAGCTTTCCTGTAGCTTTTTATTTTTTGAATTGCTCTCAGTCTTTACCCTGCTGTGTGACAATCAGACACAATCTAGCTCATCAGATGGAGATCCAGGGTCTGAATCTGTTATCCAGTTGCACACTCGGTTGTCGGGGAGGGATTTATAGCTGTCCACGGCTGTCTACAGAGGTTGAAGAGGCACACTGCCTGGATGATAATGCAGGCCAGCCGGTTATATGACTGTACACTACAACACTGCACCAGAGAATATACACACAGAGTATTCACACGACGGAAGAACCGCGCTGCCTGGGCTTCTACGGTAGATTGGTGCTGCTATGGAGCAATCCATGGAGTAGGACTGAAACTAACAATTATTTTCTTAGTCTATTAATCTGTTGATTATTGTCTTGATTAATGTATTAGTTGTTTAGCCTATAAAATCTCAGAAAATGTGGATCAGAGTTTCCGAAGTTTCCCAAGATGACGTCCACAAATGTCTTTTTTTGGCCACAACTCAAAGATATTGAGTGTACTGTCACAGAGGAGTGAAAAAACTAGAACATATTCACATTTAAGCTGGAATCAGAATAATCTTTTTCCATAAAAACTGACTCAAACCGATTATCAGAAGAGCTGCAGATTAATTTCATTAATTAATTCATCTTTGCAGCTTTACCATGGAGCTAACTGATGCTCTTTTTGCACTGTGGCTGTTAGCGTGGTGGTGGTGCTGCCCGTTTTCTCCACCCTCTGTTTTCCTTCATGATCTGCAGATTAACAGTATGAGCTCGGTATAAGCACCGCTTTCCCACAGAAGCCAAGCCCCCCCCCCAAAAAAGAAAACTTAACTATGTCCTTTGCTGTTGTCGCGGTTCCCCACATACAATGGGATATCAGATCATAAATATTGAACGTGTTATATATTTGTGATTTAAAATTGGTGCAGCCAGGATGGACGGCCGAGCAATTGGAGGATCTAAAAATACTAGTAAATACCTCACATCTGGCCAGATAACCTTGGTTTATCTTAACCTGGAAGCGGGCCCAAAGTCAACTTGATTCTGGTGTAGTGTGTACCCCCCTCTAACACTCTAATATAGAAACAATCTATATAGGAAGACGACTACTGCAACCACTGCTATTTCATCACATGGTTGTGTCCGTAATCGCATACTCTGCACTACATACTCAATACTCTCAATATACTATCGTTCAACATACTTTTGTGTAAATTAACAGTAGTGTGTATCTTTTCGGACATGCTAAGCTGTACTTTTCAAAGTTGCTTTCTGTCACGCTAAATTCTTGATCTTGTGGGAATTACTAGAAACGTTGGGTCCTTGTAAATCATAGTGTGGTCTAGACCTACTCTAGCTGTAAAGTGTCTCGAGATAACTCTAAATAAAATTGAATTGGGAGCCTCCATGCGTTGGAGACACGTAACCATGGTAACCCCTGACGACCTCTGCTCTAGCAGCATCACTTGAAAATGCTTAAATTACTAATTAAGGTAAATTATTAGGCAAACAGAGCAGCCTTGGCTTGTGTCTGTTTGTCTTGTTATGAATGTTGGTCTTACTACCGCATTGCATTGTGGGTTACTTATGCCAGTGTAGCGTCCAGTATTTTTCATACTATACTATTTCACCGGAATTAGTATACAATTCACGTACTATTGGTCAGATTTCGGACATACTAAGAAATCTCACATACTGTTTTAGCCAACTAAATAGCATGTTAGTGTATTGTATTGAGTAATGCATATTGGTCTGTCTCTGGGCTCATTGCTGGTTGGTTTACGGTATTTTCTGACATTACATGAAACAGGAACAATTTTATTAATTTCTCCAGCAGTTTCTTGTGTTGCCAGGGACAAAACTCAAGCAACGGAACTCATCTTCGCCTTCATCTTCAGTTTGAGAGCTACTGTAGATATGTAGCAGGAAGCATGGTGGAGGGGTGCCTTGTGTGAACAAGCTTTATCTAATCTCCTCTGATCTGGGTTCATCTGCAGATCAATGTGGATTAAGCCTTTACATTTGGGCAGATTAGCTCTCACAGCGGAAGCTTTTACAGTTCAAATGAGCCCCCGGCTGCGTCACGGATACAGTAGAGCTGCAGATTGGCGGTAATAAATCCTGCAAGGAACATATGGAGGGAAAAATGAGAGCTGGAAAGCGTGGAAAATCGACCTGAAAGCAAATGAAGAGACGCGCCACGTTCCCGCAGTCATTACAGCAACGGCAGCAAGATGTCTCGCTAATATGAAGATTTAATCGAGAGCCTGGGGCTGAATGTGGTCATGAAGCAGACGAATGGCACAGAGAAAGAGAGAGAGAGAGAGAGAGAGAGAGAGAGAGAGAGAGAGAGAGAGAGAGCAACAGTGATGGAGCGAAGGACGGAGACGTGAAAGAAACTGAAAAATAACCAACAGTTGGGTTGTTTTTTATGTGGTCATTTTTTTTTCTTTCTTGAAGAGAGCAAGGAAAGCACACATAATGTACATGTAATGAATTAGAAAATTTGGCTTCACTGTTTTTAACCCTCCTGTTGTCCTCGGGTCAAATTTGACCTCTTTAAAACATGTCTATATCTGAAATATGGGTTTCTTTTTTTACCCAATTACCACAAAAAATTGATTGGATTCCATACAACGCTCTTTGCAAATACTATTGATCACTTTCATTCCTGACAAAACTCGTCTGTATATTTGTCAAAATAATTCATTATTTCTGCTTTTTGAACTCAAATATTAAGTATAATTCTATACAAATGAGGGTTATTGACCACGAATTCCAAAAAGTAGCGTAAAACTAGTAAGGTGGTGTTAGTAAAAACTAAACAAAAGTCTGAAAAACGGACAAAAATGTCAAATTTTTGTCAGTTCTTTAACCCGGGAGGACAACACAAGGGTTAATAAGTCATAAAAACAATAATTATATACTGGACATATCACAGTGTAACTCAAACAGTAAATAGTGAATGAAGATTAAGCTAAAGCAAAAGCTTATACTTATCCTATGTTCTAGGATTGATTAAAGTGCTCTTATTCTGCTCATTTTCTGGTTTTGGTTGTACCAGAATTGGTTTACATGGTTTTATTTTCAAAAAACACCATACGCAGCTCCTCTTTTAACCCTGTGTGTTGAGCTCTCTGTTTTAGCTACAGAGTGAGACATCTCACTTCTGTTCCATCTTTGTTGGGAGTCGCACATACTCAAATCCTAGATAAGGACTTCTAGCCAGTCAGAAGCAGAGTAAGAAGGCGTGCCCTGACAGTACTTAGGTAAGGACTACTAGCCAGTCAGAAGCAGAGTATGAGGGCGTGCCCTGACAGTACCTAGGTAAGGACTACTAGCCAGTCAGAAGCAGAGTATGAGGGCATGACAGTACCTAGGTAAGGACTACTAGTCAGAAGCAGAGTGCATGCCCTGACAGTACCTAGGTAAGGACTACTAGCCAGTCAGAAGCAGAGTGTGAGGGCATGCCCTGAGGGTAAGGACTACTAGCCAGTCAGAAGCAGAGTATGAGGGCATGCCCTGACAGTACCTAGGTAAGGACTACTAGCCAGTCAGAAGCAGAGTGTGAGGGCATGCCCTGACAGTACCTAGGTAAGGACTACTAGCCAGTCAGAAGCAGAGTGTGAGGGCATGCCCTGACAGTACCTAGGTAAGGACTACTAGACAGTCAGATGCAGAGTATGTGCCCTGACAGTACAGACTACTAGCCAGTCAGAAGCAGAGTAGTGCGGGCCCTGACAAGCACGCTAGTGTGATCCCAAAGAAAACCAGATTCAGCCGGTAACCACGGCTGCGGCTTAGCCGTACATGTTCGAACTCGAGTGTGATACCAAAACACAGGCAGAACAACCATAACCAGCTTTGTAACCTAGACTGGAACAAGACGTTTCAGAGAGGTAAATGTTAACAAATTAGTCTTTCATACGTAACGTCTTCATTCTGGACCGTCTCCTGGACATGGCGATACAACTATCTGAACTCTTCAGGCCTCCGCTCTAACTAGCTTGGTTTTGAGGGCGTGCCACGCTAGCAGCTAGGCCAGCATTATAACGTGTGTTACAAAGTGATACGCGTTCGTCTCTGAAGTGACTACAGCAGAGCTGTTTGGAGCAGTTCGTGAACAGTGTTTTCTGTTGGAGATGCTAAGTCCCGTTGGGGGGGGTTTGGGCTTTTTCACTTTGTAAACCAATTACATGCACAAAAAAGATATATAAAACAATAAAGTAAAGCCCAAAAGCAAAGAAATTAGCTATTTAAATCTACCCATCTCAAAGGAAATACAAAAAGAATTATATAATTAAAGAAACCAGAAACGTAATCACATTTGTAACCCCCAAAGATAGAATTACAAATGATTTTCTTAAAGTCCCTGAACCCACACACACACACACACACACACACACACACACACACACACACGTGTTTATAGTTAATGTGGCTGATTGGACCTCTTCCAGGACTATGTGGGTGTGGATAGACTCAGGGATTGACATCTTCCTGAGTCCAATGTTAGTGTTGTTGCACCTGTTAGGGCGGGACAAATGACATCTTTGTCATCCTTATTGGTAGAAAGAATGTGTGACCTAATAAGTTCCCATCAAAGCTCCGGCCCACTTGCAACCGGAACACTGAAAACACCTGAGGGGGTGTGCCGAGGATTTAAAATCCAAAAGAGAGTTGCACATTTTTAAATTTAAATTTGCTTTGTTCTGTAATTTCACTCCAACAATAAAACTACTTTTAATTTCTCTGTTTGCTTTTTCCAAAAAGTAAACTTAAACATCCCTCTTAAATCATCTTTATTTTCATATATATATATATATATATATATATATATATATATATATATATATATATATATATATATATAAAATGGATGCCGTATGGAAGTGATTTTAAATTAGCCATGAGCGTTATCTGCATTGTTTTATAATTTAAAAAAAAAAAACCTTTAATTTAATAACTCTAAATCATGGGACTGGTGTGATAAAAGTAACCCGCTTTGTTAATAATCTTTATAGCCCTTCATTGTAGGATAATTGAATTTAAAGTTGTTTATAGGTTGCTCCCCATAGTTCCACACAGTAAAATATATAAGGAAGAAAGAGTGAATACAAAATAATAGGCTAAGCTTAAAGGTCCCATGACATGGTGCTCTTTGGATGCTTTTATATAGACCTTAGTGGTCCCCTAATACTGTATCTGAAGTCTCTTTTATATAGACCTTAGTGGTCCCCTAATACTGTATCTGAAGTCTCTTTTATATAGACCTTAGTGGTCCCCTAATACTGTATCTGAAGTCTCTTTTATATAGACCTTAGTGGTCCCCTAATACTGTATCTGAAGTCTCTTTTATATAGACCTTAGTGGTCCCCTAATACTGTATCTGAAGTCTCTTTTATATAGACCTTAGTGGTCCCCTAATACTATATCTGAAGTCTCTTTTATATAGACCTTGGTGGTCCCCTAATACTGCCTCTAAAGTCTCTTTCCCGATATTAAGCCTTGGTGCAGAATTACAGCCAGTAGTGCCAGTCTCACAATGAGCTTTCCTCAGTATGTGTGTGTGTGTGTGTGTGTGTGTGGAGGGGGCATGGTGGAGGGTGGGGGTGTTTCATTTTTTTCAAAGGCAGAGCAGGATACCCAGGGCTCAGTTTACACCTATCACCATTCCTAGCCACTGGGGGGGCCATAGGCAGGCTGGGGGAACGCATATTGATGTTGAAAAACCTCATAAAGTGATAAAGGGATAAAGGGACCTTTAATATTCAATATGTATTTAGGTTTATACAGGATTGCTTTGGTTTTTGATAGTTTACCTGTCAAATAGTCAATATTCTTTTCCAATTTGGTTCATGATCAATTACAATTCCTACATTTGTTGTCTTTCATTTTCAACATGACATACTTTTTAATGTAATTTTATTTAACTCTCTGGCCACAAACCCAACAGTTGTTATATACTGCAGCAGATTCCTTAAGTAACAAAGACAACCAGTGTGAATTTCAAATGATGACCCTTAAGGTTTTTACTTATTTTTACTTATTATAATTGGCATTAGCAAGGGCCATTCAGTGTGATAGCATGGTGTAAATAGTATAGTTTTCGTCTCATCTTTTGAGCATCTGGGTCGAAAGATTCACAAGAAATACAGTAAATGCATGTTTGTCAAAACAGAAGTCTAGATATTTAGATGAATCTTCAGATGTCATCTTTTTGTATGTGATCCAACTTTAAACTGGTACATGCTACGGGTAGAAGAAGAATTATTTCTGTGAGATTAATAATTGGACCCAAATGCAGAGTTGGCCAGGCAATGTGGTGAGCTAGAATATTTATCAACAAAAAATCCATACGACAAAAGGTATCCAGAAAACGGCAGGCAAGGTCATCCAAAAAGACTAACACACAGCACTGCAACACAGAAAATAACAACCTGACAACAGACAAAGGAAACACAGAGGGCGTTTCTCAATCGGCGTTCTTCTATGGACTGTTGTTCTTGTGAAACGTCGTGTTCGCTGGCCAAAGTACTGACCCAGTACACATTTTTGCATTTAGCCAAGAACAGTGGAAATTCCCAGATGTGATCTCGACACGCCCATTTTACAGAGGATACATTGGGTGGTAACTTGTAGGAACCAAGGGGGTAAGCCTCTCTTCTTTAAGCGTAGCTCCCATGGCGCCATCTTAATGCTACAAAGCCATCACCTGCAGTTAGCATCCCATTGACTGCCATTCATTTTGGCGCCACTTTGACAGTGAATAACTTCACATCTGACTTGTTTAAAGACTCTAGAAAGAAACACAACAATGTATAAAAGGCTCCATTACCTCCGTAGCAGACATTTTTGTAAAAATAGACTAACGATTGTGTCACACCGCGACTTACTGTTGCATAGTCGACAAATCACCATATCGCCAGGAGAAGCTCGCAGACAGTTTGGACTTACGTCAGCTGTTTAGGTTTAATTACTAATGTTAACTAGCATGTTAGTTAGTAGTAATTAGCCTGTGCCTATATTAATGTTAACTAACATTTTAGTTAGCAGTAATTAGCCTGTGCCTATGTTAATGTTAACCAGCATGTTAGTTAGCAGTAATTAGCCTGTGCCTATATTAATGTTAACTAACATTTTAGTTAGCAGTAATTAGCCTGTGCCTATATTAATGTTAACTAACATTTTAGTTAGCAGTAATTAGCCTGTGCCTATGTTAATGTTAACTAGCATGTTAGTTAGCAGTAATTAGCCTGTGCCTATGTTAATGTTAACTAACATTTTAGTTAGCAGTAATTAGCCTCTGCCTATGTTAATGTTAACTAGCATGTTAGTTGGCAGTAATTAGCCTGTGCCTATGTTAATGTTAACTAGCATGTTAGTTAGCAGTAATTAGCCTGTGCCTATGTTAATGTTAACTAGCATGTTAGTTGGCAGTAATTAGCCTGTGCCTATGTTAATGTTAACTAGCATGTTAGTTAGCAGTAATTAGCCTGTGCCTATGTTAATGTTAACTAGCATGTTAGTTGGCAGTAATTAGCCTGTGCCTATGTTAATGTTAACTAACATTTTAGTTAGCAGTAATTAGCCTGTGCTTATGTTAATGTTAGTTAACATTAATGTTCGTTAACATTAACAGGTTATGCTGATGGGGAATGATTGAGATTTCTCTTGCACAGCTACCAGAAGACTTACAGCTTTCAGACAGGTTGCTCACGGCACATCTACGTCTTTAAGCTCCGTTGGTGGCTGCGCGGTCTATAGACAGTTAAAGAAATGGACCAACAGATCCCGTTGTTCTGGACAGAGACCAGTGAAGGAAAATAGAAGGTCTTTTCCTGTGAAGGCTTGGCGTTACTGCGCAGCCTCCAACTGTCTTTATGGTATATTAGCCCTCTTACATAACCTGGACTATGGCCATAACATCTACATCTTACATCTTATAACTTATTCCCTGTTAAATAATGTTCTTATTCAGTCAGTCAGTTTATAGTCATAGTCAATATTTTATCATGACCTACTACACTGTTCAATCTCTGCAATGTTAATTTTTTCGCTTTTGCACTATCATCATTACACAGTCTACAATAGTATCTCACCTTCTAATGGTCATTGCATTTCTGTGACTGATTTTTAATTTTTATTCTATTTTTATTGTTAGGTATGTGTGTATATGTGTTTGTTGTGTTACGGTTGTCTTGCTACTGGATGCCTAACATATCTATCTATCTATCTATCTATCTATCTATCTATCTATCTATCTATCTATCTATCTATCTATCTATCTATCTATCTATCTATCATCCATCTATCTATCTATCTATCTGGAGACAGTAACAGTTGTACATAGTGATCACCTGACCAGGAACGTTGCCCTGATGTTCTTCATCCTCCTCCAGAATATCGCCTGTCAACAGACAATGATAGATGACTTTTGGGGCAAATAGATGCCAGATCTCCAAAATTGCTCACCAGTGGGTTTTAAGCACGGCAAAGCAGCGCTCAATGACACTCCTGGCCTTGGCATGGTGCTTGTTAAAGCATGCAAGAACTTGGCTTTATGAATGAAAAAGAGGTTACATTAAATGTATGTATTTAATTTAACCCTTGTGTTGTCTTCCCGTCAAAATTGAAAATCAACTCTTTTTTGACGCTTTTTAATCAATGTTTTTAACTTTTTTGTCCCTTTTATCAACACCTTTTTGACGTTTAACACTACGTAATACTATTAACTTTAGTTTCACAGTTATTTTTGGATTTTATGGTCAATAAACCTCATTTATAGGAAATTATACCTAATGCTTGTATTAGAAAAGCAGAAATTAGGAATTAATTAAAATTAAATTAAAGAAATGGATGTTGATGGATAATCACAGACTGGAATATGTCAACTTTTACTCTCTAATACTATTTCAAAACCACTTAATTGTTTTTAAAATGCTATAATATTGAAGACACCTTAAAATCAATGAAAGTAGAGATTTGTACTTGCCAAGAGCATTGTGTGGAATCAATCATGTTATTTTGGGTAGTTAAAAAGAACACTGATACAGGAAAATGGGTCAGTTTGACCAGAGGACAACATGAGGGTTAAATGTTTATTCTCGGCTGCCGGTATGGCGTCATGACGGTGACCGGCTGCTGCAGGCATGGGTACCCCCCATCTTCATGGAGAAAGAAGCCAGCTGGTGGATACAGAGACTCCTTTCCGTACATCGGTGACCTCCGGGGGACAAGGGCGTCATGGATTGACCCTGTGTTGCCAACGTATGTAACCAGGGATTTCCCTCTGCTGTCACACACCCCCTGAAGGAAAAATTAAGGGAAGAGCTTGCGATTTGTGGTTCAGCAGCTGAGAGAATTCGGATGTGGCATCCATCTATTGCACCATGCAGCCACATAGCGGAAGGCCTAATGACCAGCCATGTGAGCAAAGCCAGCCCCCTCCTCCTCCATCTCATCTGGCTTGGGTAAATTAATTCTATTGTGCAGGATGGCCATCATCTCTTCCACTACACTGTGAACTGTTTGTCCAACAGTGGCTCTCGGAATGCCAAAGATGTCTGCTGTGACTCTGTACGAGGTGCTACATGCGAGCCAGTACAGACAAACGGCTGTCTTTATGTCATGGCTCCACCCGTGTGGCTTTTACCAACATTAATGTCCGGCAACATCCGGACCAGCACGTTGATGGTGTCCCTCGAGAGCCTAAAGGCTGGCCTTAGGTCAGCCTCAGAGAAAAACGTCAGCAGGACAGGCACGCAGTCAGTCACTTGTGCGTATCTTTGAGGAGTTTGATCCTGTTTAAAAAATGAAAAATATATTTAATATCAACTGTTATCATTGTAATTGTATTTAGTGATTATTTCTCTTGCAATGTCTACTGTTTGTTCATAAGTAGTTAATGTACATGTCATGTATTTCATATTATGTCAAGTTAAATGTAATATTTACTATTTTTATATATATATATATATATATATATTCAATTCAATTTTATTTATAGTATCAATTCATTACAAGAGTTATCTCGAGACACTTTACAGATAGAGTAGGTCTAGACCAGATAGAGTAGGTCTAGACCACACTCCATAATTTACAAGGACCCAACAGTTCTAGTAGTTTCCTCCAGAGCAAGCAACAGTGCGACAGTGGCGAGGAAAAACTTCCTTTTAGGCAGAAACCTCGGACAGACCCAGGCTCTTGGTAGGCGATGTCTGACGACCGGTTGGGGTTAGAATGAAGAGTGGCAATAACAAAAATAGAAAAAATAGTAGTTTGTAGTAGTTCTTTGTAGTAGTTTATGGCATAGCAGGGAATTGTGCGGCATTACAA
The DNA here is from genome assembly GCA_013375575.1 of Percina caprodes. Taxonomy (NCBI): domain Eukaryota; kingdom Metazoa; phylum Chordata; class Actinopteri; order Perciformes; family Percidae; genus Percina; species Percina caprodes. The sequence goes on from JABXJD010000016.1 coordinate 5,591,261, forward strand.
GGCACAGCAGGACGTAGCAGGGCACAGCAGAGCGTAGCAGGATGAACACGGCATCGCAGGACGTGTAGCGGGACCATGGCGACAGCTGCTACCGTGATTTTGGAGCCTCCCTGATCCAAGGAAACATGCTGGGCGAAAAAGAACATAAGGACTCCGGGGAATGACTCCCCAGAGATAGGTTAGTAACAAGCATTTCTGGGACATGGATGCACGTAAATGGAAAGATAGAAAGATAGAGGAGAGAAGAGCTCAGTGTGACAATACATACATACATATACACTACCGTTCAAAAGTTTGGGGTCACATTGAAATGTCCTTATTTTTGAAGGAAAAGCACTGTACTTTTTAATGAAGATAACTTTAAACTAGTCTTAACTTTGAAGAAATACACTCTATACATTGCTAATGTGGTAAATGACTATTCTAGCTGCAAATGTCTGGTTTTTGGTGCAATATGTACATAGGTGTATAGAGGCCCATTTCCAGCAACTATCACTCCAGTGTTCTAATGGTACAATGTGTTTGCTCATTGGCTCAGAAGGCTAATTGATGATTAGAAAACCCTTGTGCAATCATGTTCACACATCTGAAAACAGTTTAGGTCGTTACAGAAGCTACAAAACTGACCTTCCTTTGAGCAGATTGAGTTTCTGGAGCATCACATTTGTGGGGTCAATTAAACGCTCAAAATGGCCAGAAAAAGAGAACTTTCATCTGAAACTCGACAGTCTATTCTTGTCCTTAGAAATGAAGGCTATGCCATGCGAGACATAGCTAAGAAATTGAAGATTTCCTACAACGGTGTGTACTACTCCCTTCAGAGGACAGCACAAACAGGCTCTAACCAGAGTAGAAAAAGAAGTGGGAGGACGCGTTGCACAACTGAGCAAGAAGATAAGTACATTAGAGTCTCTAGTTTGAGAAACAGACGCCTCACAGGTCCCCAACTGGCATCTTCATTAAATAGTACCCGCAAAACATCAGTGTCAACATGTACAGTGAAGAGGCGGCTGCGGAATTCTGGGCTTCAGGGCAGAGTGGCAAAGAAAAAGCCATATCTGAGACTGGCCAATAAAAGAAAAAGATTAAGCTGGGCAAAAGAACACAGACATTGGACAGAGGAAGACTGGAAAAAAGTGTTGTGGACGGATGAATCCAAGTTTGAGGTGTTTGGATGATGGTCTGGGGTTGCTTTGGTGCTGGTAAGGTGGGAGATTTGTACAGGGTAAAAGGGATTCTGAATAAGGAAGGCTATCACTCCATTTTGCAACGCCATGCCATACCCAGTGGACAGCGCTTGATTGGAGCCAATTTCATCCTACAACAGGACAATGACCCTAAACACACCTCCAAATTGTGCAAGAACTATTTAGAGCAGAAGCAGGCAGCTGGTATTCTATCGGTAATGGTGTGGCCAGCGCAGTCACCAGATCTGAACCCCATAGAGCTGTTGTGGGAGCAGCTTGACCGTATGGTACGCAAGAAGTGCCCATCCAACCAATCCAACTTGTGGGAGCTGCTTCTGGAAGCGTGGGGTGCAATTTCTCCAGATTACCTCAACAAATGAACAGCTACAATGCCAAAGGTCTGCAATGCTGTAATTGCTGCAAATGGAGGATTCTTTGACGAAAGCAAAGTTTGATGTAAAAAAAATCTTATTTCAAATACAAATCATTATTTCTAACCTTGTCAATGTCTTGACTCTATTTTCTATTAATTTCACAACGTATGGTGGTGAATAAGTGTGACTTTTCAGGAAAACACAAAATTGTTTGGGTGACCCCAAACTTTTGAACGGTAGTGTATGTGTGTGTATATATATATATATATATATATATATATATATATATATATATATATATACATACATACATACATACATACATACATACATACATACATATACACACACGGCGTGGCGCGTGCACACGCAGCGACCTCTCTCTGTCCCAACCGAACGGTGTTTTGTTTGTTTAAAGAATGTTTGTCCAAAGGTTTTACGTGTTTGTCTCATCTTACTACGTCGTACTACAAGTACAGCAGGCAGTTTCTATTGGATATCTGCAAAAGCAAGGTTTGCAGCGGTCTGGACTTTGCAACAGAGACGCTAAAGGAACTCGGACTACTCCGGCCTGCAACAACACCGGACTCGCCTGCTACTCCTCCCCCGGAAAGAAAGCGTCGGAAGCGGTGTGCGAGGAAGCCGAAAAGGGGCAAGCGCGGAGGCGTCCGGGCCAGGCTAGCGGCAAATCCAACCCGCCTAGCCATACCATCCTTTTTCCTGGCAAATGTACGATCACTGGACAACAAAATGGATTATATACGACTGCTCAGATCAACGAACCGGACAGTGAGTAACTGCTGTGTGCTCGTCTTCACTGAGACTTGGTTAAATGATAACATTCCGGACTCTGCTGTACAATTGGAGCAGCTAGCATGCTATCGAGCAGACAGGGCCATTGTAAAGGGAGGAAAATCACGAGGAGGAGGAATCTGTGTTTACATCCGTGATAAATGGTGCCGGGACACTGTAGTAGTATGCAAACACTGCTCACCACTGGCGGAGTTTATGATCATAAAATGCCGTCCTTTTTACCTGCCAAGGGAAAATACTGCGATTCTGCTAGTCGCAGTATACATCCCGCCTACCAGCAATAACAGCGATAGGAACACGGCTCTTAGTGAACTGTACCAGGCTGTCAGTGAACAACAGACGGCACACCCAGACGGTTTCACCATCTTCGCTGGAGATTTTAACCATGCAGATCTTAAAACTGTTCTTCCAAAGCTACACCAGCATGTTGATTTTCCAACAAGAGGAGACAACATCCTGGTCCTGGTCTACACTACATACAAAGGAGCATACAAAGCCACACCCCTCCCCCACATTGGACTTTCTGACCATATCACTGTTATGCTAATGCCCGCATACAGACAAAGAGTGAAAGCAAACAAACCGGTTCGCAAGCAGGTAAAAGTGTGGCCTGAGGGAGCCTCTGATGCTCTTCAAGACTGCTTTGACACAACAGACTGGGAAATGTTTAAGCAGGCAGCCACTTACAACAACCAGACAGACATAGAGGAGTATACAGACACTGTAACCTCTTACATCACCAAGTGCATTGATGATGTGACCCACACAAAAGACATCATCACTCGGGCTAACTGGAAGCCATGGTTGACAGGGGATGTCCTCAGGCTGCTGAGGGCCAGAGACAAAGCCTACAGAGCTGGGGATGAAGCTGGCACGAGAACAGCGAGAGCCAACCTGTCCCGTGGCATCAAGGGAGCAAAAAAGGAATACACTCAAAAGATAACCACCCACTTCAAAGACAGCAGGAACGCACAAAGCCTATGGCAGGGCATTCAGGCCATCACGGACTACAAGCCCGTGCCACAGAGCTGTGAGAGCAACATCCCTCTGCTCAACAATTTGAACCGCTTCTTTGCTCGCTTTGATGCACAAAACAGCACTTGCCCACAGAAGACCCATGCCCCTCCACACGAGCAGCCTCTGTGCCTCTCTGCCGACAGCGTGAAGAGGACACTTGCTGCTATCAACACCCGAAAGGCAGCAGGCCCAGACAACATCCCAGGTCGTGAAGGACTGTGCTGAGGAGCTTAAGGATGTCTTCACAGACATCTTTAACACTTCCCTGAAGCAAGCCATCGTCCCATCATGTTTCAAAGCTGCCACCATCATACCTGTGCCGAAGAAAACTGCTCCATCCTGCTTCAATGACTACCGCCCCGTGGCACTGACACCCATCATCATGAAGTGCTTTGAGCGGCTTGTCATGTCACACATCAAATCCATTCTCCCCCCCACCCTGGACCCCTTACAGTTTCCATACCGAGCCAAACGGTCCACAGAGGATGCAATCTGCTCTACCCTCCACCCAGCCCTTACCCACCTGGAAAAAAGAGACTCATATGTGAGGTTGCTGTTCATAGACTTCAGTTCTGCATTTAACACCATAATACCACAACAACTCATCTGCAAACTTCACAAATTGGGACTCAGTACCTACTTCTGCAACTGGCTACTGGACTTCCTCTGTCAGAGGCCTCAAGTAGTACGTGTTGGCAATAACATCTCAAGCAGCATCACACTGAGCACGGGGGCCCCTCAAGGCTGCGTACTCAGCCCGCTGCCCACTGCTGACGCATGACTGCACTGCAACCTACGGGAACAACCACATTGTCAAATTCGCTGACGACACAACTCTGGTGGGTCTCATCAGCAAGGGTGATGAGACTCAATACAGGTTGGAGGTTGACCTTCTGACCACGTGGTGCAGGGACAACAACCTCCTGCTAAATGTCAGCAAGACTAAGGAGATTGTTGTTGACTTCCAGAGAGGTCACATCCAACACCTGCCACTGACCATCGATGGTGCTGTGGTGGAGAGAGTGAGCAGCACCAAATTCTTGGGGGTGCACATCAGTGAAGACCTCTCCTGGACCACCAACACTGCATCACTGGCAAAGAAAGCCCAGCGCCGCCTGTACTTCTTGCAGAAACTCAGGCGAGTAAGTGCTCCACCAGCCATCATGAGCACATTCTACCGAGGCACCATTGAGAGCATCCTCTCCAGCTGTATTGCTGTGTGGGGGGCGGAAGCTGCACTCAGTATAACAGGAAAGCCCTGCAGCGCATAGTGAACACAGCTGGAAGGATTATTGGTGCTTCCCTTCCCTCCCTGAAGGACATTTACACCTCCCACCACACCTGCAAGGCGACCACAATTGTGAGTGATGTAAGTCACCCCGCTCACTACTTGTTTGACCAACTGCCCTCTGGGAAGAGGTACAGAAGCCTGCGCTCCCGCACCACCAGACTCACCAACAGCTTCATACACCAGGCGGTTAGGATGCTGAACTCTCTCCCCCCTCTCCCCCCTTCACCCTCAGTCACATAACATCCTGGACATTGGACCCACAATGGCCACCTTGCACTACTCCACTTGCACTACTCCACTGTACACTTGCACACTTTGACTTTTGCACTATATTGACGTCTACTGTATGCACAATTTCACATCTTCAATTCAAATTTTAATGCTCTTATTTTCTTCATTGTATGTGCCTTCTTATTTTTTACTTTTTTACTTTTTATATTGTTTACTTAAATGTTATGTTTGTCTGTGTAAAATATGTCTTGTCTCCACTGTTTGTCTGTGAAAATATGTCTTGTCTCCACCGTGGAATAGAGGGATTTGATTTCTTTGTATGTCTTGACATGTGAAGAAATTGACAATAAAGCTGACTTTGACTTTTTTGACTTTGACACATATATATATATATATATATATATATTACATATATCCTTCCAGCGAAACACGGCAGTGTTACCGGTGTGGGGAGAGGGGACACCTCTCCTGGCAGTGTGGGAAACCGGCAGATGAGCCTATGCCCACGGTTGGGTCCTCCAGCGCACCACCCGCCCACCTTTTTGCGTCGCTCGTGGGAGTCGTAGATGGCGCCCAGGACCAACCCCCCACCTGCCCAGTGACGGTGAATCACCATGATGTAGAAGCTCTGCTAGATTCCAGCAGTCGGACCACCCTAGTGCATAAGGATCTGGTGGATCCATCGGGACTGACCTCAGGGAAAGTCCTCCCGGTCTCCTGTGTCCATGGAGACACCAGAGACTACCCCACCACTGAACTCGCAATGACCACCACCAGGGGAACCATCCACACGACAGCGGGTGTGGTTGATTCCCTACCCGTTCCGGTCCTAATTGGACGAGACTGCCCCGCCTTTCACCCACTGTGGAGGGAGACACAGGAGAGATTGGCCCGAGTACCACGGAAGCGGAGAGGTAGGATGTACTCGGAGAGTATGCAAACACAACCCTCAGAACCACTCACTCCAGCCTGTGTTCTTGCAGGGATGGCAGGTGCCCAGGCTGATTCAGAGTCTGGTCCAGACACGGAGGAAGAGAACATGGTCCCAGGAAGCTTCCCCCTCTCACAGGCCAGTATGGTACAGCCCAGTTACAAGATCCCACTCTTGCAAATGCTTTGAGGAATGTGCAGGTGATAGAGGGCGTGGTGTTAGGGGATAGGACAAGCCCTACCTACCCCCATTTTGCAGTAAACCAGGGGTTAGTGTATCAGGTGGTACAGAAAGATGGAGAGGTGCAGGAACAGCTCCTCGTACCACAGCCCCACCGGACCACCGTACTCAACCTGGCACACACCCACCCGCTAGGGGCCCACCTAGGGGTGGAGAAGACGAAGGAAATGATCTTACGACGCTTCTTTTGGCCAGGGGTGCACAAAGAGATAGAGAACTACTGTCGTAGTTGCCCTGAGTGCCAGAGGACGGCACCAAAGCCCACATATAGAAACCCGCTCATTCCCTTGCCCATTATCGAGACCCCGTTCGAGAGGATCGGACTGGACATCGTTGGGCCCTTACCGAAGAGTTCCAGGGGACATCAGTACATTCTGGTCATCCTGGACTATGCAACCCGATATCCTGAGGCCATCCCGCTGAGGAAGGCTACGTCCAAACAGATCGCCAAGGAGCTGTTCCTTCTGTCAACGAGTCTGGGGCTCCCGAAGGAGATATTGACAGATCAAGGGAGTCCGTTCATGTCCAAGGTTATGAAAGAACTCTGTACTCTGCTGAAAATCAAGCAGCTGAGAACGTCGGTCTACCACCCCCAGACAGACGGGCTCGTCGAACGTTTTAACAAAACCCTAAAAGCCATGCTGCGGAAGGCGATCGAGGAGGATGGGCGCAACTGGGATCAGCTGCTACCGTACCTACTGTTTGCGGTGAGAGAGGTACCTCAGTCGTCTACTGGTTTTTCACCCTTTGAGCTCTTGCTATCTTACAGGCCCCGAGGACTGCTGGACATCGCCAAGGAGGCCTGGGAGGAGCAACCGTGCCGACAGCGGACCCTGATCGAGCATGTCGGGGCTATGAGAGGGAGAATGAAGGCTGTCTATCCCATGATGCGTGAACACATGGAGGCTGCTCAACGGCAACAGCTGGCCGGCGGGGGAACGAGCTCCACAGCCCCCTTCTCCAGCAGCGAGCGCACTTCCTGTCCCAGCACCAGGCCTTGGTCCGGGCGCACCACAGTCCGGACCACCCCAGTGAAGCCGGGGGGGGTGGACCCGGAACTGCAGCCTGTACCCGTCGATGACGGTACTCACGGGGATATGCACTCACGGGGATATGTTCTCCAAACCCCGGCAAGCTTCTGCAAAATCCGCCAGCGGAACCAACCCCTTGGGGTTGGTGGCCGGTGCGACGTGCCGATCTCAGATGAGCCCCTGAAGCGGGCCGCCAGGAAGAACCCGCAGTCCGGGAGCCTAACCCCCGGCCCACTGCCACCCCTCGGGGCAGGCAGAGCGGAGAAGGCTCCGACCCGCTGGGGAGGGGTGCGCGGGAACGTTGCCCCGCGTCCCAAGCCGCTCGAGGGGGACCGCGAGAAGCCACACAGCGTCTCTGGCGCTGTCGGTGGGAGCTGGTAGAGGGCTGAGAAGGTCCAGCCGTCCTAGCAGAGCGGGACCCAGTCCGGCGAAGGAGAAACTGCTGGAACGCCTCCCCCTGGGAACGGACACGGCGAAACCCGTCGACGACAGAGTTCACCGAGTCCCGAGTGCCTCGGCACCCCCCTCTGGTCCATCTCCAGCAGCAGGTCCGCCAGGCAGGCCTGCAAAACCGCCATGGTGTGCAGGCTCGCTCCAGCCTGGCCCGCCGCCATACACGCCTTCCCCACCAACGAGGAAGACACCCAACATGGTCCCGTCGGCAGCGCCGGCTGGCCGAAAGACAACGTCAGCTGGGGTGAGAAGCAACACGCCAGAGCGTAGTCAACCCGCGGCATCGTCCCGTAGCCGCAGTCCTTATTCCCCGCCACATTGCCAAAACTCCAGCAGCTGGAGAGCAGAAAGCCAGGCAGAGTAAGGTTTCTCCCACGATTTGCACAACTCACCGTGCAAAACCGGGAAAAAGCGGCAAGGACCAGCGCGGGGGCACGGAGTGGAAGGAAGCGTTCAAGCTCCCTGCCAGCCTGTGGCTAATCCAGTCCGAGTTTTGCCACAGACTGCGTCACCACATCCAACAGTTCAACACAGTCCGGCGCGGCGGTCCTCAGATGACATCGGCGCGACACCCGGAAGTCCTCACCCTCCTCCACGACGCCAAGCACAACCAGCTCCTCAGAGCCACATCGCGGCCGCCTCTCCAGCCTGCGTCCCCGAGCAGAAGAAGCCGAGAAACGAGGACCAGGGGAGTCAGAATCGGCAGACGAAGGACGAGAAAGGGCCACAGCCGCCTCGGAACCCTCCAGCAGATCCCGCCGCAATCCCCATGACCGGAACCGCCGAGCCGCCTCAGCGACCGCGGGGTCCGAGCCACGGGGAGAGCGCATCTGGCCGTCCGCGGAAAAGAGGGTCACGCGGGACCGCAGTACCCGCATGGGCAGGGCCACGCAATGGTCACAAACAGCCCCCTCGAGAGCGGCCGTGGCGTGCGACAGGCCCAAACGAGCAACACACAGTTCGTGCGAGTCACCTACCGTGATGAAACGCGGGCAGGGAGACACACATCTCCGGAACCGGTACTTATCGCTCAGACATGATTCCAGGTGAGTAGGATACGGGAGCCTTTCAATACCAACATCAACCAACGTGCCTGCTGAATAGAAAAAAGCTAATGAGCTCTGTGCCGGCGTGCTTATATGCCCCTGCGGTTATGCCGTCACATACTGCCGTTCTCACTAGGACCAATAGGATTGGAGTAGTTTTCATTCGCATTCAGCCCTGTCATGCCTAAAGGCGTTCCCATAGTGTCGTAACCGACGCAGTTCGAGTTCCCCTCGAAGGGGAACAGCTGATACACCAGTTGAAATACATCAGGGCGGAGCAGAACAAACAGGTGGGAAAACACGAGACAGGAAGTAAAACCAAGATAAGACAGAAAACTAGACTACTACAAAATAAAACAGGAAACACCATCAGAAACACAAAACCATGACAGTCTCCATTCTTTACACTACTCATTCATTTAGCTACATCAGCTATATAAATTAAAGACAATGTGGGGGACAGAGTCGTTTAACCCTCATGTTGTCCTCGGGTCAAACTGACCCATTTTCCTATATCAATATCAATTCTTTTTAACTACCCAATTGTAATTCCCCAAAATAACATGACTGATTCCACATAACGCTCTTTGGCAAGTAAAAATCTCTACTTTCATTAATTTGGGGGTGTCTTATTCAATTTTATGACATTTGAAAAAGTAGTATTAAATATACATATTCCAGTCTGTGATTATCCATCAACATCCATTCCTTTGATTTTAGTCTAATTAATTCCTAATTTCTGCTTTTGTAACCCAAACATTAGGTATAATTTCCTATAAATGAGGTTTATTGAACACAAATTCCAAAAATAAGTTAATAAGCTAGTGTTACGTAGTGTTGAAAATGTCAACAAAAGTGACATACATTGAAAAAAAAGCATCAAAAGTGTTGAAAAAATTGACAAAAAAAGTAAGAAAAAGTTAAAAACATCGATTAAAAAGCCATGCCGTGAAGACAACATGAGGGTTAACTACCCATCCAACGCTCGTACGCAAGTACAAATCTCTACTTTCATTAATTTTCGGGGTGTCTTATTCAATTTTATAGCATTTGAAAACAACAAATTGAAGTGGTTTTGAAATAGTATTGAGTAAAAGTTGACATATTCCAGTCTGTGATTATCCATCAACATTCATTCCTTTAAGTTTAGTCTAAATAATTCCTAATTTCTGCTTTTCTAACTCAAACATTAGGTATAATTTGCTATAAATTAGGTTTATTGACCATAAAATCCAAAAATAACTGTAAAACTAAAGTTAATAACTTAGTGTAATTTGAAAAGTGACAAACATTGAAAAAAAGCATCAAAAGTGTTGAAAAGGGGACAAAAATGTAACAAAAAGTAAACAGAGAAAAAGCGTCCAAAAAACTGTTGATTTTCAATTTTGACGAGAAGACAATACAAGGGTTAAGAGGTAATTTAAGAGTTTCTTACAACCCTGGACCCTATTTTTCCATGCATTGGTGTCCTGAGTGACTATTGTGAACGAAAATCTTTGACAATGGTCCAATATTAAGTGAGAACGACATAACTGGCAGCAGTTTAATCACATCACGCATCGTCGGTTTGCTCCGCTATAGGGCTGTTTTTGTCACTGACATGGTTGTTATTCTAAAACAACATTATGGAAAGGATCCCTACAGAGATAGACCTTTTGTTAAAGAGTTAGATCATTTTTGGTTGCCATGAAACTTTGCTATTGCCCAACCCACCGGACTCCATTTTAATAAACCGTACTTTTAGCACATATAGAGCCAGCATATCTCTACATGTAAATGGGTGAATTAAGAGTTTATTTCCACCAGACCACAGTGGTGATTGTGAGAACAGTAAAAAGACAAACCAAGACAGCTTTTGACAATCTTATTCTGTTTCTGAAGTGTGTTTTACAATGATAAAATAACTTGACGATAGCTAATTATAATGGTAAACAAAAAAGGATATTACTCTTTAACAAAAAGATCAACGTCTGTAGGAATCCAATCATAATGTTATCAGACACTTAGAACACTAAGCCGAGCATGTCGGTGTTAAAACAGCAGTTTTTGAAGATGTAAATTGAAGGTGCCCGATTGCCCATTAACTTTACGCATCTTGTTTTGCCGCTACCGACTGCAGCAATCTTGCTTAATAATGGACCAATTTCAAAGACTGTTGTTCCAATCAGTCAGTTAGACACCAAAACACAGCAAAATAGGTTGAAAAAAACAAAAGTTACCTTTTAATCTTACACACCCTATGGGATCACTGTAGAAGGCCTGTATAGCCCTACACAATCTTTTATTCAGACAACCCAATCACAGGATTACCATCAGACCCCAGCACCTCCATGGCTATTTTCCAAACCTTTGTTGGACCCAATTTATTCATTTCAAACCAACATCTGTGGGGATTTGCTGTTTGAATTGTCTTTAAATTGAACACCTTTCCTCTTAGCCACAGGTATCACGAAATCAGCCAGGACTGAAACTTATACAAATATAACTGTAAACCTTCTCTAATCATTACTTTTATTTAAATAATTGATGACTGAACAACAATATGTCGCAGAGACTTACCATTTGAGCCTGCAGCTCTACGGTGCGTGTTAGAGTCTTTGAGCTTGCTTGGGTTTTCCAGCAGGCAGCTGTTATTAGCATTAAGCTCTAAAACCTTAGTGGACCTACAGAGCCAAATGTCTCAGTCAGGAGTTGGTGGAGACCAAACAGAGCTGAAAGAGAGTGTTATTTCTGTGTTTTCTATGTTTTCTGTGCTCTTCCACACACTGCTACAGCTATCAGGAGCTACTGGACATGGGACTTAACTTACAGTTGAAAATTACAGTTGAGTCTTGCCTCTCCTACAACATCCCAACTGAGATAGCAAGACCAGTGGGTGCTCCGGGGTATGTGGTTGTGTTGGCAGGCGGCGAAGACGGCGGAAGGAGAGGATGCTGTTATGTCTCGTCAAGTATGTTAAGTCACTTATGTCTAGTCTCGTTGGTCACTTCCTGTTTTGTTTTGTATTCACCTCTACCCTCTCTTTGCAGACCCTGACTTCCTCAGTTTGTGTGCATTTCCAGCCATTGTGATTGTCTACCCCTCCCCTGATTGGTTTCACCTGTTTTCCCCTACCTCATGTGTAAATAGTCCTTGTCTCCCTTTGTCTTGTGCCAGTTCGTCTTGTTCAGTCTTTGTCACAGTCTCGTTCCAGCCAGGTTTTCGTGATATCAGGTTTTTGTTTGGAATTTTGTGATCCTTCAAGTGAGCACTTCTCTTTGTTTGAACTTTGATCCTCATTGTGAGTGTTGCTTGGTCCGGCCTCTTAGTGAAACTGAGGAAAGATCCCCACAAGCCCTCTCTTCCGAGTTTTTTCCTCACCAACCCAAGCTCCCTGGCCAACAAGATAGACTAGTTGCTACGTCCATGCAGCTAGCTAGGCGCACTATATCACGGTAAGAATAGAGGTGGTGGTCTGATTATTTAAGTGCACGACAAATGGTCTAGACATACATGAACACTGATCGCTGGACCTTGAGTCCATTTCTATGAAATGCCGTCCATTTTTCTTTCCCAGAGAGCTTACAGTAGTGCTAATCATGGCTGTGTACATACCACCCAATGCTAACATTAGCACCGCTGTTGTCAAACAATTTAACAAACTGCAGTCTCACCCCAGGAAATGTCACAGTGGACAAACGCACCTGGGTATTCCCCAGTCAGAAGCCCTGGATGACTAAGCAAGTCAAGACACTACCACCATCAGGTCAGGAAACAAAGTATTATACAGCGTTGCCAGAGCTGATCTGAAGAGAGGAATCAGGAAAGTCAAGGCCGACTACAGGAATAAAATAGAAAGCAACCTCTCCAAAAACAACCCTTGGCAGGTATGGCAGGGCATCCAGGAGATCACCAACTTCATGGGACAGACCAGCGTAGTTGTGGACTCAAGCATTGCACTGGTGGAAGAGCTGAACACCTTCACACGATTTGAGGCCCCATCCCAACAGTCTGCAATCACACCACCTCAGCCCCAACCAGCCCCCAGATCCCAATCACTGACTGTGCAGGCACATGCTTCCTGCTTCTGGCGAGAGCAGTTGTGTTTTTCCTCCTCTCCCCTCTTATCTTAGCTTGGCTCCTATTTTATTTTAGTCTGTCTGCCTTGTCGTGTGGAACTTTTTCTCCTTTCTCTCGTCTCCTGCCTGCTGCTTTCCTGGAACATTCAACATGGAATTGATTAACTGGTCACTCAGCGCAATTGACAAGACTTTTTTCACCCAAACATGCTTCTCCAGGGGGGCTGTACTGTCCGAGTGGGACATTCCCTGCAGGCTACGCTCGCGATTCCTGGGAGAATTGACAGGTGGTCTGCCTGGATGTTCTGACTGTGGAAGACGTAGCCAAGATATTTGGCTATTTGTTCCATAGCTGCCGCCCGGAGGCTTGCTCCAACCCAAGTCAAATTGCTCATATGTGTCCTCATACCTGGCGAATAAAGCTGATTCTGATGATGTGAAAGAGATGCTCAACAGGGTGAACCCCAGGAAAGCAGCACAAACTGACTGTACTCAGGGCCTGTGCTGACCAGCTTTTCACAGGTCTTCACCAACATCTTCAACCTCTCCCTGCCACAGGCTACAATTGCAGCCTGTCTGAAGTTGGCCACCATTATCCCTGTACCCCAAAAAAATCAAATACGGCCAGCCTTAACGACTACCGCCCAGTTGCACAAACAACCATCATCACCGAGTACCTGGAAGGGCTAGTCTAGGTTCACATCAAAGACAGCATTCCTCCCTCCTTCGACCCCCACCAATTTATTTACAGAGCAAATAGATCGATGGAGAACACCATAGCCATCACCCTACACACCGTGCTGAGCCACCTGGAGCCCAGAGAGACCTATGTCAGGTTGCTCTTCATTGACTACAGCTCAGCCTTCAACACAATCATCCACGACATCCTGGTCAAATCTGGGACTCCACCCACCCACCTGCTCCTGGATTTAAGGACTTTCTCACTAACAGACTCCCGACAAAACTCAAACCCATCCCCTCCTCCGCCCTGAGCAAGGGTGTGTGCTGAGCCCACTTCTCTACACCCTCTACACCGCCGACTGCAGACCCGTCCACAACAGCAAGACCATACTGAAGTTTTCTGATCTCTAAGGGCGACGAGTCAGCCTACAGAGACGAAGTCCTGGAATTGTCCAAGTGGTGCTTGGCTAGCAACCTGGCTCTGAACCTTGCAAAGAACAAGAAGCTCATTCTGGACTTCAGAAAGCACAGAGCTGATCTGCCCCCCCCCCCACTGCTACATCAATGGATAATGCATAGAGAGGGTCCACACCTTCACCTTCCTGGGCATCATGATCTCTGCCAACCTCTCCTGGACGGCAAACTCCACATCTGTCATTTAAAAGGCACAGCCATGCCTGCGCTTCCTGAGAGTACTCAGGAAGAACAACATCAGCAAGGAGCTGCTGGTGACTGTCTACCACTCCACTGTCAAGACCATCCTGACGTACTGCATTGCGCTGTGGTTCTCACACTGCACTGAGGCAGAACGGAAGAAGCTCCAGAGAGTGGTCAACACCGCATAGAGGATCATCGGCTGCACCCTCCCCTCCCTGAAGGACATCAATTCATACTGCTGCCTCAGCGGAGCTAAGGCAATCATCAAAGACTGCTCCCATCCTGCCAAGCCCCTGTATGACCTGCTGCCCCCTGGCAGGCGCTACCGGTCAATCAAGACCAGGACCAATAGACTTAGGAACAGCTTCTTTCCACAAGCCACCACCACACTGCATGCACACACTCACTAGCATCTCCCCACCACCCGCCCTCGCACACATATTCACACTTTCACATACCATGTGCAATAACAAATACTTTTAGTGTGTATATTTCTTTCTATTTACGATTGTTGTCGTTTTCTATTTTGATTTGTTACTGGGTAAACTGCTGCTGAAAAAAATTGTTGTTCATTTTGCTCAGTGACAAAGCTTCAAACACAACTGCATATTTGTTGTGAGGCCGTTCCTGTTGTGTCCATTCTCCCTTTTCCCTGTGTGTGTTTGTTTGCCACAAGAGGTCACCGTAGAGGAACCAGGTCCGGAGGCGTGGCCACTCACTTACTCTGCCGTCCTGCACAGCTGCAACCCATCTCCATTCATCATCCGTCCTGCACAGCTGCAACCCATCTCCATTCATCATCCGCCCTGCACAGCTGCATCCCATCTCCATTCATCATCCCCACAGTATATCTACCCGGGCTGACCACCTCTTCAGCGCCAGTTTGTTGCTAACACCTATGTGGTAACTAGGCCAGTCATTCTGCGTTCTTTGCTCCCATGCATGACAGCTTGACTAATCGTGTTTTTCCCTCTCTCGTCTCAGTTCCTTGTTCCTGTCCTATCCGTGTTCCGCTGCAGCCGCATCAGACCTCCGCCATCACCTCCAGTACCTTGTCTTTGTGTGTTTTTGGATTAAACCTTTTTTCTTTATCCTGTCGTCTCCCTCGTGTTTGTTTCTGTGTTGGGTCCAAACTAAACCCACAACAGAACAAACTGGCCAAAATGGACCCCGCGGAGACACCACGGGCAACAGGCGAGGACGGCACCCAGCGGGCAATCCACTCCCAGGGTGTCCTGCTCGGCCAGCATGACCAACTGATCCGCACCTTGTTGGAGAACAACCAGCAGCTCATAACTCAAGTCACCAAACTTACCGAGCAGGTAGATAAACTGTCTATCACTCTCCCCCTCAACCTGTCTCTTCACCTGCACCTAGAGTTATGGCTGCTACTCCTCACCGCGAGCCCCCCATCTGCTCTCCTGAGCCGTTTTTGGGGGAATTGGACAAGTGCCGGGGATTTCTCCTACAATGTGGACTAATCTTCCGCCAACGTCCCTTCTCCTTCGCTTCTGACTTGTCAAAAGTACGTTACGTAATCGGATTACTCAGAGGAAGAGCTCTAGCTTGGGCAGAAGCTGTGTGCGCCAGCCGCCTCGCCTCCGAGTACTCTTTTAACGACTTTGCCAATGATTTTAAGACTGTTTTTGACCACCCAGATTACGTTGGGTGTGCTGCTAAACGCTTGCTTAAACTCCGGCAAGGAGCCGAAAGTGTGGCAGACTACTCGGTGGGATTCCGGACGCTGGCATCCGATTCTGGGTGGAATGAGGAGGCACTCCGGGGAGCATTTGTTAATGGATTGTGCAAAGGCATTAAGGACGAACTGGCTGTCCGGGATGAGCCCGACACTCTTGATAACCTTATCTCTCTAGCTATTAGACTAGATAACAGGTTACGGGAGAGGAGACGTGAGAGGAGCAGTCGGCCGGAATCCACCAGACGGACTACACCTTCGTCCAGGCCCAACAGAACATCCTTCCCGTCGCCTCCTGCCTCTTCACCGGTTGAGGAACCCGGGGATTCTGCGGAGGAAGCGATGCAGCTGGGTCGTGCTCGCCTGTCCCAAGCCGAGCGGAGTCGTCGCCTCCAGGCAGGTGAGTGCCTATATTGTGGGGATCCTACTCATCGTGTGGCTACATGTCCGTCGCGGCCAAAAGAAAAGGCTCGTCGGTAAACGTGGGGATACTGACGAGCCCAGTTCCTATTCCTGGGTCTCTCTCACTGCCTGTAGCTGCTCTTATTGACTCTGGTGCTGAGGACAATTTTATCGACATTGAGCTAGCTAAACGAGCCGGGTTACCCACCGAGCCCATAGACTGTCCGTTCCGGGTCACGGCTATTGATGGCCACACGTTGGCCCGTATTACCCACCAGACGGTGCCCGTCACGTTGATCCTTTCTGGTAACCATCGAGAGACAATAAGTTTTAAGACTATGTCAGCCTCCACTACTCCGCTGATCCTTGGATTTCCGTGGCTGGCCCTTCATAACCCTGTAATTGACTGGCAGCGTCAAACTATTCTAAGTTGGAGTAACCATTGTCATTCAGTGTGTTTAGGCTCAGCTGTTCGCCGGCCGAGGGGGATTTGGCTTCGGCGGAGCCTCCTCCGGACCTATCCACAGTCCCTCCGGACTACATGGACCTGGCTGAGGTGTTTAGCAAGACCAAGGCCTTATCTTTGCCTCCCCATAGGCCCTATGACTGTGCTATTGAGATGATCCCGACACCCCGTATACGACTAGCCGCCTGTACAGTGTGTCCCGGCCTGAGCGGGAGGCCATGGAGAGGTACATCAGGGAATCCCTTTCGTCCGGCATAATCTGTCCGTCGTCGTCTCCGGTAGGGGTGGGGTTCTTCTTTGTGCAGAAGAAGGACAAGTCACTGCGCCCTTGTATAGACTACCGAGGACTTAATAAGATCACAGTTAAGAACAAGTATCCCTTACCGCTGATCAATTCCACTTTTGAGCCGCTTCAGGGCGCGGTGGTTTTTACTAAGCTGGACTTACGGAATGCCTACCATCTCGTCAGAGTACGGGAGGGCGACGAGTGGAAAACCGCTTTTAATACACCTCTGGGGCATTTTGAGTACCTCGTCATGCCATTCGGACTCACTAATGCACCAGCAGTCTTCCAGGCACTGGTTAATGACGTTTTAAGAGACTTCTTGAATCGGTTTGTGGTGGTGTACCTTGATGATATCCTTGTTTTCTCTTCTTCTCTCCGCGAGCATGTTTCCCATGTCAAGCAGGTCCTCCAACGCCTCCTGGAGGACCGGCTCTATGTGAAGGCCGAGAAGTGCTCCTTCCACCAGCGCTCGGTTCCGTTTTTAGGATTCGTGATTGAGGCCGGACAGGTTGCCGCTGACCCAGAGAAGACCAGGGCCGTCGCCGACTGGCCCACACCTACGACACGTAAGCAACTGCAGCGCTTTCTGGGGTTTGCTGACTTTTATCGTAGGTTCATTCAGGATTTTAGCAGGGTAGCGGTCCCCCTGACCAAGCTCACATCCCCCAAGGTCCCCTTCCTGTGGTCTCCTGCTGCCGAGCAGGCTATGTCTACTTTGAAGCGCCTGTTCACATCTCCTCCTGTGCTACGGCACCCTGACTGCTCCCTCCCGTTTGTGGTGGAGGTGGACGCTTCTGCGTCTGGAGTGGGCGATCCTGTCCCAACGCTCCGCTTCAGACCAGAAGCTCCATCCCTGTGCCTACATGTCCAAAAACTGTCTCCTGCCGAAAGGAATTACGACGTGGGAACCGGGAGCTGTTGGCGGTGAAGCTGGCACTTGAGGAGTGGCGTCACTGGCTCGAGGGTGCTGAGCATCCGTTCGTGGTATGGACTGACCACAAGAACTTGGCCTACATTCAATCTACCAAGAGACTTAACTCTCGTCAAGCCAGGTGGGCCTTGTTTTTTGGTAGATTTGATTTCTCTCTCACCTACTGTCCAGGTTCACGCAATGTAAAGCCTGATGCCCTGTCTCGTTTATTCGACTACACCGAGGAGTCCTCCGAGCCGGAGCCAGTGTTGTCTTCCTCCCGGGTTATCGCCGCTGTCCGCTGGGAGATCGAGGCCCTGGTACGGACTGCTCAAGCGACTGATCCTGAGCCCGGTGATGGTCCTCCCGATCGGCTCTTTGTCCCGCAGCCCGTGCGGTCCCAAGTTTTGCAGTGGGTTCACACCTCACGCTTTGCCTGCCACCCTGGTGTCTGACGCACGTTGACCTTGCTAAGGCGACACTTCTGGTGGCCATTCGCCGAAGCCGATGTTCGGGCCTACGTGGCAGCCTGCTCCATCTGCGCTCGGGGTAAGGCCTCCCACTTACTGCCTGCTGGTCTGCTGCAGCCGCTCCCAGTCCCCAGTCGTCCCTGGTCCCACGTGGCCTTGGATTTCGTCACGGGCTTGCCCCGTTCTGAAGGTAATGACACTATACTTACCATTGTGGACAGGTTCTCTAAATCTGTTTACTACATTGCATTACCAAAATTACCCACAGCCAGTGAAACGGCTGACATCGTTGTCCTACATGTATTCCGTCTCCATGGAATACCTGTGGACATAGTTTCGGATCGAGGTCCACAGTTTGTCTCCCGTGTTTGGAAAGCCTTTTGTACCTCCCTAGGGGCGACCATCAGACTCACCTCTGGATTCCATCCGCAATCAAACGGCCAAACGGAGAGGGCCAACCAGGACCTGGAGGCGGCGCTCCGTTGTGTGACCGCACAGGAACCCACCGCCTGGGCTTCTTACCTGCCCTGGGTGGAGTATTCGCACAACTCCCTTACCTCGTCTGCCACCGGACTCTCACCCTTTGAAGCAGCCTTGGGCTACCAACCTCCCTAGTTCCCTGACCAGGAGAAGGACCTGGCTGTGCCATCCGTACAGGAGCACCTTCGTCGCTGCAAGAGGGTCTGGACTACGGCTCGCGAGGCCCTGCTGCGAACTACGGAAAGGACCAAGACGATGGCGGACAGACACAGGGCGCCAGCGACCCAGTTCCGGCCAGGTCAGGAGGTTTGGTTGTCCTCCCGGAATGTGCCTCTGCGGACGGAGTCTCGGAAGCTCTCCCCTCGGTTCTTGGGTCCGTTTCCCGTCGAGTCCGTCGTCAACCCCTCGGCCGTCCGGCTGAAGCTGCCCGCGTCCATGAGGATCCACCCGACCTTTCACGTCTCCCAGCTTAAACCTGTGTCCTCCAGTCCCCTCTGTCCTCCTGCAGACCCTCCTCCGCCGGTCCGATTGACGATCATCCGGCCTACACTGTCCGCCAGCTCCTGGACGTTCGGCGGCGAGGGAGAAGGCTGCAGTATTTGGTCGATTGGGAGGGTTACGGGCCGGAGGAACGGACTTGGGTACCTCGGAGGTTCATCTTGGATCCCCAGCTGGTGGTCGATTTTCACCGGGCCCATCCGGATGGTCCTGGGCCGCCAGGAGGCGTCCCTTGAGGGGGGGCACTGTTGTGAGGCTGTTCCTGTTGTGTCCATTCTCCCTTTTCCGTGTGTGTGTTTTTTTTTGCCACAAGAGGTCACCGTAGAGGAACCAGGTCCGGAGGCGTGGCCACTCACTTACTCTGCCGTCCTGCACAGCTGCAACCCATCTCCATTCATCATCCGCCCTGCACAGCTGCAACCCATCTCCATTCATCATCCCCACAGTATATCTACCCGGGCTGACCACCTCTTCAGCGCCAGTTTGTTGCTAACCCCTATGTGGTAACTAGGCCAGTCATTCTGCGTTCTTTGCTCCCATGCATGACAGCTTGACTAATCGTGTTTTTCCCTCTCTCGTCTCAGTTCTTTGTTCCTGTCCTATCCGTGTTCCGCTGCAGACCTCCGCCATCACCTCCAGTACCTTGTCTTTGTGTGTTTTTGGATTAAACCTTTTTTCTTTATCCTGTCGTCTCCCTCGTGTTTGTTTCTGTGTTGGGTCCAAACTAAACCCACAACAATATTATTTCCAATATATATATATATCCCAGCGCCCTCTTGTTGTTGTCAGGCCGGCCGCTCTGCTCACTCACATACTCTCAGAACACGGAGAAGTCAACACTCAACTCTGTCTCTCTCTCCCTCAGTCTCTCAGGTCCGCGGGTCTTTTCCGTTAACATTTAGGGTTTCTTCAAGCTTCAGCTTTGTTTTTTACTTCGGTTGAACTAGTACTTAGTAACCAGTAGATTTCTGGTTAACGTGGGGTTTGTTCAGACATGGTGATGGTAGAATGCGAGTCGGGTCTCTTTTTTTTCTTTTTTTTTAAACTGCCTGCTGGCTCTAACGAGTTTTTGAGTGTCTGAAACTTTCTTGCTGTATTTTTAAAAAAAAAATTAATAAAAGGCAGTTGCGGTATCAATAATATTACAAATTAAAATACACACACAAACACATTTCAACCCCCCGCCCCCCCTCTCTTTCTTTCTCTCTCTCTCTGTGTATCTCTTACTCACTTACTGACACACACAAAAAAAATGATCACACTGATCATAAAAAAATTAAAAGTTAAAAAAAAGTTATATTATGGAGTATGAAAACTCTTGTTCATTACATTTTACTTCATAATTGCAACTGCATTGTTGTATTCATTGTTGCAGAACTTGTTCTGTGTGTAGTTTGTTTGTTACCATGACAACACCACTGATCTCGCTGATGCTGTCATGGAAATAGTTTTCTTATTAGCAATAAATACAACCATTTCTGATCAACCTATATCAATTGCATGCTTAAAATAACAAACCGGTTAAAGCCCCGCCCATTTCAAGACAACCCGACCCACTTCCGGGTTAAATCCTGCCCACTTCCGGGTTAGGCCCCGCCCAGTCCGAGTACAGATACGGATACAGATAATTCATGTGGTAAACAGATACAGATAATGCTGTACTCACTCATCCCTAATATATATATATATATATACACACATATATACACACACACACACACACACATATATATATATATATATACACACACACACATATATATATATATATATATACACACACACATACATATATATATATACACACACATATATATATATATATATATATATATATATATATATATTATTATTATTATTAGTCCTTTATTTAACCAGGAAGTCCCATTGAGATTCAGAATCTCTTTTACAAGAGAGACCTGGCCAAGGTAGCAGCCAAATCACAACACATACATAAACACCAAGTTACATTTTCAAGGTAAAAAGTACAAAATGTTAAAAAAACACAATTAGACTCTCAAGAAAAACAAGAACATGTCTCCATCACAACCTTCCTTACAATAGTTTTAAATTCATTAATGGACATAAGGGTTTCTAACTTTAGTACTTTCTGTAGATTATTCCACCCCCAAGGTGCTGAATAATAGAAAGCAGTTCTTCCTAATTCGGTTGCAACTCGTGGCACGTTAAACAGCAACCACTTTGAAGAGCGTAGCTGATAGGTACCAGAGCAGACAGAGAGGAGATTACAGAGGTACAGTGGAAGTTTGCCAAGTATAGCTTTATAAATAAAGATATACCAGTGTTGTTGTCTACGAATTTTAAGTGCTGTCCAACCAACTAAATCATAAAGAATACAGTGATGGGTGAGGGACTTTGTATTTGTTATGAATCGTAGTGATGCATGGTAAACTGAATCAACATGACGCAAGATGGAAGATGCGGCATGCATGTACAATATATCTCCATAATCAATTACAGACAGAAAAGTAGCTTCCACAAGTTTCTTCTTAGCACTAAAAGTAAAACAAGATTTATTTCTGAAATAAAAGCCAAGCTTTACTTTAAGTTTCTTGACCAAAGCAATAATATGTTCATTGAAGGAGAGCTTATCATCTATCCATATCCCCAAGTACTTGTATGAAGACACTCTGTCAATTGATTTCCCATCTAAGGACAAGAGGCCACAATTGTCAAGTAGCTGTTTTCGAGCTTTTGAGAAGACCATAAACTTTGTTTTCTGTATATTTAAAACCAGTTTTAGACTCAATAATGTATTTTGCAATGTCTGAAATGCAGTCTGAAGTTCCTGCACTGCTGCTGAAATGGTGGAAGCCTGGGTGTAAACCACTGTATCATCAGCGTATAAGTGTAATTTGGCTTGAATATCTCTATCTAAATCATTTATAAAAATTGAAAACAGAATCGGTCCTAAGATTGATCCTTGAGGGACACCTTTGGTTATCTTAAGAAAATCAGATTTATAACCTTCAGCATAAACACATTGAGTACGATCTACAAGATAATTTTCGAACCATGCAACAGCCTTTTCACTTAAACCAACTGAACGTAGTTTGGTCAGTAACAATCCATGATCAACTGAATCAAATGCCTTAGAAAGATCAACAAATAATGCAGCAGAGTGTTGCTTCTTATCTAAGGCGCCAATAATATCATTTGTCACTAATGTAGCAGCAGTGATAGTGCTATGGCCACTTCTGAACCCTGACTGAAAATTATTGAAAATGTTTTTGTCAGCTAAGTACTGTTTTAACTGTATATCCACAAGTGATTCCAAGATCTTTGACAGAACAGAGAGTTTTGATATTGGACGGTAATTATTCAGTTCTGATGAGTCTCCGCCTTTATGTAGAGGGAGAACATAGGCTGCTTTCCAACTTTTGGGAATGGAGTTGGAAAGAAGACTCAAATTAAAAATATGCGCTATAGGCTCAGCAATCATATCAGCTGACACTTTTAACAGAAAGGGATCCAGATTATCTGGACCTGCAGACTTTTTGTGATCAATGTCTCTGAGAGCTTTATGAACTTCTGACACTGAAATCGGTTTAAAATGAAAGTATTCCCGATTTACATTTTCAGTTTCAGATGCTGACATGGCAGGACATGGGACAGATTTATTGACGGTTTGATCAAATATGAATCCCGCCTGAATAAAGTGTTTATTAAACTGACTGACTATAGCTGCTTTGTCTTTTATTTCATCTGAACCAATGAGAATCTGTTCAGGGAGGTTTGAGGTCACACGTGCACCTGACAAGGATTTAACTGATTTCCAAAACTTTAAAGGGTTGTTTAAGTTTTCTGTGACTGACTTCAAATAAAACTCAGATTTGGACTTTCTAATCATCAAAGTACACTTGTTTCTTACAGTTCTAAATGCAGTCCAATCATCAGAGGAGTTGGAAAATCTAGCTTGTGCCCACATTTTATTTCTCAAACAGATTAGCTCTGATAGACTGTCTGAGAACCAAGGATTGTCCTTACCACTGATCCTAAACTTTTTGATTGGTACATGTTTATTTACGATGGAAATAAAATTTGAATGAAAAAATTTCCATGCCATTTCAGCATCCGAAAACAAAGACACCCTACTGAGATCACTGTGATACAGATCATGCAGAAAAGCCTGTTTTTTCAAAACTTTTAAAATGTCTTTTTAGGATGATGCGCGATTTTACCTTGGGGATTTTAGTATTTCTTACACAAGCGACTGCACAATGGTCACTGACGTCATTACAAAATACGGCCGTTGAGGTATATTTATAAACAGAGTTTGTTATGATTAAATCAAGGAGAGTAGATTTTATTTCTGCTTTGGGATTTATTCTTGTTGGTTCATTAATAAGTTGCACTAAATTTAGGTCATTACACAAGTCTTTAAAACAATCAGAGTTCCCAGAAAGCCAGTCCCAATTCATATCCCCCATAAGGATAAATTCAGAGTCATTAATTTCATGTAATATTTGGGATATAGATCGGAAAGCATCCTTTGAGGCAGATGGAGGTCTATAGCACCCAACTACTGTAATATCCGAATGTTTTGAGATATTCACTTTCACGATCAGAATTTCAAACTGTTTAGCTTTAGTTAGTGACAGGGTTACAGAGCTTATGAACTTAGATTTCACATATATGGCAACCCCACCCCTTTGCCAACCCGATCAGTTCTATAAACTTTATAACCTTCAATAGAAATAATATCATCAGATACAGACTTTTAAGCCAGGTTTCAGAGATAATAATGATATCAGCATTGGTTGTATTAGCCCAGATATTGATCATATCCATTTTAGGGACAAGGCTTCTAACGTTTAAATGTATAAAACCAAGGCCATGTCTGCTTTTGAAATCTGAAGGAGTGGCTAAGGATTGCAAAGTATTAGGAGGACCAGGAACAGGACCAGGATTGGGCTGAACATTACCAGATAACATCAATAAAAGCATAATCATACACCGCAGTTTTTGTTTGGCTGGGTAATGTTTGTCATTACCACTGTCCTCTTTGAACTGAGAAAAGAGTAATCTGACACAATAAAATAGTCATTTAGCAGCAGTAAATTCTGGAGATACAGGGTCTTAATTACTTGTGAACAGTTTTTTTGGTTACACAGGTTGATTTTCTGGCGGTATATCTCATAATGACTTGTAGATGTAGTTGAGAAATGACCATAGTTTAACTGTATTAATATACTGCTTCTCATTTTGGACATATTAAGTTCATCTAGTACAGGGCTGAACTGTATAAGTATGAAGAATATAATCAAATGCATGATGTCAAGTTACCAGATTTAGTTGAAGACAGCCTAAACAGGAGTGAACAGTAGCTTAGAGTCAAAAAGTCAGGGCTACAGGATAGAGGCTAGCAAGGAGGCTTCCAGGTGAATAGCTAGCAAGCAGAACTAATAGCAGCAGGCTAGGAGTAGGGCTATCGGTAGCAGGCTAGCAACAGGGCATCCTGGTGGTGGCTAGCTAGTGAGACTAGCAGCAGAACATCCGGGTGGTGGCTAGCAAGGACAGCTAGGAGCAGGGCATCCAAGTGGTGGCTACCAAGTGGGGCTTGCAGCAGGGCATCCAGGTGGTGGCTAGCAAGCAGGGGCTACCAGCAGGAAGTTAACAAGCAAAGCTACCAGTAGCAGGGTAGCAGCAGGGCATCCAGGAGGTGGCTAGCAAGCAGGGCTACCAGCAGCAGGCTAGCAGCTGGGCATCAGGTGGTGACTAGCAAGCAGGGCTATCCGCAGCAGGCTAGGAAGCAGGGAGAGGGCCACCAGTAGCAGGGTAGCAGCAGGGCATCCAGGAGGTGGCTAGCAAGCAGGGGTACCAGCAACAAGCTAGCAGCAGGGCATCCAGGTGGTGGCTAGTGTTGAGTGATATATAGCACTAGCAAGTCGGGCTATCAGCAGCAGGCTAAGAAGCAGGGCTACTGACAGCAGACTAGCAACAGGGCTACCAGTAGCAGGGTAGCAGCAGGGCATCCAGGAGGCGGCTAGCAAGCAGGGCTACCAGCAGCAGGCTAGCCACAGGGCAACCAGGTGGTGGCTAGAAGAAGAGCTACTGACAGCAGGCTAGCAGCAGGGATACCAGTAGCAGGCTAGCAGCAGGACATGCACGTGGTGACAAGCAGCAGGTTAACAAGCAGAGCTACCTGTAACAGGCTACTAGCCAGGCATCCAGGTGGTTGCTAGCAAGCAGGGCTACCAGGTGGTGAATGTCCAGGTTTTAAGTTCAAATTCAGCCTCATCCGCAATTAAAATAATCCCAGTATAGAGGAGAATGTCTTGTTTTTCGGGAGTATACTCATTTGAGTTTAAAAGACATAAAACATCACAAAAAATACCTAAAATCCTGAGATCTCAAACACTGAGATCCACACCTCGGTGTGGTTTGGCTGCCATCTTGGATTGTTGTGTTGGTGTTGTGTTGGTGATATACACACACACACACATATATATATATATATATATATATATATATATATATATATATATATATATATATATATATATATATATATATATATATATATATATATATATATATACACACACACACACACATATATGGGTAATTCTTCAACTATGGTACCTTTTGAGCTAGACAGTTTCAGAAAATAAAAACATTTCTACAAACAGTTTTATAGTATCAGTTGGTTTCTCAATCTTTCTAGAAACCTACCCTGAACTTGGCTGTGATGATTTGTATTGAATAATATATATTTTTGGCCATTTTTATCTGACAGTCCATACAAACGGTCATTTCCATCACATAACATAAAAATGTGTTTTAAAGAGAAAATAATTAAATATCTTCTGTTAAAAATACATTTGATTAAATAGCACACACATCTTTGTTCAAATTTGTGATGTATTTATTTTTCAAATATGTAACTGTAAAGATTTTACAATGTTTACACTAAAAAACACCTAAAACTGTATCACTGGAACATTTCATTTACTTATTATAGCTCAAAATCATGTATTTCTAAAAGTTTATACACATAT
>JABXJD010000016.1:5622500-5657500 GCA_013375575.1 Percina caprodes
TTCCATGGGCAGCCCCCCCCCTGACATCTCTCCATTAGTGCATGTAGAGGTACTGAGCGTGTGTATGTAGTTCAGGACTGTGTGTAATGTGTGTAAAAACAACATGTGAAAACATTGTAATTTCCCTTGGGGATTAATAAAGTACACATTATTATTATTTAAATAGCTCAGGTCTCTGTGTGAACAGTTCACTTTATTTAATATTGTATGTGGCATTTTCTTTTGCGGGTTTCAAATGTTCCACCAAAACAACTTCCCTTCACTAGACTATTTTGCCGAGGCACAGTTGCTAATTATTTATTTATATATAACATGTCAGCACTCAAATGTGCATAGATTCTTACGTAAGACCAAATCCCAACTATGAAAACATTGGTGAATGTCAGAATGTTAGTGAAAACTGCAGAAGTGTGTGTTTAGGAGGCCATTTCTTCTTAAGAACAGTTGCTGAATGAGGCCCATTGTCTTTGTGCTATGCTTGCATATCTTAGTGCTGCTGTGGCTGCGTTCAGTGCTGTAGACCGTCGATAAAGAAATTAATTTTATAAAAACGAAACTTGTTTCTAGTCAGATAAAAATGAATGGGAAAACAGCAGCAGCGCCACACTGCGTCGCCACCGGGCTCGCAGTCAGATAACTAATGTACCCATTGAATTTCAATGAGTTCCTCTGAGGAGAACTATCCTGAATAACTCAGCCTCACTGACAGCTGAAATCCATTTTATGGTACCAATTCACTTCCTACCAATCACATATGCTATGTCTTGTGATGTTCCTGGCCTTGTTAAAAAAGATATTAATCCACAATGGAGCATTCCGCCAAGAAGTGGGAAATCACACTTGTTGTACCTTCTGGAGTCTTTAGGAAAAATAATAATAATAAACTTTGACCCTGTGTCAGCCTGGTGTTGCCACATAATCTGTAGTTGGTCTGATCGTATCTTATTGGGTGCTGCTCGTGATGCCAATTGTGATGTAGGAACGGTCAGAAAAGTTTGTACTTCTTTAGGAAGTTAAATACTTTTAATGTAGATGGGTAAATTATGTATTTATTGTATAAGTCCTTTATCAAATCTGGTCATGATTTTACCATGATTGCTTGGTATGGTTACCTGAACATCAAAGACAAAAACCAACACAGTGCGAACAGCAGCTACTGTTAGGTTTTGGTTTGGACCCAGGTCACAGAACAAACACAGAAACCGATAATAGTGCAAAAGTTTTATTAACGAAGGTACACAGCACACGGGAACGAACAGTCTTAGCACGGGAGGAGTTTGACAGAGTAGGAAGTGGTCCAAGCGGGGAGAATCTGATGAATCAGCACAGGGGTCGAGACGGGACATGAGCTCTGTGAGAGAAACAGGTTTAGTACTCAGCATAGTACATGACAGAAGTTACCAACGTAACTGGGCCTAGTTACCACGGCGTTGTAAGTAACAAACTGGCGCTGAACAGGTGGTCAGCCCGGGTTTAAATACAGAGGTGATGGATGAGGTAATGTAACTCAGCAGGGATGAGTGGCCACGCCTCCTGACCTAGTTCCTCTTTGGGAACGCCCCCTCCATGGAAGACGGACAACACAGACAGACACACAGGGAAAAAGGGAGAAACGAAACACAAAAGGTAGCAGACCCACAACAGCTACATTGTGCGGTGTCTTCAGTGTCAACCAAAACAAACGGACATTTCAGCATTCAAAAACTCAACATCTAACTTGTGGAAACATGAAGCGGTAATTTTCCTTAATTTCTTTTTCTTTTTTTGCTGTGGATAGGTGAATGTTTTTCTTTTAGGTTACATTTGTTTTTCACATTTTCATATTGATATACACAGTATATATCCAAATTTGATATTATTAGCTATTTTGTAATTAATACATTAATTTTAATTTATTTTATTGATTGGATAAACTATAATTTGCCTAAAGATGATAATTTTGTATTGTTGTCTGGCTGATTGAATTGAAAAATAAATTAGACGTTACTCAACAGCTGCTCAGTACTTGCTTAGT
The DNA here is from genome assembly GCA_013375575.1 of Percina caprodes. Lineage (NCBI taxonomy): Eukaryota > Metazoa > Chordata > Actinopteri > Perciformes > Percidae > Percina > Percina caprodes. The sequence goes on from JABXJD010000016.1 coordinate 5,624,515, forward strand.
TTTTTCACTAAGCCCTTTTTACTCTTACTCAAGTAATTATTTGGATGATTACTTTTTACGTGGAATTTTGGGTTTTCCTCCTACTCGCTACCATTGTCTCTGTTAATACTACGCCATCTTAAAGCACCGCGTTGCTGCTGCTCTGCCCGGAGTGTTCCATGCGAACGCTGAAGGCTGCTCTTTGCATCTACCTGACACTGAGAGGCACTGTCCAAGCGTCAGTGTTGGTAAAATGTGATCATTTTCCCACAGAGCATGCATCATGTCAGAGTAAAGCTAAAAGCTACTTCCATTCCCCCTGCCGAGTCCCCACTTCCCTGCAAAATGTCCTTGTTGTTGGAATGCAAACAAAGACATTGCAGACCTTAAGGCAGACGTTGGCTTTCCAAGGCCTTGTTAACTGCCTGCTTGGACGTGGCTCATGAAGAGTTGCTACGGATCTCAACCCTCTCAGCGGCCCTCCAGGATACAGCGCCTTGGACCATGTGCCTGCCAGCGTCCATCATCTTGCTCGACGCCGACCATCAAGCCGTCGTGGACTGAGGTGGTTAGCGGACGAAAGAAAGCCTCAGATAGGGCTTGACTGCCTCCTAACCTCAGCCTCTTAAATCACTTTGATGCCCAGCGTACACAGCGAGACTTTAAAGAGCACTGGGAAGTCGGTTTTTATTTTGGGCCCACTTCCATGGTCTTTTAAGCAGGCTACTTAACATTCACACCTGGCTTCAGTTTACGTGCAGCCCTCACAATATAGGTTTTATTGACAATTTTAATCTGTTTTGGGAACGTGGCTCACTATTTGGCAGGGATGGGATTCATCCCAATAAACGCGGCACCACATGCTCTGTGGGAATTTGCGACACACTGTTTCATTATGTGGACATGTGCACAGGCACAATTCCCAGTCACACTCTCCCATGGGTGGATGCCTCCTGCCCCAGTCAAGCTCTTCTTCCTCTACAAATTTATTCAAGATTCAAGATTCCTTTATTGTCATACCACAGTACACTGTACGAAATTACCTGCAAAGTTCACAGCTTAAAAGAATACAGCACAGAAAATTCGAGTTATTAGTGATATGAATTAAAATATCTGTTTCCTTCAAGCGCCCCCTTTAGGCCCCGCTTGTCTAACTGCTCAAATAACTTTGCTAGCCCACAAAGCAGCTCCATCATTCCAGCTGGAATCAATACCAGACCATACAAAGTGGTGAAACCACTAAGTAATAAGAACCACTTAACTGCAAACAGTAAATTTAGTATCCATTCCCTGTCAGCCACAGTCTGTCCCAAAAGATGAGACAGTTAATTATTTTAACACACTGACATTTGTCCTACTAAATGTCAGGTCTTTGGCAGGAAAATCATTTTCAATCAATAGTTTTATTATTAAGCACAATCTTGATTTTATGTTTTTTACTGAAACCTGGTTGAACCGTAATAAAAGTTCTGCTGTTCTCATCGAGTCAGCTCCCCCTAACTTCTGTTTTATGGGTGAGCATGGAAGGAATAAGAAAAGAGGTGGAGTTGTCATTCTCTTTAATGACTCATTCCAATGTACGTAAATGTAAAATACTTATTTTTGTTGCAACTGTAGTGACTAATGTGGCTCTTTCAGATCATTCTTGTGTTTTATTTTACGGCACTATCAAACTATTCAAACAAAGGTAATCAGAAAGTAGTACATCAGGGAAAACACCAGTAAATCATTCATTCAGCTTTTTTCCTCCACATCTGCCCTCTCTGGGCTCTCAGTCACTGAGCTTGTAGGCCATTTCAATTGTAAAATTATAGATGTTATTGATACCATTGCTCCCACTAGAGTAAAGCTGTCTGTATTAAGAAAAAATCTCCATGGAGAAACGCCACACTGGTAAGAACAGAATAAACGAGTGTCAAAAAGCTGAACGCTGGTGGCGAAAAATGTATCTCCAGGTCCAATTTGAAATCTATAAAGAGACACTTACGCATTTATAATGTAGAACTGAGGAATGCAAGGCCGGCCTTCTTCTGACATTATTAGGAACAATAATAATTCATGTGCTTTCTTTGCTAGTGTCGATAACAAACCCTCCAGTAGCATCGGAGCTTTTATCCACCAAGGACTGCAGTGACTTTGCCTCCTTCGACAAAGACAAAATTCTGAAAATTAGACAGTCAATGCCTCCATATCAAGTACAGCATATGTGTTGTCAAGGCAAAACAAATTCCATTATGACGATCAACCACAAAAACTGGAGGACATTATATAACATCTGAAAACCTCCTCCTGTTGACTCAATATTCTATCAACGAGCGTTTTCAAAAATGTTTCATATTGTTTGACTTCAGATCTTCTGAAAACTGCGGTAATCAAGCCATTTAAAAAAAAAAAGAACAATCTAGACACATCACTAATGAGCAATTATAGGCCAATATCAAACCTTCCATTTTTAAGTAAAATCATTGAAAAAGCGTTTTTTCAACAACTTGACCTTTTCTTGTCAGTAAACAACAGTTTTGATGCCTTCCAGTTGGGTTTCTTACCACACCACTGCACTGTGACAGCTCATTAAAATCTTTAATGACATCCACTTAAAGGGGAACTATGCAGTTTTTAGCTTAATTTACCTTAACTGAACAGCTTCGAGAGTCATTGGAATGCTTATATGACGTTTTTGCCCCCCTAGCGCCTGAGAGTGGAAAAACCACCATTGTAACTCACGGCCGGCGAGTCGCCGGAATCAGCATCACAAAGTATCGCATGATATCAGGTCTCGCAATGTAACAAATTCATTCAAGTTCTTCACACTATTGTCATGGCTGAGCTGGCCGAAAAGAAACAGAAATTTAGGAAAGCATTGTCGGAGGAACAGAGAAAAAGGAAACTGCAGATTAATCGAGCGAGGAGTCAGACACAAGTAAATATAGGAGCTGCCAAATATATATTCCAAAGCTGTAGGGTGAGCTTTATAGATAAACCTGCGAGCAAAAAACAATGACCTCAGTGCTGCATTCGACACGGTTTGACCATGACATATTACCAGACCGATTGGGAAAACTGGGTTGGCCTTTCTGGCTCAGTACTAAACTGGTTAGAATTTTATTTAAATAATATGGACTACTTTGTGTCTATAGTACAAATATGACCTGCGGAGTTCCCCAAGGCTACATTCTAGAGCCTCTTCTGTTTAACATCTACATGCTTCCACTGGCTAAGATAATGGGAAACCAAATTACCATAGTTTTGCGGACGACACACACATTAATAAAGCCTTAATGCCTGGGGACTATAGTCCAATACAAAAACTGACAAATTAATGATTGGATGTGCCAGAACTTTCTTAAATTAAATAAATAAAAACTGAGGTGGTTGTTTTTGGAACAAAAGTGGAACAATCAAAAGTCAGCGCTCATCTTCAGACGTCAATGTTAAAAACAGACACTTGGTGTAGTCTGTCGTAGAACTCATTCTTTTGTTTCTTCTTCATGGTCATTGGTTGGTGCGTTGCAGTGGATTACATTCACGCTTGTATTTTCTTTCATTGATCTGAATGATGCTGTAATGATTGTTGGTCCATGTCCACAGTCTCCTAATCAAAGGTTGATTTGTTGGGCACTGTTGCTACTGTCTTACAGTCTGGACATCCGTCATATTAAGGGTCATGACAATGTGGTGGCATACATATATATATATATATATATATATATATATATATATATATATATATATATATATATATATCCCAGCTGCGTACCAGCATGATTTCTCTCTGTTTAGTTTTTAAGGTTAGGGTTCTTTTTTAACTACTGACAACATGCACCCCACATTCTCCACTACATCCATACACACCTTACTGTTACTGTATTACCAATAAAGCATTCTATGAATGAAATGTGGATTTAATTAATGAACGAGAACAATATACTTTGGCTGACCTGAGGCATCCATATCTGTTTGCTTTTCCGGCACTTCCATATTATTAAGCTACTGTCGAATATATCAGAGCTTTACGGGGGAAAAATCCGTAATTACGACATAGATGTAGACGTGAACGCTATCTATAAATAGAAATTATGGTAATTCTATAATAATAACCAGATCAACTTCCTTTAATTGCACTAATCTCATCTTATTTAGCCAACCCCTCACTCACAACTCGTCAAAAAAAACCTGACACTTGGTCAGTGTCTCTCAGCATCAGATACCAATGCAAAAATCACCCTTTAGCATCTGTGTGGAACGCAGCGGGCAGAGCAGCAGCTCGACCACGGCGCTGTAAGATGACGTATAAGAGCGACAAGGGTAGCGAGTTGTATTTGTCAAAGGTGAAGAATGTCAATATATAACACGTCTGTGTGCCACTAACTTGATTGTTCAATTCAATTCAATTTTATTTATAGTATCAATTCATAACAAGAGTTATCTCAAGACACTTTACAGATAGAGTAGGTCTAGACCAGATAGAGCAGGTCTAGACTACACTCCAGAATTTACAAGGACCCAACAGTTCTAGTAGTTCCCTCCAGAGCAAGCAACAGTGCGACAGTGGCGAGGAAAAACTCCCTTTTAGGAAGAAACCTCGGACAGACCCAGGCTCTTGGTGGGCGGTGTCTGACGACCGGTTGGGGTTAGAATGAAGAGTGGCAATAACAGCCACAGAAAAGATAACAGTTTGTAGTAGTTCTTTGTAGTAGTTCATGGTTGCATGTGAATTGCCATGAAATTTAACTAATAGCATGTGTTTTGAAGGATTTTAGTGTATGCATGTTTTAATTCTGTTTGCTGTGCATTTTATAAACTTACTGCATGATCTATTGATAGTTATGGACACACACACACCACTATGACGACACTGCAGCCCCTCCCTTTGACTTTCACACAGCGCGGCCGGGACTGATGGGTTGAGTAAAGACAGGTGTGGAGAACTAATGAACCGATGGAAAACAGGTGTGGCGGGGAGACCGGGGAGTGAAAAGAGGCAATGGAGAACAGACAAGGGAGAAGGAACACGGACGAAGGGGTAGCAACATGGAGCAGTAACGGACTGACGCAGAGAAGTAGGCACGCTGAAAAGCAAAGGAGATGGAGATGAGCATACAGGCTGGAGCAGTTACAGCTGTGACGAATTGAAGAAAGTGCAGATGAACGAGGGGTGGCGCAGATCGGGATATGTTGCCAGAGGCCGAAGCAGCAGGGGGGATGCAGCCACCTGAATGAAGGATTCAACGTCTCTGTACAGATAAGTAAAGGAAAGTCCATTAGCTACCCGCTTTGAACGTGTGGGAAAGAACTGTCTTGTGTGTTGTACTTGACTAAGAGCTGCCCTTGTTCCTCCCCAGTGCCTGCAGTGTGGGTATCGAGTGGCGTAGGGAAAGAGAAGCCCAGGCTACCCTCGGCGGAATTGGCTGCCCCTCTCGTGACCTACTTATTAAACAGACTGTCACCTGGACTTAGAAATTGTGGCAGGAAGATCGGACTGATATTTTTGGCCTTTAGTTTTTAATTACCTGTTTTTTAATAACGGGACAAACGGTTTTTATCTTTCACTTAGTGATTTAAATTAAGTAGTGTTCTAGTCCATTGTCATGGGAACAATTGCTGGTATTTATTTTTTTTTTTTAAACGAGCGGATCCATCAGCTGCCGGTGTGTCATATTAAAGACTGAACATCTGCGTGAGGATGTGAGTTGGGGTGGTGGGTGGGTCAACCGACACAAGACTTTAACCCAGCAGACCGCGGTTCATGTCCCATTGTTTTCCCGCTTGTCTTAAAAAAAACTTTTTTTTTCCTTTTTTTTTTTATAACCCCACCCACAATCTTTTCACTGACCCTAAGTAGTTTTACCCTGCACATTAAAGAATGATGCCAAGGGGTCCAGAACATGCACGTTTAAAAGTGAGGCCATTGGTGTAACGGAGCGTTAAAGCCAAGGAGTCCTGCTCAAGCTTGAGGTGTGGTGTATAGTAACTGACATAATATAACATAATGGTGACCTCTGTAAACTATGTATTATTTTTCTGATCACACCTCATCTTGTCTCAATAGTGTGGTATTGGTAGAAGATAAATTATCTGGAAACTAAATATCTTGAAAATATCTTTGTCGATTGATCTCATTTCACTTCAATATCTCATCTCAAAACAATGTGGCTTAATCAATCAATTATTAATTAATCACTCTGACATCTCTCCATTAGTGCATGCTGAGCATGTGTGTAATTCAGGCCTGTGTGTAATAACAGAGTGTGAATTGTAATTTCCCCTTGCAGGACTAATAAAGTATACATTAGCATTAAAATAACCAATATCCTATGAACTCAACACCCTTGTCTAATCTCATCTTGTCTCATTTCACCCTGACTCTCAGTAATCGGAGAATCAGCAGACCAAGTTGTAAACTCTCCACTCTCTCATCATGTCCTGTTACCTTCTGTCTTCTAAAATGTCTCTCTATTTTGTTAGATTTAATTTATCTGTTGCCATCCAACTGAAGCATGAAGCACCTTGCATTTTCCACCACCGCAAAATCCTTTCAGCCTTCTGATCGTTAGTCTATCGAGCATTTCTCTATTTTCAAGGGTAAACTTAATATTTTATGACCGGCTGTCAAATTAACATTTTTCTCTTTTGGGAGTTTGGCTGCGTGTTAGGTGCCTGATCATTTGTAAGTCTGTTGGTTTCTTACTTTGTCATTGTAGGGAGCAGGTGATATTACACACTCACACTAAAATAAAGTTTTCATATTGTTTCTTGTCATTAGATCCATACTTCAGTAGCTCTAGGTCTGCAGGCTGGGCCACGTTCAATACTAATCTGTCTTCCACCCATGGTTGATCACCCAGGTGCGTGTGTGTGGTTGTGTGTGTACAAATATAACCTCCGGAGAGTTTTTCAGATTTCTTTTTTTTAAATTCACAAACAACCATTGGATGAGTTCCCTGGCAATACATACATTGGCTGTCACAAACCACAACATCTCCCATGATGCTTTGACAATGTGCGAATGGATTGATGGGATATGTAGTCACTGTGTGCTAACAATATAATCAACATTGAGGGATTACATTTAGTTATTATTATTTTGTTCGGGATAAATGACTACCTGTTCATTATCTGAGCAAAGCCTGATGTTTGGCTGATGAACCTACTATGAATCCTCCCCATAGACTGTAAAAATACTGGATCAAGCTTTCGGTCTGATAAATTTAGCCAATGCAGAAGTGCCTTAAACCTGCATCCTACCTACTCTCCAACAGGGGTCGACGCCATGGGAAGCAAAATGAAGTCAGTTACTATTGAAGTATATGAAAAACTGACCCTACTTCTCACTTAATTTATTTCCTTAATAAAAATATATTATGGTCCAATTTACTTAAACAACTGCACTGGCTCCCTGTCCAACAGTGTTGGGAGTAATGTTACAGTAATGTATTCCTTTTTGCTGTAACGCAGTAATATAATGCCTTACTAATAAAATTTCAGTTATATTACAGTCATTAAAATCTCAGTGTTACAACGCATTTTAACCCCCAAAAAAATGTTTTTTTTAACCACCAACTCCGAAACATTTTGGCACCAGAGAAGAAAAACTATTCGTGACGTTTTTCCGTTGCTGGACTTCGACAGTTGAGATGACTGAGAAGGATTCCACAAGTGCAAGATGGACGTTCTCCCATTATTTTCCGTTTGTTAGAGTGTTGAACGGAGTTTCAATTGAAAACCCAAGAAACACAAAGCTAAAGCTAAAGATATATGTGTTTGCTTGAAGTATAACTCACAGCTAAAATATGTGTGTTTGAAATATAACTCACAGCTAAAATATGTGTGTTTGAAATATAACTCACAGCTAAAATATGTGTTTGAAATATATACTATATATATATAATATATATATATATATATATATATGTATGTATATATATATATATATATATATATATATATATATATATATATATATATATATATATATATATATATATTACTGCTTAAAGTGTGCTATGTAACCCATGATTTATATTGTTTTGATGAAAGTATGAACTAATATATTAGAAACAGCTAAAACTATATAATGTTCGTTAGCTGTGACCTTTGGCACCCTTTGTGTGCTAGGGGTCACACTTACTGTACAGTGGAACTGGTCTGAACATGTCTTCTGCTGTGGCCACCTGTATGATTACGTAGTGGTGGAAATACCCTGTTGTCCAGAAGGGAGGGGGTTTTATCCTTGACTTTGAGTATAAATATGAGTTGATGTGGCCTCTCTCTTCAGCGCAAGCCTACCCGCTTTTCGGGTTTTTTCTATTCTCTGATTTTGATACTCTTTGCTTTTAGGGCAGAACGGGAAAAGATTATTTCTGTATTTTGTACTTGTTTTTTGATTATTCACTAAAGAATAAAACCACCTGAGCTTTTTGTGAGCTAAGGGACCAAGATACTCGGCTTTCCGAGGGTAGAAGTTTCCCTCCCGTGAGGGCAGTTAAGACTCCTCTTTAACCACCCGGGCGAGTTGCAGCCTGGTGGGGATCGACATTGACAGTCAGACCTCCTGTTATCTCCTAGTGGGAGTGCATTCCCCAACCGCTCTGCCGGTCAGAGCCACCGAACGCTTAGCCTCTCTCGGACCGGCGACCAACGAAGGCTAGCGGGCGTCCTTGAGGAGGAGGGGACCTCCGGGGACCCTGGGAGGAACGGTTCCTGACCGTGAGTACTAAAGAAAAATCATTGGTTGTAAAGATCCCCTCGTGTCTCTCTAATTTAACATTATAAATGTATTATTTTCCATGAGAAGAAAGCACAATAATAGCCTCGCCTATATAAATCCAATTACAGAGTTGGTGAGTAATGAGTTGGTGAGCCTCTGTCACGGCAGAGGCTGCAGCCCTTCGGGCCCATCGGTACCCTGCAACTGCCTCCGGAGTCCTCCGGGATAACATATCCCGGAAAGACTCCTTCTTCAGTCGGATGGCTTCCCTGACCACCGGTGTCCACCAGGGTGTTCGTGGGTTACCGCCCCTTGAGGCACCTAAGACCCTATGACCACAGCTCGCCACCGCAGCTTCAGCAATGGAAACTTTGAACATTGTCCACTCAGGTTCAATGCCCCCAGCCTCCACAGGGATGCCCGAAAAGCTCCGCCGGAGGTGTGAGTTGAAAGTCCGTCGGACAGGGGCCTCCTCCAGACGTTCCCAATTCACCCGCACTACCCGTTTGGGTTTACCAGGTCTGTCCAGAGTCTTCCCCCACCCCCTGACCCAACTCACCACCAGATGGTGATCAGTTGACAGCTCTGCCCCTCTCTTCACCCGAGTGTCCAAAACATACGGCCTCAGATCAGATGAAACGATTATAAAATCGATCATTGACCTTTTGGCCAAGGGTGCTCTGGTACCACGTACACCTATGAGCATCCCTATGTTCGAACATGGTGTTTGTGATGGACAATCCATGACTAGCACAGAAGTCCAACAACAGACAACCACTCTTAGATCAGGGAGGCCGTTCCTCCCAATCACGCCTCTCCAAGTATCTCCATCATCACCCCACGTGAAGTCCTCCAGCAGAACTATGGAGTCCCCTACTGGAGCCCCATACAGGACTCCATTCAAGGTCTCCAAGAAGGCCGAATACTCCGAACTCTTGTTTGGTGCATATGCACAAACAACAGTCAGAGTTTTCCCCCCATCACCCGCAGGCGTAGGGAGGCGACCCTCTCGTCCACCGGGGTAAACTCCAACGCAGCGGCGCTCAGCCGGGGACTTGTGAGTATCCCCACACCCGCCCGGCGCCTCACACCATGGGCAACTCCAGAGTAGGACAGAGTCCAACCCCTATCCAGAACCTCTACGCACAGTCTCGGTTCCAGAACCCCCACAGAGAGGTGACATTCCACGTCCCCAGAGCCAGCCTCTGCTGCCCGGGTCTGCTCCGTCGAAGCCCCTGACCTTCGCTGCCACCCATGTCGCAGTGCACCCGACCCCTTTGGTTCCTCCCACAGGTGGTGGGCCCATGGGCAGGAAGGAGAGGTGTCACGTCGCTTATTCGGGCTGTGCCCGACCGGGCTCCGTGGCAAACCCGGCCACCAGGCGCTTGCTGTCCAGCCCACCATCTGGGCCTGGCTCCAGACGGGGGCCCCGGGCTTCCTCCGGGCGGGGTCTCTCTATCCCTTCCGTGTTCTTCCATTAGGGTTTTTGAACCATTCTTTGTCTGGCCCCTCCCCCGAGACCTCTTTGCCATGGGACCCTACCAGGAGCACAAAGCTCCAGACAACACAGCCCTCAGGTTCATAGGGACACACAAACCTCTCCACCACGATAAGGTGATGGTTCCCGGAGAGGCCTTATGTGAACTAGATTTATAATTATCTTGCCTGGCTGTGTAGGCTGTTTTTTTCTTCTTTTTCTTTTTTAGAATCCTTAAATTGGGTGCTCAGTCCTCGGCTTCTCTACCATCTTCTGCTGTCATCCATCTGCATGTCCATCCTGGTTACTACTCATCCACGTCCATATCTTCATATCTCTCCCATTGCAATACTCACCTTGGACATTCACTATGGAAGAGGATGGTAGGACTCTGAGCGCACTCATATTTTCCCTCACCTCAATATTTTTTTATTTGAACTTTTGGGACATTGTTTCTTCATACCTGAGATCTCAGATTTTATTTTATTATATTTTGATATAAAGTAAAAATCAACAAAAGGTAACTGTGCATTGTGAATCCAACGTTGAGTTTATGGTATAGGTACTGAAGTAAAATGCAGTATTCACTTTAATTCACTTACCTTGTTGAGATACTGAACTGTGAAGAATTTAGGATTTACTGTGTTTAATATACCTCACACGAAGGAGATGATCATCGACTTTAGGAGGAAAACATCCCCTTTCTCACCGGTGAGCATCCAGGGATCAGACATTGAGGTAGTGGAGAGCTACAGATTCCTGGGTGTTCACCTGAACAATAAACTGAACTGGACTGATAACACCCATGCACTCCACAAGAAGGGCCAGCGTCGCCTCCATCTGCTGAGGAGACTCAGGTCCTTTGGAGTGTGCAGGACTCTCCTTTATGACTCGGTGGTGGCCTCTGCCATCCTTTATGCTGTGGTCTGCTGGAGGGGGGGCAGCTCGGACCGGGACAGGAGCAGACTCAATTGACTGATCAGCAGAGCGAGCTCTGTCCTGGACTGTCCTCTGGACCCCGTAGAGAAAGTAGGGGAGAGAAGGATGTTAGCCAAGCTGACATCCATCATGGACAACACCTCCCACCCCCTACATGACACTGTGGGGTCCCTGAGCAGCTCCTTCAGCAGCAGACTGATACACCCACGGTGTAAGAAGGAGAGGTACCGCAGGTCCTTCATCCCGGCCGCTGTCAGACTCTACAACACCTGCACTGATAATGTTGTAGTTTCTGTTCCTGTGTTTCATTTACTCCACACACTCTGGATATCTTTATTATCTGTATTTCCGCACTTTACGAAACCTTTATTTGATGCCACTTACATTCAGCCATACCTGCTGCTCACTGGCTGACGTTTGCTTGTTTGTTACTTGTGTGTTTGTTTTGCTTTCATTGTAGAAAATGCTGCTGTAATAAGGAAATTTCCCCGCTACCCGTTTTCAGTTCATTCTATTTTTTGTCACAAAAAAATGGGCCGTGAAAACGTCAACATTAAAAATATTTAAAAAAAGCACCTACAACATTGAAAAAGTGACAAATGTCGGGGAAAAGCGATAATGTTGAAAAAAGTGACCAAAATGTTTGTTTTTTTCATTGTTGATGGGAAACCAACACAAGGGTTAAAACTGTTAGTTGAATAGAGGACATATTTTCTCAATCTGGACTGACCTACGTTAGAGTCACTGCATGTGTGACGGACAACAGGAGGAACTTTGTGAAGGCGTTCAAGGAGCATCAGCATGTTGAGAGCGGAGAGGAAGATGAGGTGGAGGGCGATGGCAAAGTGGACTTTACAGACCTTCACAGTGTGTTTACCACCGATGATGATGATCCCAAGCATGAGCTATGTGTACTGCCTCCCAACCATCTGCACAGCCCATACACTTAATTTCATTGCTAACAATGAGGTTGATAAATGGCTTGCATCTAATCCAGAATTAAGGGCTACAGCCAAATGTTCAGCACTATGGACAAAGGCCAGCCGCTCCACAGTCGCAGCCGAGTGCCTGGAAGAGGTCAGTGATAGAAAGGTGACTGTCCCCACGGTAACACGGTGGAACTCATTCTATGACGCCTATGCTCGGATTACAGAATAGCCCCTATTGAACCAGCTTCAGATTAAATGTATGAATGACAGGGAATACAAGTTTTTGTGACTGTTGTGGGCAAAAATCCTTGATTATGTGGCACGTTTTTTTAAAAAATGTAATGGAATATGTGGGATATTTATGCAATTTTATGCTATGAAAATTGCGGGAACTTGCAAAATTGTTTGATGAAAAAGAAACTGTTTATCTTGTTGCGTAATTGCGTCACTTCATAACATTCCCATGGCAACAGGGGAAAATGCTTGTTCGTGTGTGAAGTAAACGCAACATTTTTCAACTTTCTGCTAAGATATGTGACTTTTTTGCAATGGAAATGAGGGATTTCTGATGCGGAAATCTGCAATTTATGCATCAAAAGTGCGGCGTATTTGAAAAAAATGCGGCCCCCGCATTATGCGGACTTTGACTGATTATCCATTGAATTATGCGATCGCATAATCCCAATTTTCTGTAAGGAACTGTATTGTGAAGCCTGGACATTCTAAAGGGCGAGGACACTTGTTTTTATGGAATGCTTCAACCAACGCTAGAACTTCTAATGGCCAAAACCTTAGCAGCAAAAAATAGCTTAACACAAATGACCACTGGCCTGCCTGAGGTTATTGTGGGAGCAATTAAAACTCGATTTGCCTCAACAATTGACTCCAAGGAAGCGCTACTGGCCGCCGTCTCACTACCGAAGTTCAAGCTACACTGGAGAAAGCCAGAAGAGCCCACATCAAGTTCCTCCTCATGACAGATTACCGTTCCCTAACAACAGAAGAGCCTGATGTTCCTCAACCTGCTGCTGTTGCCTCCAGGAAGGATGAATTTTTGTCCTTCAATGCACAGTACAATGCCACAACTGATGAGCCCATGTCAGTGGACACAGAGGTAATGTCTCATTTAAGCTCTGCCCCTTTCCACGAAAAAAAATAAATAAAATCGAACTCCAGTATAATTCAATTCAATTTTATTTATACTATCAATTCATAACAAGAGTTATCTTGAGACACTTTACAGATAGAGTAGGTCTAGACCACACTCTATAATTTACAAGGACCCAACAGTTTCCTCCAGAGCAAGCAACAGTGCGACAGTGGCGAGGAAAAACTTCCTTTTAGGCAGAAACCTCGGACAGACCCAGGCTCTTGGTAGGCGGTGTCTGACGACCAGTTGGGGTTAGAATGAAGAGTGGCAATAACAGTCTTATAGTAAAAATAAAGATAATAGATATATGTTCAAGCTTCAACACACAATCCAAAACTTGAAAGTCATTCCTTTTGGAGAACTGACCAACAAGTACAGAACAGACCACACATTTTATTTCCAATTTCTACAACTCAAATCAGTCATAACACATTAGGTCAACTTATAAGTCCGCAGTCAAACATCTGCACTAACAGAACAAATAGAAAAGCTTTTAATAAAGTTCTCCAAACTACACCATCAACAATGGCCAGACAATATCTCTACCTTTCGCAAAAATGGAAGAATGATCTATCTAAACTATGCACAAATAGTAAGGACATTTGTGTTTGGTAGATTATTTCTTTGTTGTTACATTGCTTCTTGGCAATAGATCTTATATCATTGAAAAGCCTGGTTATTTCCCTTTTAAATCGTGCCACATTTTTAAGAAACATGCATGTGTGGGATGAGCAGCAGAGCAGAGTATGTGGGTTGCACATGAAAAATTTGCCAAGTCTTCTCTGACAATGCCAAACAGATTTTCTTTGTTGACTCTTTTTGGTGTTTGGTGGATTTGGTGATTGAATTCTGAAGTAACAAGACATATTGGCATATTCACAATGTATTAATTTAGCAAACAGGAGCGCCAGTAGTGTGTGGAAGACCCAGCCACAACAGCCTGGCACCTCCTCTTCATGCTGGTCACACACTGCTGTGGGATGGCAGACCATTCTTCAACCAGCATTTGTTACAAGTCAGCCAACGTGGTTGTGTTGGTCACTCTGGCACAAACGGCACGCCCAAGCTGCTCCCACAAGCGTTCAATGGGGTTGAGGTCAGGACTGCTGGCATGCCGTTCCATCCTCTCCCCTCCCACAACCTTGGAAGGCAAAGTTTGGTCCCAGACTGTGGAAATATGGGATTGCCACTGATTGCAATAGCAACAGCAAAGAAAAGCTTTGGCATTGTCAGAGATGATTTGGTAAGTTTTTCATGGGCATAACCCACATACTGCATGTTTCTTGCAAATGTGACACCATATTATAGACAAATAATCAGGCATTCCAATGGTTTAAGATGTATTGGCAAGAATCATTGTTACAACAAAAAAAGAATCCACCAAAAACATATTAACTTACTTCTTTTGCGACTCCTGGACTAATATCGGCAAAAACAAATTCTCAATGATAAATTACAGCCAAATGTGCTCTGTGTTGTGGGTCTGCCACCTTTTGTGTTTAGTTTCTCCCTTTTTCCCTGTGTGTCTGTCTGTGTTGTCCGTCTTCCATGGAGGGGGCGTGCCCAAAGAGGAACTAGGTCAGGAGGCGTGGCCACTCATCCCTGCTCTGTCTACTGCACAGCTGAGTCACATTACCTCATCCATCACCTCTGTATTTAAACCCGGGCTGACCACCTGTTCAGCGTCAGTTTGTTACTTACAATGCCGCGGTAACCAGGTCTAGTTACGTTGGTAACTTCTGTCGTGTACTATGCTGAGTACTAAACCTGTTTCTCTCACAGAGCTTGTGTCCCGTCTCGACCCCTGTGCTGATTCATCAGATTCTCCCCGCTTGGACCACTTCCTACTCTGTCAAACTCCTCCCGCGCTAAGACTGTTCGTTCCTGTGTACCTTTGTTAATAAAACCATAGTCCTCAGAAATCCACCAGAGTTTAAAATGCCAACACAAACAAAAGCCCAAGGTAACGGACATCCGGCCTTAAAGAGGGAAGCAACAAAGCAATCCCGTAAGTGGGAGTAGGGTCTCTGCAGATACAGACACCACCACACACTAGTGGGTTATATGTGATGATTAAGAGGGATTACTTTTGTATTAGTCTCGCATTGCCCGACCTCTGGTAAGGACGCCTCGTGGGCGCCTCCCTAGGGAGGTGTTCCAGGCAAGTCCAAATGGGAGGAGGCCTCCGGGAAGACCCAGGACTAGGTGGAGAGATTATATCTCCAACCAGGCCTGGGAACGCCTCGGGATCCCCCAGTCGGAGCTGGTTGATGTGGCTCGGGAAAGGGAAGTTTGGGGTCCCCTGCTGGAGCTGCTGCCCCTGCGACCCAAAACCGGATAAAGATGGATGGATGGATGGATTGAATAAAAGCGAAAGAGTAATAATAGTCTGTACATACACAGTGAATTGTATTTGATCTATCAAAGGGAAGAACTACAACACCAGAGAATAAAAAAAAAGTATTTCAAAGAGCATTAGAGGTAGCATTACCTGGATGTAGGAACATTAAGAACTGTTTAAAATTAGTTAAGAACTAGAACACAATACTTCAGCAAATTTAGGACTTTTTAAAAGCCTAAAATTTAGATTTTGGAATTTTAGAAATGTAAAGTAATATGCCACTTTTTGTTGAAATAGGGCTTATCACGGTCTCCCCTAGCTGTAGGTAGGGGGGCCAACGCATTTCTTGTCTAAGTGCATGCATTGTTTTAGTACAGCGCAACACAGGCAGCGCCATTTCTAGTTAGCTTAGCGTAGTGAATGGAATCTTATGTTGCCGGTTAGCATGTTGTGAGTAAAAGTGAGCCAACAAAAAACAACAACCCCCTAATTACTTCTTGTGGCCTGCGTATTTACAACGAGTGCAAATAGCAATGCAGATGAAGACTAGACGATTTCCTAGACAAGAAATGCGTTGGCCCACCTATCTACAGCTAGGGGAGACCGTGATAAACCCTATTTCAACAAATAGTGGCATGTTCCTTTAAAACCTGTGGATACCCTGCTAGTCTGTTTAGCAGATGGAACCATTCTCTGCAGGGCCACGTCGTCCTATTTGGTGCTGTTTCCGTACCAGGCAGTGGTGTCCCCTGCCAGGACACTGTCAGCAATAAAGTAGTAGAAATCCCTTGGTATTTGAGGGGGTACCTGGAATTTCCTCAGGCATCTGAGGTGAAACAATTTCTTCCTTGCCTTTCTGCCAACTGAGTCGGTTTTCAGCGCCCAAGTCAGAGCCACTATGATGTGGACTCCGAGGTACTTGAAGCTGTCCAGTGTTCGAAAATAAGGCCCTTCAATGTTATTTTTTATTCTGAATAGTCTTTTGATAGGAGGCTGAAGTGCTGCAGGCGACTGAGACACCAAACCAAGATCAAGTCACGTCTTTCCTCTGCAGACTTGGAAAAGGTCACGAATGCTTTTATCTCCTCTAGACTCGATTATTGCAACGCACTTTATTCTGGTATCAACAGGCGAAACACCCAGACTGCTGATACAGAACACTTTTGCCAGGCTTTTTAAGTCACACTTATACATATACTGTACTGTATATACAGTGTGTATATACAGTGTGTATATATATATATATATATATATATATATATATATATATATATATATATGAGAAAGTTTGCACACCCATGCTAAAGTTGATTAAAAGAGGAATAAAAACATCTTTTGGAAATTGATCTTGCCTTATCTAAAACAATTTAGGAAAATCCAACCTTTTAAGGACATCAATTTTCTTTGTGAATTAATAATGTATTGTAAATAAATAAATATTCTTCCTTTCAATACAGATGGCATAAATATACACACCCTTAATAACCCCCCATATCATCACATACCCTTCACCATACCTAGAGATTGGCATTGTGTGATTTCAGTTACCTTAATGGCTGGTTTGATTTGCATTGAGAGATAATCTTATGGAAAGTTCCCCATACCAATCTCTAGGTATGGTAAAGGGTATGTGATGTGGGGGGGGGCTATTTTAATTCCAAAGACAAAGGGAACTTTATCAGGATGCATAGTATCCTGATCCATGAAATAACTGGCCTTTAAATAATAAAAATGTGCCTGTCTCTATGGGAATTTAACATAGGGGGTGTATATTTATGCCCCCTTTATTTTAAGGAAGAACATTTATTTATTTAAAATACATCATTCATTCACAAAGAAAATTGGTGTCCTTAAAAGGTTGGATTTTCCAAAATTTTTTGATTTCAGGCATTAAGATCAATTTCCAAAAGATGTTTTTTTATTCCTCTTTTTAAATCAGCTTTAGCCTGGGTGTGTAAACTTTCTCAAGCCACTGTACATGTATACAATATATATATATATATATACACACACACACACAGGGTCCAAATTTAACATTTTGTCCACCAGCCAAATGGCTAGTGAATATTTAAACATCGCCAGCCACTCAATAGATAACCATTGTGTTTTGGCTGGTGAATGAAGCATATCTACCAAATATTGATAGTTAAATGAGTTGAGACAGCCTACAATTAGGTTAGAAGATGGGGAGAGATGGGAAATGTCAGGTGAGATGAGGTGAGACAAGATAAAATGAATTGGACACACAATAAGATTAGACACCATCATCTCACACAAGCACAAGTCCAATTTAATGAGATGACGAATGAGTTTTCTGTATCAAATCATTCGAGAATTGTAAAGATTAGTTCCCCCTACATTTCTTAAAGAAACACATGCATGTGGAACAAACTATATATGATATCTAGGTAATGGTAATATAGTAATATTCATTTTGTAATACCATGATAATAATAGGGTAATATATGTAGGAGGAGCTGCAGGAGCTTTGCACCCTGGGATTTAGTCAGGAAGCTTCATGGTTTGTGTTTTCATCTCTCCATACTATCTGCTTCAGTCTCGACGTTACATGCCTTTGGTAGCATTCTCGGTATGTGAAATAGATGCTGACATACTATCCTGATTAATTATTGTCAGAAAGTTTGATGTGCAATATGTATATTTTTGATGATGATTGATAGCTCATATTAGACTGACGAGATGCTTCAGTAAGCTTGTTTGCCACTATTATCTTGGGTTGTGCCTCATGTAAGTATATTTTAGTTTATTTAGATAAACAATATAGGTTATACTACACACAATGTATAAAAATACTGAAAATGATGTTAGCTAGCCTCCTGTATACAGTGAACCCTCGCTATATCACGGTTCACCCTTCACGATCTCGCTGCTTCACGGATTTGCATCGTGCATTGTGTTCTGTATTCTGCAAACATAATCAATGGTGGCATGTCGATTTATAAGAATCTTTTTTCCCAGAAGAAAAAAGAGCGACAACAACTACCGATAACTATGTTCTTCTCTCGAAAAAAACACACCTGCACCGCGGGCTTTAGAAGAAAAAAACGCTACAGAGCGGAGTCGGGATGCAGCGGCTCCGTCAGAAGAGCAGGGAAATACACCTAAATCAGTATTTTTCCTACTGTACTTTACTTTGTATTTGTTTTCATAATCATTTTTCATTTTCTCCCGTTCTAATCCAATGACTCTGGTCGTGGTGGGGCGATGGGGGGGCGGTGCTGATCTCCGCAATTTAAAGCCTTCAGTTCGTATTGATGATTAAAATTATTATTTTACAGTACAGTAGTTATTTGTAAAAAATTGTTTATACAGTACTTTTATTTGTTAAACAAATGCTTGGGCCTGTAAAAAGGTTTTGTTCTTTGGTTTGAGTGTATAATGGAGTATTTTATCGTATAATAATGGTAAAAAAAAAGGTTACTACTTCACGGATTTCACCTATCGCGGGTTCTTTTTGGAACGTAACCCCCGTGATAAACGAGGGTTCACTGTATACTACCACATAACAGTGTTGTGTAGTTATGTTGTTTTTACAGTTATCATTTCATCATGTCTGACTCATTAATATCTAAGTGACTGCTCATTGTGTTTCATGTCCCAGTTTCACCCTTTGTAAGTCTAATAAACTGAGTTAGGATGCTCCCAGTCTCCAGTGCTTGATGGTGGAAGGTGTTACGTGCGTGCAGGATAAGGTCATTTTAGAATAACAGAGGTGAAGAGATTACCTGGAAACTACCAGAGGCATTTCCAGGTAATCTCTGCACCTCTGTTATTCTAATGTTACCGTGTAATTAAATAGAAATAGTCAGTTTTGCATTTTGCATCACTGATTCATGGTTGTTACACAGAAACTACCAGACGTGTTTCCAGGTAAGAAGTCACAAGATTAAACATATAATTTGTAAAGTATTACCTTGAAACAAAATGAAAATATTTGTAACATCAAGGGTGGATACATTTCAGCATTATAATATTTACTTTAATTACCAATTTAAAATTCCAAGAAGTTTTATCTAATTTGGAAGGTATTACGCTGACAGTAGCCTATAATACTGTGAAAACATCAACGTATATTACCCCATTATAACTATATAACCACTACCCAGAAATCTAAAATGTCCTTCAGGATGAATAAAGTATCCATCCATCCATCCATCCATCCATCCATCCATCCATCCATCCATCCATCCCGCCCGCCCGCCCGCGGGAAACTGTTTTTGTGTAAAGCACTTTGAATTGCCCTGTTGCTGAAATGTGCTATACAAATAAAGCTGCCTTGCCTTGAATAACATGGGCGTTGAAATAAAAATAGCTGCACTACACGGCTATGTCCAGCTCTTACACACCGGTGTGTTTTCGTGGTTATACAGCAGCAGTCAATGAGGTGCATACAGCAAATAAAACAGAATATTAAGGAATCACAGTGCTTAACTTTGCATAGCTTTTTGAATGCATGTTTCATGAGAACAGGCTTCCAGGATGGATATATGTACATGGTAGTCTATGTAAATGGACAACGACAGCAGTGTTGGAATTGTCACAAGCGTTTTGCCTACAGGCCTGAGTCCCTCTGCTGAATGAATTCTCACGCTTCAACACAGAGACCCGTTAAGTGCAGCACCTGCTGCTTCACTTGGCCATAAAAGCCATAATCGTGCCAATCAATAACGCTCTGTTTCAACATGGCACTTAATTTCTGTTAAAGGGACCTCTGCGGGAGCAGGGCTGTATTTCTACTTAGATTGACTCTGCGGGTCCAGGATCTAGAGCAGCAGGCCTGTCTGCCCGTGGAACAGTAGACAAACAGAGGGTTACATTACCATACAGTTGTATAATATAATATAATAATATACTCAGGCAGATTTGTAATCGAAGCCTACTGACAACCCACAGGTCATCAGTTACCCGGTGGATCTGTAAACAGCATCAGCTGCTTTATTCCTTTCTGTGGGTTTCAGTACGGATCAGTTTGAATGTGACCGGTGTACAAACATCTGTGATCCTTACAAACTGAGACCATCGCTTCTTATAAAAGGTGACATTTTTCTGTAGTTTGCTTTGTTATTCAAAAGATGCACAATGTCATGTGTCTTGAGAGGGACCCAAAAAAACAAATCTTAAAAAGTGAAACAGGTTCAGAACAGCATCACTTTGTTTTACTGTAATTATACTACAGCATTGAATTATTTAACAGGACAATCCTCCCATTAGGAACACTTTGTTCATGAAGTTAGAATAGGCACTTGGTGTCAAAACATATGGAGTTAAAAATCTGAAAGTGAGCGTTCCTCCACTGCTTTCTCGATTACATTTGCCATGCGTTGTTTGTGGTGTTTTGAGCTTCGCTTTGTAAAATCAGATTTCCTGCCGGGGAAAGTCTGGAAGCTGAAGGTAAAGAGCCGAAAACCACAGACTGAAACACAAAATGTCTCCTCTAAAGTTCACAGCACATTTACTGCATGGATCAACATGTAATCCAGGAGAGGGTTAACTTTTCAGTCACTTTGCCTCTAGAGTCACTACTTGCTCCTAATCCCACCCTCGCACTTGCTTTACCACACACTCCCCATACACACTAACATGCCGGCCCTGCTATTCTCATAAAGAAATCAATGCAAACACAAGTGTAAACTTCAGGCCACTTACGTAGGCTACGGTGAAAGCTCTGCGTGGAGCCTCTGCAGAACCATAAATGCTATGCTAACGGCATACATCTAGCTATGGCAATGTTGGGCAGTCGGTCCACCACTTTGACCCAGCCTGAAATATCTCACTATTAACTAACTTTAAAAAAAATTTACATAACCTTTTTTACAGACATTAATGGTCCCCAAGGGATAAATCCTTAAAGAAGGTGATCAGGTCAGAATGTTCATTTGTCTACTACTTAGGTTTAAGATTGTCACTCATCGAGTGTCGGGTCGAGTGCAGATTTATGTCGCGCATGCGTTACTTTGCGACAAATAGCCTACAAGATGCTAACAAGAGACTTCTGTAATGTCAACACAGTAGAAATGGACCTACTTAACCAAGTTGGTTCACTGCTGGCTACAAGCTAGCATCAGACACAGCAAAGGCTGTCAGTTGAATGGTGTGTTGAGCTAACGTTAGCAATCAAACAATCATAGATAGCTCAAACGTTTTTAAAAAGACTGCTAGCTTAGCTACAAGCTAGTAATCAAACACAACAAAGGCTGACACTGGAATGGAGTCTTGAGCTAACGTTAGCAATCAAGCAGTCATATATAGCTAAAACATTTCTGAAATGATTCCCGTCTTCTGTTATTGTTTGTATATAATAATTTGTTTGAGAAAACTTTATTATTTCATGGATTTCAAATTCCAGTGTGACGCGTTATGAGCAACTCAAATCTGCATTCGACTTACTTGGGACTGACAATGATGAAACTGAAACTGAAAAGCTAATGACATTCCTCACGTGACGTTTGTCTTTAGTCTTAATTAGCAAATGTTAGCATGCTAACATCGTCAACTAAGATTCACATGGTGTCATGTTTATTTTTAGACCTGTTAAAAGTCACCATGTCTGTATTGTCAATGTGAAGTTTTTGCACGCTGATGTTAGCATTTAGCTTAAAGATGAACGTAACCGCGGGATTCCAGTCGTCGTGCCATATAGCACACAGGGAGCGCTTTAGAGGCAGAGCATTTTGCTTGCAGATTTAGTTGATTTGGTCATTTCGTTTTTATGCCCAGTTATGAATGATGTGGGTTAAAGATTTGGGAGGGGCAGTAGCTAAGTCAGTAGGGAGTTGGGTTGGGAACTGGAGGGTCGCAGGATCAATCCCCATCCCCAAGGTGCTAAAGCCCCAACTGCTCGGGGGGTCCTTTTCATGGTCCCCACACTCTGATATCTCTCCATTAGGGCATGTATAAGTAGCAGGCCTGTGTGTAATAAAAACAAAGCGTAAATTGTAATTTCCTCTTGCGGGACTAATAAAGGATACATTACTTGTGGCTGTGTTTTGGTGGTTATAATAGTTTAGATCTTCTGCTACCTATTGGCCAAAAGTGATACTTTGAAACCAATGCAATGCAATTTGCATTAAAAATGCCAGGTTGTGGTCTCGCATTGCCAGACCTTTCTCCACAGTGCTAGCCGGACAAAATGAGGGACATCCGGTAGAACCTCCGGCAACACCGGAACTATCCTCTTAATGAAACGTCATCAATATACTGTAGACTACAAACTGTGAACACCCAGACACATATTTTGCTGGAGTCAAGGAAAATTATTATTTCAGTTTTTGTTATCTCCAATATCCATTATAGATAAACATCCATAAATCATCTTAAAATCTCAAAATGTTTTCATCCCATAAAAAAGTGGAGCCTCTCAGGAACTGGAGAATCATGGAGGAGCAACTGTGACGCCACTGGACTGTTTGACTCGAAGGCCAGTGGCTTATTACCTTGTCCACTCAATACAGAGACCAGCTCTGACATTAACTGTGTGGACAATGCAGAAAATTACCTCTACGCCCTGCAATCAGATATTGAGCCGAACATTGCATTTCTCACAGAAAGGGAAAGCTTTATTGTTTATACTTTTATTCATAAAGAGGGGAAAATCCCTGATCAGTTTTCAAAAAGTCGACACACCATATGAATAATTATTCCATCTCAATGAAAAAGCCTTTAAACTATTTCCCAAGTTCTGATTAAAACTAGACTGCACCTCGTCCTCATCCCCGGAGACTTTAATCATGCTTCCCTGTCCTCAACACTCCCCACTGTTAAATACAACACAAGGGACAATAAAACATTGGATCTGCAGTACGTGAACACTAAAGATGCATACATCTTTTTTTTAAAAAGAATAGAATAAGTAAATACCATTGCATTTTATAAGCCATGGAGAGTAACTTGGGGGTGGCAGTAGTTCAGTCCGTAGGGGGTTGGGTTGGAAACCGGAGGGTCTCAGGTTCAAGTCCCCGTACGGACCAAAGTACAGAGTGTGGATTGGTAGCTGGAGGGATGCCACTTCACCTCCACCTCTTGAGCAAGGCACCGCCCCTTCACTCTGACATCTCTCCATTTGTGCAAGAATAGGTCTTGAGCATGTGTGTGTGTTTCAAGCTTGTGTGTAGTGATTACTAACAAAAACAGAGTATACATTTTAATTTCCCCACTGGGGATCATAAATAAATATAAATTATTAAATGAACTTTACGTGTAGTGGAATGGCTTCCAATGACGACCAACAACGCTTGTCTTTACTGTGACCTTTTACTGTTCAATATGTTGCAGTTTTCCAAACAACAAAGCAAGAGCAGATGGACATGTTTTGCATCTAGCGTCTCACTTTCATCTCAAGCTAGCAACAGTACACAACAGAAAACTTCTGTGTAGGCTGCTTCAAAATAAAAGCACTTCCTGATGATTCACAGTAAAACTAAATTACTGTTAAACAAATAAGGTTGTTTACCTTTTCACGAATCAGCTGTAAATCAAGTACAGTAAATAATGTAAAGAGTGAGTTTTAATTACACTAGAATTGACCATTTCCTTGATCACTACCTAAACAACATGAATTTCTTATTCAAGTGCTGCTTCAATACAACTGTAAGATATTTTTTATTGATTATTTTCTTCTTTTACTATTTGCCTATTGTATGTTTTTTTTTGTAACTGTTTTTTCTGTGTTTTAACCGTTTTTTTTGTGTTTTATCTGTTTTTATTTTTTTAACTGTTTTTGTGTAAAGCACTTTGAATTGCCCTGTTGCTGAAATGTGCTATACAAATAAAGCTGCCTTGCCTTGCCTATGTTTTACTTGCCTTTTTATAGCTTTAGTTACTTTGCATATTCATATACATTTTACAAAATATTATGAATAATCTATGATGTATTAAAGTGGATAAAGAGGAGACTTTATTGATCCGGTGGTGAAATTCACACGCTGGCTGCAAGTCAAACTTACGCTGTTATTTTAGTGAAAGTAACTCAAAAGTAATGTAAAAGTAGTGTAACGCATTACAATTTAGAGAAAGTAATATTTTAATATAACAGTACTCTCAAATGACAGTAGGTAGTTATCTATAATGTTTCACATTTTGGAAGTAACTTGCCCCAACAGTGGTTATGGACTATATTCATTTGTGTATGGAGAACACCAAGGTTCAGAAGAAGGTTCAGTGTTTCTCCAACAACAAACCTTTCGGTGACTCCAAGGTTCAAAGCCATGCTACATTTTAGATCTGGGCACAAAGAAGAGCTGAGGATGGTTCAAAATCAGCTCAGATGGGAGATAAGCACAGGAAAGGAGAGTTACAGGAAAAAGGTGGAGGTACGCCTTCAACAAAACAACCCAAGGGAGGTCTGGAGGGGACTGAAAGCCATATCTGGCCATCTCTTGATTCTACCTCCTCTCCTCCCCACTCCAACCAGACTTCAGACCAGTCAGTGACTCAACCTTATCTTCTCTGGCCACTGCGGCCCTCATCCCCTCTCAAGCCTTCTGAGCCATCAGCCTTCCACATTTCACAACTATCCACTGCTTTTGAATCCTCATTCATGGATATCTCACACCCCTCCCCTCATCCTTCTCTCCAGGGAGCACCTACAACTCCCTCTAGCAGTCTCTCCCTGACCGTCAATCAGGTGAAGAAGGAGCTAAAAAAAGATCAAGGCAGTTAAGGCCCCGGCCCAGATTGTGCTGATCGGCTCAGTAAGGTCATCCTGTACATCAAACTGAGCCTGAGTCTGGATCGAGTTCCCGTCCTGTGGAAGACTTTGTTTGTGGTCCCAGTGCTGTTGAAATAAAATGTATTCATATCATGTGTGCTCATAAACATATTCACGTAGTGCATTATATTAATCATATGTGTTAAATTCATTAGATTTTCAGGTAAAAGAGCTAAAGCATTACACATAGTCTGCTTGGTGTCAGTTTGATTATTAGGTTCACTTCTGAATAAGATGCATATAGTTTATAGTTCACTGTGACCTTATCATAGGTTGTTTTGGTACAATGTGTCCAACCATAGCTCTGCCGAGTGCATCGATTCTGAAAAGCAGGGCCAAGGGTGGTTAGGGACACGTCCTGTGTTTGGGTGAAGGGCCTCTCCAGTAGCAGTCTGGTACCTGTTATCTATTGTGCAGGCCAATCGCTGCTAGACACGAACCTTATGGAGACAAAAGACAGCACATGATCATGTCACACGGTAGCAACTGAACGGCCCCCCCTGAGGACATAAAATCATGCAGAAAGGGCTAGAGGGTAAGACAAACCTGGGAGAGCTATGGATGCCTATTCTCTGTAACTTTGTCTCTGGAATATATACTCCATCTGAATAAACGTTCTTTTATCCAACCTACGGACTTGAACCCTTCTTCCTGAAACATTCTAGAAGGGCAGAATTTGAGCCCAACACTACCTAAAACTGTGCATCCCAGGGAGCCCAGCGCCTTCAGACCAATAGCCTTAACTTCTCACCTGAGGAAGACCTTGGAGAGGATTGCATTGCAACACCTGAGAACCCTAGTGAGCTCAGAACTGGACCCCCTACAGTTTGCTTACCAACCAGGGATAGGGGTGGGGGATGCCATTATCTAACTATGATACAGATCACTGTCACACCTGGAAAACCCTGGGAGAACTGTGAGGGTCTTGTTTTTTTTAAATTTCTCCAGTGCTTTCAATACAATTCAACCATCACGGCTCTGGCAGAAGCTATTGGGAGCTGGTTTTTAACCCCACTTGTCTGCATGGACCATGAGCTACCTCACTGACAGACCACAGTATGTGAGGCTCCAGGACTGTGTGTCTGATGTGGTGATGAGCAGCACAGGAGCACCACAGGGTACAGTGCTTACTCCTTTTCTCTTCACCTGGTATACAGCGGACTCTAGGCACAACACAAGCAGCTGTCACATGCAGAAGTTCTCTAAAGATACCATTGTCATTGTTGGGAGGGTATCAAAAGGAGAATGATCAGGAATACCAGGAGGTCCTCTGGGACTTTGGCAACTGATGTGAGTCAAACTACTACATTGGTGAATATCCAGGGCATTGAGATTGTCAGACATTAAAATATCTGGTTGTTTGCCTCAACAATAAACTGGACTGGTCCCAAAACACAGACATCCTGTACAAAAAGGTGACTATAGTTACAAAAACATTGAAAAAAGCGATGCAAATCTTAACAATAGTGACAAAAACGTTGAAAAGCATACTATTTAAGCAGTTGCACATTTTGTATTTCCCTCCTGTATATATTCAAATATTCCTATTATTATTACCATTTCATGTATATTGTATATATTGTATCCTAGTATTTAATTTATATTTGTATTCTGTGCTGTGTGACTGATTTTGCTGCTGTAACACCATTATTTTCCATTTTTTTGGGATCAATAAACATTTATTTATTACTCTTTTTCACCTCCAACTGTGCAATATGTAATTTCTATTCATCCGCATCTTAGTCATCTGTATAAATTTACGGTTTGTATAAGGGTGCATATTGTGTAACTATGTTTGTATTATTACTATTAATATTACAACTAATTCTATTTTTTCTATTTCTTATACTGTATATTTTTTCTCCTATGTCCAGTTAATGTGTATTTGTGTTATTCTGATGATTTTTTTTCTTTTGAACTGCTCTAGCACAGGAATTTCCCCAGTGTGGCATTATTAATAAAGTCCATCTTATCTTAAACATAAGTGGGATGAAACTACGGTCTACAAAAGGGTTATATCAGACTCTAGGGGGGGAAAACTACTAGGGTCCATGGGGATAAAGCAGACCCCAATCACAACGGGAGTTATCTCACTTTACAGATAGAGTAGGTATTTGATCGGTTGGGACACAGAGACAAGGACACAGATATACGGATATGGAGAAATATGATTCATAATAGTTATAGAATCTAGACACCTTTGGGTTAAATCAGATTCTACTTAGGTTAAACCAGGTGCTACAGAAGTTCAAACAGATTCCAGTGGGGTGAATCATGCTGGTCTGGGTTTAAATCAAATTCTAGTTGATCATAACAACTGTTGTTCCTACAGCAGGGAGCACAAGCGGTGTAGATCATCCTGACGACGAGCCCACAGAGGTTAGATAACTGGGTTTTCCTTGTGATTCAGTCAGAAGTCTCTCGGATGAGAGACGAAACGTCTTCGAAGCACCTTCAACCAAGTCCAGTTGCCCTTAATTTCAACGCTTCCCTGGGGCAAACTTTGGTGGGGGTTAAACTTCCACCAGAGTCTGGTTTAACCATGGTGAAAGTTTAACCCCCACCAAAGTTAACTCGACTTTGGTTGGGTTAGACGACTGCTAGAGTTAAATTAGTTTCTAGCAGGGTTAAACCAGACTCCAGTGAGACTGAAGCAGAGACTATGGGGATTAAATCAGACTCTGGGCCATACTGGGATTATATCAGACAATTGGGGGTAAACGAGTCTCCATTGGGATTTTAACCAGACTCTACCTTGGATTAAACAGACTATCGGCACTAAACTTGAGTCTAATTGTCTTAACGGTCCCATGTAATGACATTTTCACTTTGAGGTTTTTTAACATTAATATGAGTCCCCCCCAGCCTGCCTATGGTCCCCAAGTGGCTAGAAATGGTGATAGGTGTAAACCGAGCCCTGGGTATCCTGCTCTGCCTTTGAGAAAATTAAAGCTCAGATGGGCCAATCTGGAATTTTTCTCCTTATGAGGTCATATAGGGCAAGGTTACCTCCCCTTTCTCTGCTTTGCCCGCCTAGAGAACTTGGCCCCCCCATGAGAGAGAGACATCATGGCTTTCAAACAAGCAAAATTGCAATTGGTCAAGGCCACACCCCCTGCCTCCACATTGCTGCCCCCGACCTCCTCAAAAGAACAGACTCAAACATGGCACATGCTAAGGAAAGCTCCTTGTGGGGCTGGCTCTATTGGCTGTAATTCTGCACCAAGGCTGAATTTCAGGAAAGACTTCAGATACAGTATTAGGGGACCACTAAGGTCTATATAAAAGACTTCAGATACAGTATTAGGGGACCACTAAGGTCTATATAAAAGAGACTTCAGATACAGTATTAGGGGACCACTAAGGTCTATATAAAAGAGACTTCAGATACAGTATTAGGGGACCACTAAGGTCTATATAAAAGAGACTTCAAATACAGTATTAGGGGACCACCAAGGTCTATATAAAAGCATCCAAAACGCACCATGTCATGGGACCTTTAACCCTTGTGTTGTCCTTGGTTCAAATTTGTTTCAACCAAATTGGCCCAAAAATGACACAAATGCATGGATGTTCTTTGCAGGTAAAATGATGGTTACTTTGATTGAACCTTGAGTGTTTTATCCAATTTTATAGCATTTAAAAAAAAATGTATCCTGACTAAACTTTAACATGTGTGTCATCCCCTCAACACCTTGTGGTTCCTAACTATTATTAAAAATAAATTCATTATTTCTGCTTGTTTTGAACTCAAAAGTTAGGCATAATGTCATAAATAATGTTTGTTGGCCATGAATATGAAGAAAAGCACTAAAAACATGACAAAAAGGGTCAAAAGCATCTGTTTTGACTTCAAAGAACAACAAGTTCATGGAAGACCACCCAAGGGTTAAGAAGACAGGCATTAAACTAGGTTCTACTGGGGTTAAACCAGATTCCACTGGGTTCATCCTAACTCCAATGGGATTATACTAGACTCTGGAGTGATTAACCCAGACCCTAGTCTCGCTTTGCCAGCCCTTCCTCTACTGCAGCGCTGCAGAGGAGGGTCAATCGTCATGGGCGGCGCTAAGCACTGTATCAAGCACTCGGAATAAACTAGCTAGTGTGGATCTACCCTGCAGAGATCTAATGAGCAGTTAACTATAGTCCACATAACTTCACCTGGAGTTTAGAACACCAACACAGGAAGCCCAAGGCAAAGGATATCTAGCCTAAATGAATAAAATCCGGCGGAATTTACATCGGCAACCCAGCAATCCCGCAAGTGGAACGCTGAGGATATAGACTACCCAGACCCTAATGAGGTTAGACCAGACCACGGAAGTTAAACTAAACTCTAATAGGACTGACTGACGATTGACAAACTTTATTCTAGTCGGGTTAAACTAGACACCAGTGGGGTTATATTATTTGGGTTAAACTAGACACCAGTGGGGTTATATTATTTGGGTTAAAGCGGACACCAGTGGGGTTATATTATTTGGGTTAAACTGGACACCAGTGAGGTTATATTATTTGGGTTAAACTAGACACCAGTGGGGTTATATTATTTGGGTTAAACTAGACACCAGTGGGGTTATATTATTTGGGTTAAACGGGACACCAGAGGGATTATATTATTTAATAATTGGATTAAACCAGACTTTTGGAGCTGAACTACTCTAAACAGTAACCCATGTATTTCCTGTAATGCTAGTCCATCTGTAAATATAGTTTGGTTATGCAGATAGATAACATTGAAAGAAATAATGAAGCTGAAGGTTGGCGCCCCCAAAAAAAAGTAATTTTCAGTATTTACCAACATAGACCTGCCTGCATTGTGGATATGAATTCTTCCATATTTATCAGGGTAATTTTTTCAGACGGAAGACATATTACAGCAGATATGGAGACAACTATCAAAGTCTTCAAATAAAATTTGTTTTGAAAATGACCATATTATAATCTAGTCTAAAATTTGTATTGGCATAGAAATAACTTTCTGCAGCAGCAGCATTTACCTGAAGTGAATTTGATTATGATGATGGTACCCATGGTGATGACATATCATATGTGAAAGCAGAATAGCTTTTACTCGGCTCTCCTTGTTTCCTTCATCCTTACATCCGTCTCCTCTCTCGGCTGTCCAAGGGAACGAGGCCCAGAGGATCTCTATCAATTAGCAGCCTGTGTCCAAGCACTCTGCAGATACTCGGCTATGACAGGAGTGATCTATCTGCCGTATGCACACACATACAGAGGCACAAGCACGCACACACACAAAGCCCTAAGACAGAAGCAGTCAGTCTTTGTTGAATTTACCTGAATAGATGTGATCAGAGACATGTACTATGAGGATACTTCAGGTTCAACCCAGGGTTTGTGTATCACTTTGGTGGATCACTTGTTACGGGGTTAAATTGCAGTGGTAACTCATGCTGAACGCCTAACCTGGTCGGGAGCAGGTTATGTTGGCACTTAGAGATCAACTGGTGTAAAGGCACTGCCCACTGACCAGCCAATACTCAATTGGACTAGAGAGAGAGAGAGAGAGAGGTGCACTCATAAAAATTATAATAATAATTTTAAGCAGAGGGAATAACGTATGAGGAGGGGAAGAACGTATGGGTCATGACTGAATGACCTTAGAGATCGGGTGAGAAGCTCAGTCATCCGTGAGGAGCTCGGAGTAGAGCCGCTGCTCCTTCGCGTTGAAAGGAGCCAGTTGAGGTGGTTCGGGCATCTGGTAAGGATGCCTCCTGGGCGCCTCCCTAGGGAGGTGTTCCAGGCACGTCCAGCTGGGAGGAGGCCTCGGGGAAGACCCGGGACTAGGTGGAGAGATTATATCTCCAACCTGGCCTGGGAACGCCTCGGGATCCCCCAGTCGGAGCTGGTTGATGTGGCTCGGGAAAGGGAAGTTTGGGGTCCCCTGCTGGAGCTGCTGCCCCCGCAACCAGATACCGGATAAGCGGACAAAGATGGATGGGTGGATGGAATAACGTATAGGCTATTTGTGTTTTACGATGATAAAAGTACTGATTTAGTGAATTGGGAAACCCTGGGTTGATTGAACTAGCTGTTAACCACCGTTGTGATACAGCTTATGCAGGACCGCAGGTTGTTAGGGTTAGTGAAGCCGGGTGACTGAAAGATATCCAGGGCATGTTGATCTTGATTAGTAGTACAGTACAGTAGTTTTTTCTGCAAATGAATTGCTTTTTTGAGGGGCTTAGCAGTACGGTTAATGTAGACTAATGAAACGTGGTACACATATGTAGCATGTCAAGACGTACAAAAAAGCTCATTTTGAATTGAAAGTTTGAAATTAGACTGCAGGCTGTGCAACGCTCCCCAGCTCCCCCTAGCAAAATCTTCCCCTTTCAGGCCAGCGGCAGGACATCCAGAGAGCATGCAGATTATAAAATAGGGAGACGCAAGCAGGATACCCAATACCAGGACAAGGTCCTGAGAAACATACTGACAAATACCGGACGCTTGTGGCAAGTGGGAGAGCTTGAATCCGGGTCATTTATATTTCTAAGTGTATATGTTGAAAAAGAACATTGACTGGCCTATGTTTTCTATTTGAAGGCTTGGAGGCAGGGAGCGAGGTTTCTAGAAGAGTAGGCCAGTTGTTGTGCAGGACCCCTTGTTCTAGCCATGCTGTTATTTTGGTCTGTATTCATGTCATTTTAAACATCACTGATTTTTAACTGCACTCCCACCCGATTGAAAGAACCTGGTTTTTAATGTGTTATCCCAATTTTTTTTTTTAAATCTTGGTCATTTTAACAAGGTTAGTTGTCACTGCGACAAAAACCTCGGTGGCATTTTTCTTTTAAAAATAACCTATATTTAGAACCCCTCCCCCATTTACATAAAGACTGCATATGGCATCGCTGCAACAAGGCACCGACATAAAACATTCAAAACCATTCAAGGCTTCAACTTTACTCATTTTAATATTTTTTTATATTTTTTTTACTTAGATTGATGTAGATTGCTTAAAGAAAACAAACATACAAAATAATCATCTACATAAAACCCTTCACCATCTTCATTTTTTTTTTAATCACAATGCATTTTATTGAAGAGCAGATAAATAAAACTGCTCATCTTTTTCCATTTGTGTCTTTTTTCTGTGTAATCATCATAAGATGATAAGATAAAATAGTCCTGATGAAAGCATCAGAAAATTACTTGAAAAACTCATTTCGAGGCCACTTATGCCATCATCATAGAGTGCTGGGTGAAATAAGTAAAGGCTGCATTTCTGAAGGACAATATACTGATGTGCTGTGTGATGAATCAGGCATAAAAGAGAATTATTAGTTTATATGCTGGCTTTAGTTTCACTCTGCAGGAGGGCAGATGGATTTTCTCAGATATAACCAAGGACCATGGACATTCAGAAGCCAGAAAAAAGGAGAAAACAATGCAACCCATTTAACTAGTTTGAACAAATTTAAAATATTAAAAACGTCCCATGACATGTTGCTCTTTGGATGCTTTTATATAGACCTTAGTGGTCCCCTATTACTGTATCTGAAGTCTCTTTTATATAGACCTTAGTGGTCCCCTATTACTGTATCTGAAGTCTCTTTTATATAGACCTTAGTGGTCCCCTAATACTGTATCTGAAGTCTCTTTTATATAGACCTTAGTGGTCCCCTATTACTGTATCTGAAGTCTCTTTTATATAGACCTTAGTGGTCCCCTATTACTGTATCTGAAGTCTCTTTTATATAGACCTTA
>JABXJD010000016.1:5662500-5845000 GCA_013375575.1 Percina caprodes
CCTTTATGTTGTTATGTTAGCAGTTAAAATCAGTGGTATATGTATAACAGTGAGTGCAACCAGTTGGAGGGATAACAAAATGTATTTTAAGATGAATAAAACAACTAAGAGTTCCTCCTTAAAAGAAATTTAAAGCAAAAAGCACAACCAACTAAAATCAAGCTAAAATAATGTGGCAGAATAGGAGTGGGATGTTAAAATGTCAGTCCACGGGTCTCCGCTGGCGAGCACCTTCGTCTCGCCTGGCTCGTCTCCTCGGGCAAAGCCTGCAGAGGAGAAGTTAGGGCCAGTCAAACGTCCTTTAAACAACCACAGCTTTGTACACTACGACAACCACCAGTCAGGAAAGAGACTTCCGCGAGAAGTTTCACCTTCTCCCAACTGTCGGTCGGCATTTTCCTCTGTGTTGTCTCAGACCTCCTCCAGAGCGGGGACCATGCTGTCTGCTCGGTTCTGTCCACCCCGTTGTGCTCTCTGTGTCCTCCGTTGTGCGCCCTCCTTTTGCCCTTCTGCCCCTTTAATCTGAAAATGTCAATCCATCTTCTGGTCCCCAGGTGCAAATCCTTAACCATGATTAGGCTACATGTCCGACACCTCATAGACTGCTGCTTACAGACCAGGGGACAAATTCAAAAAACAGGTGAACACTCATGACAAACATTGCTTATTTCTTACTGAGCCATACTGTAAATGCTGACCTTTTTTCTGCAAAATTAAATTTAAGGTGAACGCCAGGCTCTGTAAATCCCTTTGCTTACAACGGAGCTTCTGTTCCCCATACCACCCTCAAACAAATGGTTTGGTTGAGAAGCTTAATGGCACCATCCAGCTGTCTGTGCATTGTTAAATTGGCCAATTTACATCTACATAGCATGAGTACTATGGACCAAATTAGGGACATAAAATGCCTGATGCCAAATATTTTCAGGTCTCTCAACAAACTGGCCAGGAAAACGCCAACAAACCAGTTCCTCCAGCCAGTCATGTTTGGATTTAGGACAAAGAAATGGCTGACCACACAGTATGGTCTGTATTTTCTCCTGTTTGGAAGCGAGGCCAGATACCCATCTGAGGTGCCAGAAGAGTTTGAGGTACGTTGCTGTTTGTTTTGGAGTAAGTGGTCATAATTACTTAAGTAAAAATAGTTCTGAATATAACACCACATGGTATGTTGGTACCTTAGGTAACAACAGATAAAGTGGAGGAACGGATTCTGGTGTTTGATGAGGCAACAAGTGTACAGAATAGTGCAGAAAAATATCCTGAAGAGTCAGGAAACAATAACAAGTTGGAGAAAGGTTGTGAGGATAATTTTAAGGTGGGAGATCTTGTCCTCAAACAGAATATCCAACAGCAACAGAGGAAAGGAGAAAAAAATGGAGAGCGACATGCTCGGTCCATTTAGAATATGTAATATTAGGGGGAAATTTGTAGGCCTACAATTGGTTGGTCAAACAACAGAAACTGTAGCCAACATTGACCAACTGACCCATTTTATAGAGCCAGAAGAGAGGATTCTTGCCAAGCTAAAGAAGGTTAGCAACTCTCCTTTGGCCTGCTCCTCTTCTTCACAACAACCAAACTCCAGCTCTGCCACAAATCTCCCCTCAAACTCTCAACCCAGAACACCTGGCATCATCTGTAACCCTCTACCCGCCACATCCCCAGGAGAGAGTCCTCTCCATAGTAATGGTAAAGCCCATTCAGTAATGTGAAATCAAGTATTACAATGCTATTTTTTTTTTTTTTTTTTTTAATAACTGACATTCTGTATTTCCAGTTCTCCAACATAATTCAGTTATACGGGAGATTCAATTGGCCAAGTTGGGCCCCTATAAGCTTTTTACAGCTGACTTGGAGGGTGAGGTAAGTCTTGTATTGTAAGCTGCTGAAGTACTTACTCTTGACTTATTGATATTCACATTAATATTTTTTTGTGTAGGTTGTCAATGCTTATCTGTTGTGGTTGACACAACGGATAACCAAAAAGCAAATAAAGGTGATTGACAGCAATCTGGAATGGGACATCAACGGGGATAAGAACGGTAAGGATTGTCATCAATAGCTTCTTTTAAAGGTGTTTGGTACAATTATGACATCTAACAATAATGATCACTTGCAGCTTGATGTTACTGAGTGGGACTTGTTGATTGGGGAGGTCTGTAAGGACAGGCATTAGACCCCCGTAGTAAGTGCACTCTAATCAATGCAATTCAATTATATTTCCAACTCTGAGTATATTAAAGTATCCTGTAAAAGGCCATGTATCCAAAGGGGGTAGATTTATTTTTGTAGATCCATTTGGAGCCACTTGTCACACAATGTAGGAATTCAACAAGGTAAGCACATTCAGGTTTTATTGCCATGTCTTTTGATATGTTTCTGATGTGCTAAAACGTTTTTTACTTTAGGGCATTCATGTGGAAAAAAACATCAATATGTCCAGATGGAGGCGTGACAGTGTCACATCCCCATCAGCACTTTTTCTAAAATAAAAGACAAATAAAATGAACCTATATTTTCATGTAGGAGAGCTGCTCCTAAATGGAGCCAGCGTGGAATTTGATGTTGACGTGGAAGGCATCAACATCATGAGGGAAGAGATTGATGGCTGAGTCTGGTAAGCTTCAATTAATTGAATATCAATCTCACTAAAACATTTGGCTATACCTAACTCATTGTGAAACTGGAATATCTTTTAATAGACAACCTCAATGACCCCTGCCACTGTTGCGGGGAAATGAGCACTGGGGAAAGTGACACCTTAGAGGCACCTGTGGACCATTGGGTAGGGACTGTTACACTTATTTTCATGGATGATGCATCATTTATTTAGACCAAATCTAAGTTGTATATTTTCTTTCCATTGTGTTAGATTGAATGCACATCATGCACCCAATGGTTTCATTGGCTGTGTGTAGGACGTCTCAATGTGGATTGAGGACTTTTTGTGTCCTGCATGCCCATCACCAACATGAGTGTTCATGACCTGACTTATAACACCCGCCACTGCAACCTCTATGAATTAGTTGGCTGGCCCTCAATACACACTAACACACTGGTACCAACTAATTAACAGGTTCTTGCTAGCCCTGCTGTACCAGGTATCTGGTTGGACTGTTCCCTATCCTTCCAGCAACATAAATCAATCTAAAGTTTAACTGCTCAAAATGCTTTTTCTCTTTCCTGTATTGTGTGTATCTTTTTTGTGCATGTTATCGGTTTACAAAGTGAAAAGGCCCAAAGTCCCCCCCCCCAAAAGGGACCATCTCCAACAGAAAACACTGTTCACAAACAATTCACAACTGCTCCAAACATCTTTATTGTAGTCCAGCCTTTACTTCCTTGAGTCACTTTGTAACACCCGTTATAATGCTTGCCCAGCTGCTAGCATGGCACACCCTCATACCCTCTTTTTGACTACCTAGCGGTACTTACTGCGCATGTGCGACTCCCCCATGGCTAGTAGTCCTTAACTAGGTACTGACTGGGCATGCCCTCATACTCTGCTTCTGACTACCTAGCAATACTTACTGCGCATGTGCGACTCCCAACAAAGATGGCACAGAAGTGCGATGCCTCCTTCTGTAGCTAAAACAGAGAGCTATAATATGAGCACTTTAAGTCGCCTTGGTGATATTGACAATTTTACCAATTCTCGATTTCAGTGATGTAATTTACCGAACTGCCTCAAACTCTCTCCTGAAAAAAAAATGGATGATGCCTACCATAGTGCCATTCGTTTCGTGACCAGAGCCCCTTAAACACCCACCACTGCAACCTTTATGCATTAGTTGGCTGGCCCTCGTTACACACTCGTCGCTTATCTTGCTAGTACCAACTCAATTACAAGTCCTTGCAAGGGAAAGTCCTTCCAGTTCTCAGCTGCAAATGACTGGAATGAACTACAGAACAACTCTGAAATTCAAAACCCTTATCCCACTTATAATGCCTTTAAAGTATGGCTGCCTGCGCTCCTGTCCTCCATCTGTACTGTACAGCATGTTTTGTCAGAGATGGGCATTTGAGTTTCAAGTTGATTTGAATGTGCTTACCGTGGACAATCATACAAGACATGCTCATTTTGTGGGAATCAAACAAAATAAACACAATTTTGGAGGAAGAGCAACTTGTGAGTTATTTGCATCCAGTGTGGTCACAACTTGATCTGTCTGCCTCCGGATGTTAAGAAACTCTGTGTGACGTTTGAGTTGATATCAAGCCATGCCCACCAGCTCATAATGCGATGTTATGGCACGCTGCATTAGACTGTTGAGACTTATATACTTTCCTTAACAGCCACGTTCCGAACGCGACTGACAAGTTTCTTCAGAAGACTCCAAAGACAAATCAGAGGTAATGTACACGTTATGTTTTAACATTTTAATGACAACTTAACAAAAAGGCATTCACGCGGACAGCTACGTATCCTCTTTTCAACAGCTGTTGAAGCAACACTGTCACTACGACAACAGACTCATTTGGCTGACGGTCGCCAGTTAACATGGTCTCTGGTTAAACCGGAACACGGGGTGAGTAGCGCACTGCCATGACTCCATGAGTATGCTCAAGTTGCCTACTGTGTCAAGGCCACTGGGGAGGGTGATACGTGTTATTTTCCCACCAAGCTGAAAACAGATGTGAGCACCAGGTTGAACAATGCGTAGATGGTTGGCAGGTCTCTGGAGCAAGAACCTGGTGTCTGCGCCGCCTTACTCACTTCTCAGGTAAGGAGAGGAGAATCTTGCATGTGCACTCTCAGTGAAGACACCTTAAATGCAGATGATATCATCAAGGCCCTAAAGCCAATGAACAATGCACATACTCTCATGTCAGAGGAGAGCAGCCCCACCATCTGTTGGATTGCTCCTTTGCAAGCTCAACTCATCCAGGACACTACGGACAGAATTGTGAGAGTCATCAGGGGTCTGGGAGATAAAGCAGGTCATCAATAGGATCCTCAGCAAGAAATATATTAGGGAGCAGGAGACAAAACACTCATCCTCGGCTCTGGACCCGCGATTAAAAGGGCCTACCTTTCTTTTCTGAGAAGGAGAGAGTGAAGTGGGGACAAAGAGTATTCATCACAAGAGGGCATTAGAGGTAATTCTGCAATTTTTCTTCATTTCATTTTACTTCATGTAAAAAGTCACTCTGGGCTTAAGACATTTTTTTTATTACAATTACAAATGGTTTCTTGACCAGCCAATTAGGGGCGTTGACACTTATATTAGTTAAACTAATCAGATTCAGCCACTTTCTCTTTCAATCACATTCATGCTCTTCTCTCTGTAGCAGTCAACTGTCATTCAGTGCATATGTCACAAATGGCACACGTTCTACTCACCATTTCCTGCATCCTGTCGCAGAATTATGCATATGTCTGATTCCCACTTCAAACCGCTCATGGAGGATCCAGAAGCCAACATCAATATGATGCCAGGGAGATCATCCATCTCTTTTGATGGTTTTGATTTGATTTTAATAGGATCCCCATTAGCTGATGCAGAACATCAGCTACTCCTCCTGGGGTTGCTGGAGATGGGCAATACAGGAGCGCCCGCAGGAGCTTTACAAGGCAGCAACAAATTTTGCTTTTGACCCAGCTACATGACAGAGCATCACTCTCTTTTTAACAGCTGATTGAGTTGGTGGAGCAAGCAATCAGCTGACGTAAGGAAGAGGATCCAGTTCTCCTCCATCTAAAAGAACCAGGAAAGAACCAGGACATCAGGCCCTTCTCAAACTCATTCGCATAAGAGAAGCAACATCTCTTCTCACTCTCTTGCCCGAACCCGGCGCACCATCTTCAGCAACCTTTGCCGCCACTCAGACTACCATGCGGCAGCAAGTGTCATCACTCAATCTTCCAGACAGAGTGAAGCGGCTCAACATTCTTTGACTTTCACCATCTCAGCTTGGGCAGGCAGAGAGGACAATAGGGAGACGACATCACTGCCATGTTTAACCCTTGTGTTGTCTTCCAGTCGACCATGAAGTTGCAAATTAACTTTTTTTGTCGCATTTTCTGTCGTTTTAGTCACATTTTTTATTGATCATGGTCAATACACCTAAGTTATATAACAGAAATTATGAATTATTTTGACTAAAAGTTAAGAACAGAAGATGTTAAGTGGATCAATAGGGGGTATTACATTTGAAACATTTTAAAAAAAATTCAAGTGCTACAAAATTGAATAAAAAACCCAAAATGCAATGAAAGTAATCATTAACTTTACCTGTGATATGCTGTACATTGATGCATTTGTGTTTTGGAGCAATTTTGGTAAAAGAAAACAATATTTCTGATATGAAAACTTTGGAAAAGGGTAAAATTTGACCAGAGGACAACACAAGGCTTATGTCTGCTGATCCCAAGTTTAACAATGATCTGTCTGTCAGTCAGTTACTTGTAGCCTTCGGTGTTAACCGTGACGTAATTTGCTAAATCTACCCCGACAGAAGGCAAAAATTAGACAGCTATTTGGCTTTGATTGGCAACATGAATCTCAATTAAAGGGCGCAGGTGTTCTACCAATTTCGTAAATCCTCCTCCAGGAAAACTCCCCTCTATTGCCCAAACTAATATTCAACTGGTCTATACACAACACTGAATCACCAACACATTCTCACTCCCATCTCGTGAATACTGACGCTTGACCACATACCTTTGTCATTGTTCTTGAGCATCATATAACACGTGCTTGGTCAAGTTTAGGAAAAGCTCATGGGTGGGCTTATGGTTCCCTGACACGCGGCAATAACGGGATGGTTAAGGACACACATGGGACACGAACCTCACTCTCCTGGGTGAAAGTTCTGTATTTGACCCATCCACCCCCCCAAACCAACCTCCCTATGAGGAATTTCCCCCTTACATACTACTCGCTAAACCCCGTCTAGATGCTGCTCTCCCCGGTACGTTCTACACACATGCAGAAGGGGAATTTTTCATTGCATCAGACACTGACAGACACTGTCCAAACATCCAAATGTTATGCGTTTCGGAGTGAGAACGGGTTGGAAACTGAACGAAGTTCATCACCTGCTCCACCTGCGTAAAATCAGGTCACCTGGCCCCTCTCTGCCTCTCAGAGGTGTTTTGTCATTTCAGCCAGCGTGCGTCCATCGTGACATTTCACAAATGTCACTCTTTCCAAATCTACAACTGTTGCCACAGGGTTTCCTTTGTCAGTCTGCCCCCCGTGCATTCCATCCCGGGTCCCTTCACGACGGGGGATTCAATGAGGTTCAAAGACATTCTGAACAATCATCCATCCACTCAAATACATGCTAACAGTCTAGCAGCAGAACTCTCCTCTGACTCTGCATTTGTAAATTATCTTTTTACTGGTCTTTCCCAAGGATTTCGGGTCAGTGTACTTACTTCCCCCACAGTTACTTATGAAGCAAAATATATTCAGTCTGCATTTAGAGAGGCAGAAAGCGGTAACTAATAGGTGCGTTATCGGCCCATTTCAGTCCCCTCCATTTTAAGTGCTCCTCGCACTGATAGGTTATGCCACTGTCAAATTACTGGCATTAAATGAATCAAGCTGGCAAGACAAGGTGCTTGGCTTTCCAAAGTAGACATTACTAACTTACGAAATAGTTTCCATTCACCATTCTCTGAAAATATTACTTTGCCGCACGCTTGACTTTCCCGTGCAGAAGTAGCCCAAGTGTATTCAGTTTATTTCCCGAAGCGCTTTGCTGGATCCTGTAAGACAGAGTCAGGCTTCCTTCCGTTCTTCATCTACTAGATGATTTCCTCATAGAGCCATGACGCGAAAGCTCAGGTTCATCTTTGTCCAAACTGAAACTAGGAGCTCAGTGTTCCCCCTGTCATCCCTCAGAGGTGCTCTTTCATTGTTAGTGCCTAATCTGCATGATTCCATCGCTCTAGATGAAGGATGCTGTTACGACCTGCACTCCTGGACTGGCACTGGCCTCTGTCGTTCTCCAGTCTTCTTCAGCACAGTACGAGATCTACCCAATTGTCCTAGCGTGTCATGTCTGGGTCCAGTATTGGCAATTGTAATGGGAAAATTACATTTAAGCATGTCCTTCTATAATATGCATGTGTTGATTATTCATAGTATTATTCACTTTGCAGGGTGCATGACTTTTGAATCTCTTTGTGTGTCCTCCCAGAAGGAGAAGAAGGCTGTTTGTCTTTGCATTTTTCCTCTAAGGACAAATGCCACAATACAGTTGTCCCAGGTCTCAGATCAGGGCTACAGACCTATCTGAGAGACAAGATATTCAAGCATATTTCAGTGCATTTGCACTCATTGGCATGATGTCATTGTGGCCTATTTCCCTGTATTGCATGAGAGCTGCTTTCTGTATCATTTAGCTTTGACATCAACATGCTGTAAACAGATCTGGAAGCAAACCCAGAGTGATAAGTAGGTTCACTGTGCTGCCCTCCATCATTTAGTGCTTACAAACTTTGTTGTAAGAAAGTTGTTTTTGACTGTGGTATACATATTTTGTCTGAAGGATTTTATGCTCATGATTTTGTTTGAAGTCTTGGATTCTTTAATTTATGAAGGGCAGCTTTTTATGTGTTTAGTTATGAAGAATATGCTGGAGTCTGTCTTAATTTATTGCAAGTATGCTGCTACAGGCAGACTGTTCTTTTCCTGTTCTTTGGTTCTTTGCATATATTAGATATAAATGCAAATAGACTGTTCTTATATAGCGCTTTTCTAGTCTCAACGACTACCCAAAGCGCTTCATACACAGTACCGGAAGCATTCACACACACTGGGGCCGAGGCAGTTGTACAAGGTGCCGCCTGCTCATCAGATGAACACACACATTTACACTCTGATGCCGTGCACACTTCAACATTTTACATGTGACTTTAACGTAAGATGTGAGATGATTGGCTTTTCAAAGTCTGATCTAAGTTTTCAAGTGTATGGTAGGCATGAGTTGACCATCAAAGGATGAAAACAATCTGAGAGGAGGAAGAGAAAGAGGACCATAAAGAACAAGAATAAGAACAGCCATTTCAGATTAAATTCAAGCAACTGAATTAACTAACTACATTTGAGCATATTCTTTGTGGCCACCATGATCAGGACTTTCGGGAAGATAACAGGTAATAGTTTTGTTTTTTGGTCATTGATAGTGTAGGCTACGGAGGAGGATAAAGGTCACATGTGTATTTAGATTTTGAGTTCAAAGTGAGTGGAAAAAGACAGAAGTCTGACGTTAGACTCAGAATTCCGAGAATAAAGTCAGAATTCCAGTGACACCACCCAAGCTAGCACTCAGTCAGACCGAACAGTGAGACGTTGCTGTGCTAGATTTGGTTCATCAAAGACGCCAGCACAACAACACAGAGAGGAGACAGTGAAAAGTGCTCTAAGCGATGTCACACGTTTTTTGAACAATCTACTCATCTCTTTCAGTTACATTTTAAAAATATGTCTTACTTTTTTTTAAATAAATGAATGTTTTTAAAAGAATTCCAGAATCAATGTTTTGGTTATATCACTGTCATGTGACCTATAATGTAATGACAGAAATACACACCCTATGAAGTAAACAACACCTTATCGTAAAACTTTTTTTTAACCCTAATTTCAGAACCTTAGGAAATGGACAGCGCCTGACATGAACACACTCGCCTATTAACTCAATAATAAAGCCGTAAAGTAGGCTATCTTTCCACTCAGGACAGCCTCTCACCAATACAGATAGGATTGGAGATAAGTTCAACTGACACGTAACCGCGATCAATTTGCTGCTCACACACTCCACTTGGGTTTAATTTTAAACAAACAAAAGTTAAATTTTGCTGTTTTCATGAATACAAAATTTGGGTGACTTAGATGACTGTGTAATATGTAAGCAACAGGCTATCTGTTCAACATTAAAGGACAATGTTGTTATTGCCGGCCAACTTTTCGAAAATAAATACCCCAATGTGCTTGTTATTCCCAATGTGTGTTTGAACACATGTAATTGTCCTACTTATAGTTTCCGACCCCTCACATCAAGTGAGGTGCTGGAAGCCCTGCTAACAATATATGCTAGATGTCCACTTAGCCTTATAAAGCTGGCAGCTCCATCAATTATCGATTACTTAACTCATGTATTTAATCTTTGCCTTGCCTCAGGTAGTTTTCCTACAGCCTGGAAAACTGCCCATGCAACTCCACTACATAAAAGTGGCACCACTGATACTGAACAACTACTGTCTGAATTCCAAGCTTCCACATTTGGCTAAATTTCTGTTCTGATGACCCAGAGGTAAAAAGGGAGCTTAGAGTTAATGCAGTGAATGTCTAAGACA
This sequence comes from Percina caprodes, assembly GCA_013375575.1. Classification (NCBI taxonomy): domain Eukaryota; kingdom Metazoa; phylum Chordata; class Actinopteri; order Perciformes; family Percidae; genus Percina; species Percina caprodes. The sequence goes on from JABXJD010000016.1 coordinate 5,672,813, forward strand.
CACCAAATGCTACTAAGCAACTAATTCTCTACTTTTCTGACTGTAGAAGATTAAAGAGGTCAGTTGCATGGATCTTGAAAATTAGGAAGTCTTAACTGGAAATGAGCTGAAAAAGAAAACTACTTAGTTAAAGGGATGCAGACATCAATGACAACACGGTAGAACAGGAAATGCAGCATCTTAAAACTATATTTGAAGGAAAGAGTTTGACTCCAGAGCATCTTGCAGATGCAGAAATATCCATCATTAGCTTCGCTCAACAGGAAAGATTTTCAGAAGAGTTTGCTGCATCATCATCGGGCAAATATGGAGTGAAAAAGGAGCGTACAATCTAAAAACTGACCCCACTTTGTTGGGTGCATTGCTTAGAGTTGGAGGGAGATTGAGTAAGGCTGCCATGCCTGAGGATACAAAACATCCAGTCATCCTATCCAAAGACCAGCATATGTCCTCTTTAATACTAAAGAGCATTCACGAACAGTGGGGCCATGGTGGAAGAAACCCTGGGCTCACCAGATTACGGTGCAAATACTGGATTACCAGTGCCAATGCAGCAACAAGAAAAATTCTGCCCAAATGTGGCTTTTGTTGGCGCCATAGAGTTCACTAGCATGGACCACGCCACAACCATGTGTTAGTTAAAGATTTAATGAACAATATGAATGTGCAGATGAACATTATGAATGTGAAAATTTATGTGGATGTCGTCCGATGGCTGGTCTGGGAGGATGTATGATGACCGGGTGGAAGAGACTCAGGGTGGGGGATCCGTCTCATAAGCAGTTTTCGCCCGAATAGTCTACAGACCCCCAGACGGTACCTAGAAGAGACATGAGAGAGATGAGCAGCAGGAAGGGAAGAGGGGTAAGATGGATGGAGAGGGAAAGGGAGGGTGGGTCAAGCAATCAGAGACACGAGCCTGGCTGTGCATGTGCACGGTATATGTAGTTTTGTCTGGTGATTAGAGGTGTGGTTTAGGCGTGGCCCTGCTCCCGAACCTTAGTTAACAAATTAACTCCATTTCACTAGCATGGACCACGCCACAACCATGTGTTAGTTAAAGATTTAATGAACAATATGAATGTGCAGATGAACATTATGAATGTGAAAATTTATGTGGATGTCGTCCGATGGCTGGTCTGGGAGGATGTATGATGACCGGGTGGAAGAGACTCAGGGTGGGGGATCCGTCTCATAAGCAGTTTTCGCCCGAATAGTCTACAGACCCCCAAAAGTGTCAGATTGTGTAGAACTGAGTTGTGCGTGGGCTTGACTGAATATCAGCATGCCTGGGATGACCAGCGGCCTAGGACCTGAATGGTTTCTGGCAACTGTTGATGCTGCGCCGATGCGGAAAGATTGGCTGGAATAATGTTTGGGTGATGTGGCTGAAATGCAAAGAATGCGGTTCAGCGGATTCTGAAAACCGAGTCAAGTGGCCATTTTGAATTAGTGAAAAGTGGGCGTCGTAGAGATGCCTTGGCGGCGTACCTGGAGCCGATATGTTTGATTGATATTATACCTGGCAATAAAGCTGATTCTGATTAGTAGCTCGTAGGTTGAAGTAGGAGCGGAGGTGGAAGACAATGGGAAGGACACTAAGTGTGAATATGAGAGAGTTTGAGGAGTGGATGGTGATGTCTGATAAACCGGGATGATGAGAAGGATTATAGAAAGATGAAGTGAAAAGCTGTACAAGCGTTGAATGAAATGAGCATGGGTGATGAAATTGCAGATGGATGTAACGTCCAGAGAGGGGAACGGAAGCCGATATGTGGCTTGATGTGCCTTAAAGCAATTCCAGCCAGTTAAGTAGGCTGAGAGAGTGCTGGGCAAGACTGCTGATGATGGCGTCTTGTGATGCGTAAAGTTTCTAGGCTGGTGTGTTAGTTGAATGTTGTGGCTAAAAGGTGGAACTGGTGTGTGAATGTCTGATTCTGGAGCAGTGTCTGAATTTCTTTATGTAAGATGTCTTCTACTGCTGTGTTTGAGTAAATGAGTATGGACTTGTGACCAGTCATGCCCCAAAAGTAAGTTAGCCATGACAATGGAGAAAGGACACGGGATGTCGAAGGAGACTGGACACCGTGCCGGATCACAGAAATCCGAGGGCTAAGCTAAAACAAACCATGACCCCCGCCGAAACCGCCAAATCCACGGAGGGGGCCCCGTCCGAGACAACGCAAAGAAAGACAAGAAAGACACGAAAGGACAGACGAGAAGGAAGTCGCTTACAGAACTAATCAAAATGGCAGAATCGAGATGCCGAAGGAATAACAGGCGGCAGAGAAGAGCAGAATGAAGCACAACCCGTCTCCGAGGGCAGCAACGCCAGAAATGACAATGAATCAGGTCAATGCCCGAGAACCCAATGCAGGTGCCAGGCCCAGAGGTTACCTCATTGGAGAGAATGATGGCGAGATTGCGGAAATCATCAACAATAGCACACGACCTAAATTGCCAGAGAGAATAAGCTGGTGCAGAGCATGGGAGACCGGAGAAGGCCAGCGCACCGACAAAGCTGGCCAAATGACTGGAGCTGCTATGGCTGGAGAAAAGCTGTGAACACAAGAGCAAGGAGGAAGGGAACAGCCTGGAGCCACATGGGGGCAGGCACTGATACTGAAGGAGCTGGCTTATGACCCAGAGGGGAGCTTAGAGTGCAGTGAATGTCTAAGACACACCAAATGCTACTAAGCAACTAATTCTCTACTTTTCTGACTGTAGAAGATTAAAGAGGTCAGTTGCATGGATCTTGAAAATTAGGAAGTCTTAACTGGAAATGAGCTGAAAAGAAAACTACTTAGTTAAAGGGATGCAGACATCAATGACAACACGGTAGAACAGGAAATGCAGCATCTTAAAACTATATTTGAAGGAAAGAGTTTGACTCCAGAGCATCTTGCAGATGCAGAAATATCCATCATTAGCTTCGCTCAACAGGAAAGATTTTCAGAAGAGTTTGCTGCATCATCATCGGGCAAATATGGAGTGAAAAGGAGAGTACAATCTAAAAACTGACCCCACTTTGTTGGGTGCATTGCTTAGAGTTGGAGGGAGATTGAGTAAGGCTGCCATGCCTGAGGATACAAAACATCCAGTCATCCTATCCAAAGACCAGCATATGTCCGCTGGAATACTAAAGAGCATTCACGAACAGTGGGGCCATGGTGGAAGAAACCCTGGGCTCACCAGATTACGGTGCAAATACTGGATTACCAGTGCCAATGCAGCAACAAGAAAAATTCTGCCCAAATGTGGCTTTTGTTGGCGCCATTAGAGGTGTGAGCGTGGCCCTGCTCCGAACCTTACCCAATGGATGAGCAGAAAATGGCCGATCTACCAGATCTTCCCCCATTCACCAATGTGGGGGTTGATTATTTTGGAACAATTGAGGTCAAGAGACGAAGTTTAAGAACCCATAAATAATAAATCAACTCAAGAACTATATCTCATGTCAATTCTTAACCCTTTGTAATCTGAATTTAGGTCTAATCATAGTACCATCACTGTGGTGAGCAAAGTCACAAATGACATTCTAAAAGCCGTAGTCAGGAAAATGCAATGTGCTGCCTACTTTGTTGATCTCTCTGAGGGTTTTGATACAGTTGACCAGAACTTACTCCTACAAACACTTTTTAATATTGGTATGGATAGCACTGCCTTTAAATTCTTCCAGAGCTATCTTGATGGGAGACGCCAGTGTGTGAAAACTTTAAATCTGATGTGTTAAACATCTCTAAGGGTGTACCGCAAGGGTCGATTCTGGTTCCTGTCCTTTTTAGCTTGTACTGTATATGCTGTGAATTATATTGTGCACTAAAAAAAAAAAACATTCAAACATCAAGGGCGCAGCATTGGGAGTAATTGGGGTTTCAGGGTCTTGCCAAAGGGCACTTTGAAATGTAGACTGCCAGGATTGAACCACTGACCTTCCGATTTTGTAGACAACTGCTCCACCTGAGCCGCCCAATGAATCATGTCATTCAAACCGATACAAAGATCTTCAAGATACAGCCAATGGGCCTCTGATTTAGTTGCTTTCCACAAATGCTCTATCTTCAAAATCAATCAATCAAATCTCAGAGACAGATTTCTAAAAACCTCAACAAATAAAAACCTTTTGGCAGTTACGCTCGCATGTGGTCAGATCCGAGTGTTGCTTTAATGCTTCTGCAGCAGCTGCTGTGACCTCCGTTAGCTTAAGTCTCAGACTCACAGTCTGTAATTACTTTTTTAACTTCTACCAGATTAACCCCCACACACACACACACGCTTACACTCAGACAGCATGCCCCGGGGAAACAGCACTGCCCCCCCGTTTAGCCGCTAAGCTACTTTTAATCATCTTTACAATTGCCAAGAACAGCAATTATGATGGAGGGAAGATGGTTATTTTAGAGGTAGTTAACACTTGTTCACCTCCTACTGGGAGGACTGGGAGGGAGGATAAGAGAGATGTAGGAACAGAAAGAGGGGGAGTCAAACATGCAGATACAAAGAGGCAGTTTTGTTCTTCTCACTGGAGCTTGGGGGGGGGTTCCATTCAGGTAATTTACATCCTCAGTACTGACTGGACAGTTGTTTTGCTATGAAACTGGTGTGTAAAAGTTTTTCCACGCATTGTTTGTCTTATTCCAGTCTGGTAGCTTGTTAAAGGAGAATTCCGTTTGATTCCAACACGTAGCTCTGTTGTCTGTAAATGTGGAGGTCTGTCAGTAGAGACAAACTAACCAATCGGTGCTGCCTACACCGTGTTATCAGTGTTATTTAAAAATAAGCATGTGCTTATAAATACAGCACATTTACATATTTTTGAAAGTATGTTTTATCTCACCAACTTCACCAGCTTGGAGAGGAGAGGCTTACTCGAGAGAACCTCACTGACCCGGACCTGTAGTGAAAGCTGTAGTAACATACACTAACCCAACTTCTATCTGTGTACAAAAAAAAAAAAAACGTATGGCATTATCCACTGGTATTTTGCTAACCATAACTAACCTGGCTAGAGCAAACCCCACTGTGAAATAATGGCTAATTCCAAGGTGTTGTATCGGAACATGGTCAACTCAGGTGTGACGGCATTCCCAGCTCCAGCTTCCAAGGTACAGGGAACACAGCATCAGTCAAGCACCATGCTAGACTCTCAGGAGTCTTTAACATCTCTCTCTCTCTCTCTGCACCCAATTCTGTTTCCTCAGTTCTAGCCTTGTTACTAGTTTAGATTTAACACTGTGCAACACCTTTTTACTAACTTACCCTTATCCATCTGCCAACCGACTGATAACCCTGATTAACACTCCTTATATTTGCACGTAAATGTTTTAGCTTTTGGTTGAAAACAGATGCAAATTAAAGGTCAATACCAGGGGGGATGGGGTCTAGTTTATGGACATTCACCAGCCAATCAGAAACCAGGATTTTCTGCAGTGTGAGCCCCAATTTCCACAAGATGTGTAACGGCTGCCGATCCACTGTGGAACAGCGGCGGAGTCATTAGGTTTCCATAAAAGTCAATGTGTGCATTTCCACTGACTGTGGAACGGCTGTGTTCCGACTCTGTCCCAGCTCCGGCGATCCCCAGCCCTCCGGAGCAGATATGCAGAGCTTCTATTTTTTGCCGGATGCTGGAGCGCTCCGCAGCACTTCAGCACACGGCAGATAGTGCGGGACAGGAAGTCGAGCACAGAAACAAAATAAAAACACCCGTTAATTTTCAAAATAAAATAGAGCGTGCTCCCGACGGATCATATCTCCCTGCACTACACCGTGAAAACACAGCACAGAGTAGTTTCCCCTCTACTCTTCTGGATGGAAACAAACTGTTGTTAGTTTTGTGGTTCTATTCTACGTGATCTCGCGAGATCTCGTGGGTCCTCCAGACTTCAGCTGTCAGTCATGGCCGCAGCCGTTCTGCAACAAATCCGGACCTGGTGGGTGTTGACGGACGGCGGAGCACGGAGCAGACACGCATCCGGTGGAAATTGGGGGTAACTCATGTTATACATACAGTACACACCGTGTGTAAGTCAAGACTCACAGCAGGTTGGCCTGTCAGCAAGAACACACACACACACACAGAGTCTCATTCTCTCACTCTGTCTGTCAGTGTCAGTCACACTAATAGGATGCTGTCAGAGCATCCAAGCATGAGACAGACAGAAAGAGAAAAAGAGGGAGAGGAAGTGGATGAGTGTAGTGAGTGTCCCTCGGTTGTTTACCTGATTGATTTTTTCCAACAGACCCCCCCACCCACACACACTCCAACCACCCACACACATACACACAGTATGTTTACCTGGTCCTCTGGGCTCAGTGTGTTCAGATGCTGACGGTTAGAAGTTTAATGAAGATAAATCTGGCTGAACTGATAAGCCCCGCCCCTTCCAAATGGCCTCGTCTCTTCTTCTGAGAGACCCCTGCTGCCGCCCCTTGGATTCTTTTTATTATCATCGCCTGACAATAGTAATTCTCAAATAACACTCAGATGACAGATTTGAAGTATAGAATACCAAACATTTCTTGGTAATGGTATCAAAGCAGATAGTTTTGGTTTTATTTGAGACAGACATGAGACAAATTTCAGTTTTAGGAATGAGAAACACTAATTAAATCATTAAAAATGATCTCACATGTATTCAGCTGAAAGAGTCCGAACCTGTGCAGCTACCCTTGGAATTCGTATTCACAGTTGTAACTGTGTGTGTGAGCGTGTGTGTGAGCAGGTGTTGCAGCAGTGAAATATGTTTTGTAGACAGGAAGTGACTCATTACAGTGTTGTGTCGCGTTGTCGCCTCTGGCAGTCGAGGCCTCTGGTTAACGAACAGATGATGTGACGGGTTACAAGACAGACACACACACACACACACACACACACACACACACACACATTCTGATTCTGATTTTCCACTTCGGAGATTGCTCCAAATTTTCTGTTTCCTTATGCTTTCTTTGTGTTGGAATTTTTAAATTGGAAATTATTTTAATTTGGCAGATTTCTGAGGACTATGGTTACCTGGTCCTCAGATCTCTGCAGGGTAAATGGAGACAGCTAGCTAGACTATCTGTCCAATCGGAGTTTTCTCTCGCACGACTATTTTGCAGCGGCCGTCTGCGGAGTTTAGCGCTGCCCATGACGATTGTGATTGGTTTACAGAAATGCCATTAAACCAGAGCATGGTGTCCTCCCGTTCTTGAATGCTATGTGGAGTAGCCAGACCTTCCTTCAGAACACTTTGGAGGAGGGTCTGGCAAAGTGAGACTACAAGCTGCTTAACACTGCACTTGTTACAGTTGGTTTATTTATGTCACTTAGAGTTAAAAAAATCATGGCTCTTCAATTTAGAAATGAAAAGTAATCCTCCTGGACTCATGAGGGCCATTTAGCTGTAAAGGTCCTGACACACCAAGTCGTCAGCCAAGAACTAGTGGCGCCGAAAGCCGACTGTTCTCTTGGCAAAGAAGCGTCCCTGCGTTGGGGAGCGGAGGGACCGAGCTGCTGGCTTGCTTACGTTAGCTGGCTTGTTCCATCCAACATGCCTTCACGCTGCGCTGGTTACAGAAAATGAGCCGAATGAAGTTGTCACCCACCTGTTGATAGTCATGTGCTTTCCTACGATGTGACAAGAGCGTGTGAATCATAGACAGTGAAAAAAATGGACCAACAGGTCCCGTTGCTCTGGACGGAGACCAGTTAAGTCTATTAGAAGCTCTTTTCCGGTGATGGCTGAGCGTTACTGCGCAGCCTCTAACTGGGCTTGACGACGTAGATGTGACGTGAGCAACCTGTCTGAAAGCTGTAAGTCTTCTGGTAGCTGTGCAAGAGAAATCTCAATCATTCCCAGTTAGCAGAGACAGAGAGGTAGGTATATGTTAGGAGATAACATAGATACAGGCTAATTACTGCTAACTAACATGCTAGTTAACATTAGTAATTAAACCTAAACAGCTAATGGAAGTCCAAACTGTGTGCAAGCTTACAATGTACTATACGGTAATTCCTCTACTATGCGACAGTAAGTCGCTTTCTTATCACACAATCGTTAGCCTGTTTTCACAAAACGTCTGCTACGGAGCCATAACGTGAGCTACAAGGTAATGGAGCCTTTTATACATTGGTGTTTCTTTAGAAATAAACAAAGAACTAACAGAGTCTTTAAACGCTTCAGATGTAAAGTTATTCACTGTTAAAGTGGCGCCAAAATGAATGGCAGTCAATGGGATGCTAACGGCGGGTGATGGCTTATTAGCAGCAAAATGGCTCCATAGGATCTCCGCTTAGAGAGGAGAAGCTTATCCCTTGGTGTGAATGAAAGATTAACGTGTTACATGTTTACATAGCTTAGAATCCTAGCCAAATTAAACCCGTTTTTATATCGTCGGGACCCAGAAATAGTTATTCATGCTTTTATCACCTCTCAGCATGATTATCGTAATTCTCTGTATTTTTGCCTTTCCCCACTCCCTGCAGACTCCAAATGATTTAAAATGCAGCTGCTAGACTTTAACGGGCACAAGGAGAAGGCAACACATCACTCCTGTTCTGGCTCACCTGTATTGGCTACCAGTGAAAAATGTAAAATACATTTTCAAATCCTACTGTTTGTTTTTTAAAGCCTTGAACGGACTTAATGGTATGTAAAAAAAGGTTGTGGGACCATAAAGACAAATAAATAAAATGGAAATTGAATCTCACAGATACTATATGTATTGATATCACACTCTCACTCACACACACACACACACACACACACACACACAGCTATAAAAGCTAAGCCAAGCTCCTGTCTAACACAGGGAGTCGAACAGACTTTTTTTTTACAACTTATACAGTTGACAAAATATCTTTTTTTTCGTTTTTAAAAAGTCCAGACACTTTTGCCCTCATGACATTTACTTTTGCCAATACTCAAAATGTCTGTATTTATTGATCACACACACACACACACACACACACACACACAGCAAGGCTACACAAGTATTTTTGTTGTCTAAAACAGTTCTTCCATTTATTTGGATTCATCCAGTGCAAAAATAAACATAATGAACATTATAACTCATATAAAGGACAAACTATTTACATTTCTTTACAAAAAAAAAGACTCAAACGTATGCGAAAACTCAGAACAAGAATAGTAAGATGTGATATTTGGTTACATCTTACTATTCTTTTTTTTTTTTTTTTTTGGGGCTTTTCCCTTTATTCGATAGTGACAGTGGATAAACAGGAAAGGTGAGAGAGAGAGAGAGAGAGAGAGAGAGAGAGAGAGAGAGAGAGAGAGAGATGACAGGCAGCAAAGGGCCTCAGGTGGGACTCGAACGTGGGCCGCTGCCAAGGACTCAGCCTACATGGGTGAGCTAGAGGTCGCCCCACACATCTTACTATTCTGGCTTTGAGTGATCTCTCCTCACAATAAACAATCTTTGCTGTCCCTGGGATGACGTGTTGCCTGCCTTCCATTGGTTTACAAGACAAAACGAAGCGCACCATAGGAACCAAAACGGATGGTTAGCATCAGAGCTAGCGGCGATCGGCATTTCACAAATTATGGACATAAAGTCGATCAATCTTGGATGTAAGATTTTGGATTTCTTGCTCAAAGACCCCCAAAAAAAGGCACAAGTTCCAGGCTCCAGAGCGTTAGCTTTTAGCTGGAAAAGCCGGTAATTCTCTAGTTTTTTGACGTATAGGGTTAACCCTTGTGTTGTCTTCCCGTCACAATTGAAAATCAACATTTTTGTTGACGCTTTTAATCAATGTTTTTAAACTTTCTAACATTTTTGTCCCTTTTTTCAACACTTTTGTTGTCACTTTTTGATGTTTAACACTACACAACACTAACTTATTAACTTTAGTTTCAGTTATTTTTGGAATTTATGTTCAATAAACCTCATTTATAGGAAATTATACCCAAAAAAAAGCAGAAATTTGGAATTATTTAGACTAAAATTAAAGGAATGTATGTTGATGGATAATCACAGACTGGAATATGTCAACTTTTACTCAATACTATTTCAAAACCACTTCAATTTGTTTTTCAAATGCTATAAAATTGAATAAGACACCCCAAAATTAATGAAAGTAGAGATTTGTACTTGCCAAAGAGCGTTGTGTAGAATCAATCATGTTATTTTGGGTAGTTAAAAAGAACACTGATATAGGAAAACAGGTTAATTTGACCCGAGGACAACATGAGGGTTAAAGTTTATATTTTATAATACTAATTTGTCTTCTTCAATAAGACAGAGGACTATTTTTGATAAACCACGCACCCAAACTACACTTCAAACTACTTGCTGTGTTGTAGAACATTTTGCACATTTCAAAAAAGGACTTTTCCATGACTGGTGAGTTTTCCAGGAGGAAACACTGATTTGCAAAATGCTCCAGTGGCCTAGAAGTCCTGGAAGCTTTATATCCCTCCATTCAGCCAGAAAAGACACTCTTTCGTCAAAATAATGTTCGAACATACTCATCAGCAGCTGTTTTCTTTCAGAGACTGCGAGCTGCATTTTGCTTCAGGATGAAGAGCAGGAAATGAAGGTCAGACGTCTAATTGATGTTTTAATTAACTTACTAACCAAACGGCTCTTTGTAATTCCAGGAGGCTGACTTCGACTGTGTGACGACAATGAGAAACGAGTGAAAAGAATCACACGACCAATCCACGTGGGCAGCTTAGTGAGGCTGTACAGCTTCCTGATCCTTGGCGAAGTTAATGTGTCCAGTGGCGGTTCTAGACCATTTCAAATGGAGGGACCAGGCTGGACCAGGCTGGGCTCACATGTCATTTTTAGGGGTACCAAATACATTAATCACAAGTACATACTGTACCATCAACCCGCCATAGGTTTAGTTCTAGAAAAGACTCACCATACACATAACAATAGACACAAGAATACTCATTCAGTTTTAATGTACGTTTTATTTATCAATGCACATGAATCATTTTTGGGGATAAATGTGGGGTTAAAAATGCATGAAAATATTTGCAACAGTTAGGGGAGCTAAAGGGGAATCAATGCTTAAAAATCCAGGAGCATTGGCCCCCCTTGCCCCCCCCATTTCATTATGTTATTAAAAGGATTTACAATGTTCAAGTATAAAATTGCTACATGCTATATTGTATGTATGTGACTACCCACATTTAGGATGGCTGTAGACTCTTAGTGCTGTACTCATTTGGGGTGTAAATCATAAGTTGTATCATGATATATAAATTCTTTGGACTATAGACAATAGTTGTTGAACCCAATGTCCGTCAAAATAGGATTTGGATATGATCCAGGGGCCAGCGATCGACACGAGACGATAGCATATGCCCATTTAACACAATCCGTTCCATTTATATTAGTCTCGCTTTGCCAGACCATACACACGCTGCAGAGCTGGTCTGGGATCATCCATTGCCATGACAACCTATATTACCTGAATATTCTTATGCAGAAGCTTGTGTGTGCAGATTTCCAGCATCATTCACCACACTTTACATCAGTACACTCTCAATGACATTCTTCCTGTCTGAGTGTGAGCTTACTGCAGCAGGGAACGCTCTGCTTCGGAGGGTGAATGTTCTCTCAATAAAGACTGTGTGCTTTAATCCTACACATCACTCAAGGCATATTGCCCATGGCTGGGCTCCCAATTGTTGTTTCAGCTCCTAGGGCAGTCGGTTTATTTGTGTTTTGTGAACAGGGCAAATGGTAACTTCTTGGCCTGAGAAGTGAAGCCAATGTGGAAGTGCCTTAAAGCTGCATTCTGTCTTATTTCCAGCAGGTGGAGACTCCACTGGTTTCAAAAAATGAGTGTCTATAAAAGTTTATGGGAAAATAACCCAACTTCACAATTGATTTATATATTTTCTCAATACACATTTTCACAACTGTTGCCTTTGTGTTTTAATGTCGCTCTTCCATCCTGGAAATCTGCAGGGTGAATGGGGTCCTCATCAGGGTCCTCTCTTTGTAGTGCAGGGTGTTGCAATCCTTTAATTGTGGCAATATTATGGTGGTACACATGCCACAATGATGTCACAGGCCCTCTCAGGGGTTACCCTGAGGTGATGTGGGCACTGGAAACAAGCTTTCAGCAGGCCTATGGTCATCTCCACCCGGGCTCTAGCCACATTGAAGTTGGGGGTCTGGGTCAGGGTAAGGGGTGAGCGGAGTGGGCTGGCATAGTTAACCCCTGTCACCCAGCAGAAGGCCTTCAAACTCTCCTGTAATGTATAATGTATACATTTTAGAGTATTTAAGGAGGGAGACAGGGGAATAATACTGTACAAAGCTTTAGGCTGCTTACCACGTTCCAGTCTATTGCTCAGGGCAGACTCACAATATATCCGTGAGTCATGCACAGACCCAGGCCATTTGGCCTACACATTGGTTATGAGATAAGCAGCATCACATATGATCTTTTTTTTTTTTAGCAATTTATTGATTTTCCATAAAACCATGTAGCATTTTCTACAGCACATAATGGACCAAATGTATACAAACATAGTATGGCTGTGTTATACAGTGGTGTGAAAAAGTGTTTGCCCCCTTCCTCATTTCCTGTTCCTTTGCATGTTTGTCACACTTAAGTGTTTCGGAACATCAAACCAATTTAAACAATAGTCAAGGACAACACAAGTAAACACAAAATGCAATTTGTAAATGAAGGTGTTTATTATTAAAGGTGAAAAAAAATCCAAATCATCATGGCCCTGTGTGAAAAAGTGATTGCCCCCTAAACCTAATAACTGGTTGGGCCACCCTTAGCAGCAACAACTGCAACCAAGCGTTTGCGATAATGTGCAATGAGGCTTTTACAGCGTCCTGGAGGAATTTTGGCCCACTCATCTTTGCAGAATTGTCTTAATTCAGTTACATTAGAGGGTTTTCTAGCATGAACGGCCTTTTTAAGGTCATACCACAACATCTCAATAGGATTCAGGTCAGGACTTTGGCTAGGCCACTCCAAAGTCTTCATTTTGTTTTTCTTCAGCCATTCGGTGGTGGAATTGCTGGTGTGTTTAGGATCATTGTCCTGCTGCAGAACCCAAGTTCGTTTCAGCTTGAGTACACGAACAGATGGTCGGACATTCTCCTTCAGGATCTCTTGGTAGACAGCAGAATTCATAGTTCCTTTTATCACGGCAAGTCTTCCAGGTCCTGAAGCAGCAAAACAGCCCCAGACCATCACACTACCACCACCATATTTTACTGTTGGTATAATGTTCTTTTTATGAAATGCAGGGTTCCTTCTACGCCAGATATACTTGGACACACACCTTCCAAAGAGTTCCACTTTTGTCTCATCGGTTCACAGAACGTTGTCCCAAAAGTCTTGGGGATCATCAAGATGTGTTGTGGAGATATTGAGACGAGCTTTGATGTTCTTTTTGCTCAGCAGTGGTTTTCTCCTTGGAACTCTGCCATGCAGGCCATTTTTGCCCAGTCTTTTCCTGATGGTGGAGGCATGAACGCTGACCTTAACTGAGGCAAGTGAGGCCTGCAGTTCTTTGGACGTTGTTGTGGGGTCTTTTGTGACCTCTTGGATGAGTCGTCACTGCGCTCTTGGGGTAATTTTGGGCGGCCGGCCACTCCTGGGAAGGTTCACCACTGTTCCATGTCTTCGCCATTTGTGGATAATGGCTCTCACTGTGGTTCGCTGGATTCCCAAAGCTTTGGAAATGGCTTTATAACCCTTTCCAGACTGATAGATCTCAATTACTTTCTTTCTCAATTGTTCCTGAATTTCTTTGGGTCTCGGCATAATGTGTAGCTTTTAAGGATCTTCTGGTGGACCTTACTGTGTCAATCAGCTCCTATTTAAGTGATGCCTTGATTGTGAACAGGTGTGGCAATAATCAGGCCTGGGTGTGGCTAGAGAAATTGAACTCAGGTGTGGACAACCACAGTTACAGTATGTTTTAACAAGGGGGGCAATCACTTTTTCACACAGGGCCATGATGGTTTGGGTTTTTTTTCACCTTTAATAATAAACACCTTTATTTACAAATTGCATTTTGTGTTTACTTGTGTTGTCCTTGACTATTGTTTAAATTGGTTTGATGTTCCGAAACACTTAAGTGTGACAAACATGCAAAGGAACAGGAAATGAGGAAGGGGGCAAACACTTTTTCACACCACTGTACATATACTAACCAATTCAAAAGATACCCCCCCCCACCTCCAACACACACACACACACACAACCCACCCAGCGTGTCCCTTTGAATGCAGATCTTAACAAGAATAATTGTCCAACTAAGGATTCCAGAAAGAGCATGAACAATTTAGCACAAAGTTTCAAAATAATTAGTTACCAGTACAGTAAAGGAATGAGTGGAAGACAATAAGAGGGGAACAAAATAATAATAGTGAAAGTAAGAGATCTAAGTTAACAAGTCAAGTGAAATACGTAAAAAAAAAGGGGAGTGGGGGAGGGCAGCTGCCGCTTCACTCTGATAATAACACCTTAGTTACATATGACCTTGACAGTGCAGAGAATGACAGATGTTACTTACAGTATTGTAACACAGTCTTTGAAATTTTGTGCCAGGGGTCAATTTACCTGCACATTAATGCTGTGAATGGACTTCCTATTCACAGTCAGCTACATTTTACTGAAGGATTGGTGAATGTACTTTGTATGCGATTAATGCAGCCAATCACATTGGGAAATCCTAAAAGATATTCAAATTACTTATACTACTCTGATCTTGCAGCATCATGTCATTAACTGAATTATAAATAATAATTATTCATTAATTGTAAAGGTTTTACATTATTCACCTGCTGCAATTCTGTGGAACTCTTCTTTAAAGGCTGACTGGTTTGTGTCCAGGGAGCAGTACAAACACGCCTTTACTAATATGCTCCGCATCACAAGTGTTGTAAAGAAAACTGCAGTTTGCAAAAAAACGTAATGCGACACAAAGAATGTGCTGGGATGTAGAGCATGTCAACGATGGGTGGTGTTAATAATATGAGGACGGTCATAAGGTTATGTAGGCTACATATCTAATAGACATCTGGAAATGAAAATACATCTATAGTCGGGGCCTCAATATCATCTCCCAACGTGTGTAATACAGCTTCTTCATTAACGGGATCGTCGACAAAAGGCCATACCATGTTCGATAAAAAAACCTTTGGTCTATATACCTGAGTTAATAAATCAATCTTATTTTATCCATGCAGACGACAAACTGCGCTAAAATGTATCTGATACAGACTGAATGAATGAATGAATGAATGAGGAAATGAAAGAGCGCTGTGTCAAAAAGAGGAGACCTGCTCCAGACCAGGTTAGCTTCACAGGCTCAGTTACAATAGTAACTGACTCTGAGGTTAAGTTAACTCTTTTCTGAAACAGGGTGGAGTTACCCCAGGGGCGATTTTAGACCATTTTTAAGGGGGATGAAAGCCCTTCTAAATTTCATCTCAGACCCCTAAAAATTATAATTAAAAACATATATTTTCTTCATTTCTAAACCCCAAGAAAATTTTTTTAAAAGAACAAAACAATAGAAAACAATAACGGACGGCGGCGTGCTCTGTGTTTAGGTCTGGAGAGACGTTGGTTTTCATTTTTTGGGTGACAATACAGAGGAAGCCCAAGGCAATGGATATCTGGCCTACATGAGTGAAATCTTGCAGAATTTCCGTCAGCAACAGAGCAGTCCCGGAAGTGAAACCTCTTTGAAATAGACTACACCATACTTAATTTGAATAAATTGTACTGTTGGTGTTCAAATAGCATGTTTGTCATGTGTCAATGCATATGATTTCAAACTTGTGCATATTACGTACAACACACATCAATCACTGTCTTTTTAATTCATTGCAGACAAAAATAAATCATAAAATGCTATTCAATCACACCACACTGAATCCAGGTAATCAGGTGTGTATGCAAACCGCAGCTGAAACACATGAAGTTAAAGGTCCAACGTGCAATACTGACAGCTAGCGTTTAAAATGGTTACTGCAGTCCAAATTGAAAATACTGAAAAGAGTCGTCTCCCCTGGCCCCTCCGCCCCAGCGTCAAAGTAGTATTCAGGACATTTAACACATTTTACATTTTAATAGCAAAGATAAATTGGCCTATTTGTGAAACATATTGAATTTGTACATTGAAAATAAGCTTACTATAGCTAAATTAGCCACTATGGTAGTGTCCATGTGCCAACATTAAAACACAATGTATGAATATCAATTTATTTCCATCCATTCAGCCCAGTTTAATATGCAACTCAGTTATATGAAATATATGCAGTATGGGGTCTCAGTCTCTCTTTGAGCTTAGGGGTCGGCAAAAGTATTGTCGCAAGGTTAGTTCACACAGCTAGGAAAACAGTGATGCAATTTAGGATGCAAATTAAACATATGAAAACAACTTTCTCACAGACTGGAATGTGAAATGTAACATTATTCATAAGACGCAGAGTCCAATTGCTCACAGCTTTTTACAATGTTTCAATTAACATTCTATCTCACAGCTCGGCTTCCTTCGGTGTTGTGTTGTGTGTGGCTGTCATCTGAGGTCATGCATGCTACTGCATATAAAGGGGGAGAGTAATTCGACAACAAGAGCCAGCTGTGTCAATCAACTCACCTTGTTCTCCTGATATATCCCCACACCTCTGTCCCATGCTACTGAATGCAAACCATGTTGACTATGGTAGGATTTTTGGTTGCCATTTCAACCTTTGTTTAGTTAATTCAACTCATAGGGCCTCTCTCTGAAAATAGAAATAAAGCCTGAGCCCTACAGCGGCCTCAAAATAGAAGAAATTGCGAGAAAAGGACTCCATGAAGACACCAAAGATTGTTGAAGTTCACTTCATGCAGATTAATTTGCAACTAGTCTAGATCCGGGACTGCTCCGCTCCGAAATTCCGCTCGATGTCCCTTTTTTCGGTCGGATGTCCGTTACCTTCCTTCCTTTGTGGTGGTGTTCTAACCTCCGGTGGATTTCTGAGGACTATGGTTACCTGGTCCTCAGATCTCTGCAGGCTAAATCCAGACAGCTAGCTAGACTATCTGCCCAATCGGAGTTTTCTGTTACACTACTACTAACACAACTTTTGATCGTACACACGTTCTACCAAAACAAGTTCCTTCCCGAGACTATTTAGCAGCAGCACCCTGGCTCTGTCTGGCGCTTAGCACCACCCATATCGGTTGTGATTGGTTTAAAGAAATGCCAATAAACCGGAGCACGTTTTTCTCCCATCCCAGAATGTTGTGGACTAGCCAGACCCTCCTCTGCAGCGCTGTGGAGGTAGGTCTGGCATTTTAACAAGTAAACTGAGCTGTCCCTGATGCATTGACTGACCGCAGGGAATTGACAATTGGAAACAAACTGTTGTTAATTTTGTGGTTCTATTCTACTTGATCTTGCGAGCCGCAGCAGCTCTGCCACAAATCCGGACCTGGTGGGTGTTAACGGACGGCGGAGCACGGAGCCGACACGCAGCCGTTCTGCAACCGGTGCAAATTAATTTGAACTTCTGAGTCTCATTTGTTTTCCCACAATGGTACGAGTTAAAAAGATGTTCATTGATTTATTTTCTACATTTTAAAAGGGCTAAATAGTTTTCTACGTGACATGTGATGACTCAAACAGGCTCTAACACGAATAGTAAGGTCTAAGGTGTATTAAATAAAAGGTAGTATAGACATTAATCAGAGGTAATGTAAACGTTATGTTTTAACATTTTAATGACAACATAACAAAAAGGCATTCACTTCTTCAACAACTGGTCGCCAGTTAACACGGTCTCTGGTTCAACCGAAACACCAGATAGCGTTGCTGAGATCGGGAGCTGAGTGAATGTCATCTTCAACCGTTCATCATCATATCTCCAGCGCCTAAAGGCTCCAGGCTAAATTTCCATTTAGCACAGGTAGCATTCTTTTGTTTTTGCTCGCATAGTGCATGGAGCAGCCATTTTGTTACAGCATACCCGAGCTACATCCAGGCATCATTTGAACATTTGAAGGGTATTTAAAATTAGGCTAGTTTATTGTCGGCTGTTCTATTTTTAATCGACCCTTATGTTGTGAATTTGAATGCATTTTTGATCTGAAAAATAAATAAATCTTTTATTTATATACAACAGCCTGAAAAGACATCTGATAGCAGAGAGAGAAGACCTTTAAAGCAGGATGTCATGCTGTGATTGGATCATGAACTTCGTGGCCAATTCTGGTTTGTTTACTGAAAAGTGAACGCCTCTTAACAGCTGAAGAGTTTTAGGGAGAGATGGTGGTGATGGAAGTTATTTAGAAGTCTTCCTGAAGGCATTTGGGCTGAGCTTCATTTCCTAGACATTTCCTTTCATGTTAAAGTGTAAATATGAATTCTTACATAGTTATTTGATGAACTGGATAGAGTATTTAAAGAACTAAAGCTACCTCCCTATAGCCAAACATGCTAGAGAGGCGCTACACCTAGAAAGCACTGTTGAAAACAGGAGTGTTCAGAACAGTTGGATATCTGAGGTTTTTGCTCAAGGGGATTTTTCTGAAATACTTTTACCTAATTATATGATGCTCTGGCCACATTTAACATAAAAATCTAAAATTGTAAAATTATTGATATGACAGAAAATAGAAGAATGGACTTATCAAGTCAGATCTTGGACAAGTAGATTTGAAATTGTGTGAATAGTTTCATTATCATTGTGGGGATTTAAAACAAAAGAAAAGAACCCCAAACCTTCAGTGTGGACAGCGATCTTAACAAAACCACTTTACACGTGGCAGCCATCTTAGAAACCGACGAATAGGCCAAAGGCAGCAAATAGACTGCTCCAGTTTTTAACAGGGCAAGGCAACAGCTTATGCTGCCACCACCCCCACCCCTCCCTCCATCAGTGTGTGTCCCAGGGTCAGGCTGTCTATTTCAGTATGAAAGTCCTGCAGGCTGCCTTGTGACCCTGGAGGTCCTGCTGCCTCTGAGATACCAGCCCTGCAATTAACAACCCCCTCCATCACTCCTTCTTGCTGTCTTCTCCCTTCTGTTTCTCTTATTCTTCCCTCTCCTCCTATAGCTTTACCCTTTTTCATCTTGTTGTCACTCAGACTTGTCAGTCTTTCAAATCTTTTTCTTTTCCCCTTTTTCTTCTTCATCACTTTTTGACATCAACCTCCTGGCCTTCCTGCTGTCACCTCTCCTCCTTCAGATGATTCATCTTCAACTATGAACAAGGAGGGCATTCTCCCCATCTTTAAACTCTTAAATGTTCCCAAACATTTAATCACATCTATACATGAGCATGAATGTTCAACTGAAAACTATTAGGGAACTAAAAGTTGGATTGTCTTTGTGTACCTATTTGGTCAAAATTGTAATTACTAAACAGAAAAAAATAAACATTTTAGTGTAAAATTAGTGTTCATGTCAATGTATCCTGTCAACAGTGTTTGGTTACTTTTAAAATGTATTCCACTTAAGATTATTGAATACATGCTGTCAGTGGTGGGGTGCTCGGACTCAAATTGCTGTTCTCTGGACTGACAACTCAACTTGGACTTGGGCACTGATAACTTGGACATGGAGATTTATGAAATCAGACTTCAGCATTGATGAAATTTCTGACTACTTTCATGTGTAACAGGCAGTGATGGTGCACTTTGAGCCCTGGACTCTGACTAATGTCCGAGCAACCTGATCTTACAAAATTTCATGAAACGAACACGGCCCCTTAAAACTTAATCTGTGGCAGTTTCACAGAATTGCTGAAAATTCCGTGATGGGCCCATGGAAGAATTCTGTGAATGAAAACAGCCCCTGAAAGTAAGGGTTAAGTTAAGGAAAAGGTTGTAGGTGGGCTTACGTTTCCATGACACGTGGGACAAAAACGGAGCGGTTGGGTTTAGGAAAAGAACGGGACGCAGGACAGCAATGGGACTGTTGGGTTTAGGGAAAGAACAACTGGACAGCAACGGGACTGTTGGGTTAAGGGAAAGAAGAACGGGATGCGGGACAGCTAAGGGACTGTTGGGTTTAGGGAAAGAAGAACGGGACACCAACGGGACTGTTGGGCTTAGGGAAAGATGAACGGGACGCGGGACAGCAACGGGACTGTTGGGTTTGGGAAAAGAAGAACGGGACGCCAGACAGCAACGGGACTGTTGTGTTTAGGAAAAGAAGAACGGGACGCGGGACAGCAACAGGACTGTTGGGTTTAGGGAAAGAAGAACGGGATGCGGGACAGCAAAGGGACTGTTGTGTTTAGGAAAAGAAGAACGGGACGCGGGACAGCAACGGGACTGTTGGGTTTGGGAAAAGAAGAACGGGACGCGGGACAGCAACGGGACTGCTGGGTTTAGGGAAAGAAGAACGGGACACCAACGGGACTGTTGGGTTTCTTCTCTGCCATTGTTGTGTGCGCACACAAATTGTTCATGGAAATGCATGTCTTTTATGAATTTTAGAGCAAATAAATCAAAAACCAACTACAAGGGCACTCAGAGAGTGCAGATCTCCACAAACGCCATGCACTATTTCCCAATGTTAACAAAAAGCGATAAGTTTGTGTCGTGGTGGGTCCGGCTGGCCGTGAGTCTGTCCTGTTTATTATTTACTTTTCCTACCTTTGTTCTTGTTGCCCTGTCCGCTGTTTTTGTTCCTCCTCCCCTCCCTTCTCCGAAGCCAGCTGATCACCCACACCTGCCTCCGTACACCTAAATATTAACCCATTACTTCAGTACTGAAATCACTGCACTGGCTCCTGCTGGTACAATAAAGAGTCACCTTCAAAAACCTGCTAATGGGCTATAAAGCACTTAATGGTTTAGCTCTTCCAGTATATCTCTGACTTGCTCACTGATCACAACTCCATCAGGCCTCTCAGGTCATCAGGCAGAGACCTTCTAGTTGTACCCAGAATTAGATCCAAGTCAGTTGAGGGAGCCTTCAGTTACTGTGGTCATACTCACTGGAACAAGGTGGCTGATGACCAGACACAGTTCACCTGCTTGTTGGTCAGCCGTGCCACCAGCAGAGATGGAGTAAATCCCCCGCCCCCATCTGATGCTGCAGAAGAGAGGACACAAAAAGAGGTCAAAAAAGCTCCTGCATTTTGGGATAACATTGATGAATACATGAGGGCATATTGGATTAAAATGGGACCTAAAAGTTGCCAGAACAGAGGCACAGATGTTGCTGCCTCAGAAAGACAACATGAACACCAAAAGAATTTATAAAATAAAAGAGTTTAAAATTCTAACACAAAGAAGGCCCAAGGCAACAGATATCCAACCTAAATGAGTGAAGTCTGGCGGATTTTCCGGCGGCAACGGAACAATTCCGGAAGTGGAACATCAAGGATGTGGACTAGGTACATCCCAACTATGTTCACATTCAAAAGCATACTCAAAACCTTACTATTCTCTAAGGCAAGATTATTTACAGGCTGAAACCTTAGATGTTGTTACCATAAATGTGTCAAAAAAAAAATTTCTCCTCCTTCTGGAATATTGGAGAAATATGCACAATAGCTGAAGTTGGAACAACTTCTTACATTTTGACTTCCTACACATGAAGACCGATGCGATTGAATGTCACACATCAGATCAAACAATACCCCCTGAAAAGGACCACATGTGGGGTTAGAGGGTAATAAAAAAATATTGTATTTCCTATTTAAACAGTGTTTCTGTAAGTAGGTCTCACTTTAGTCTTTACATAATGTTGTATTGAACATTGCATTTGTACATATATGTGTGCTTATACTAATATTCAGTTCAGTTCCATGTGAAGTGGCTGTATGTTACAATGAGGGGGGCTCAAGGATCTAGGCAGACCCTGCTTAAGACAATCTGGCAGAAAGTAAGAGAATCTGATGAGAATGAGTAGCAGACGAGGATGAGATTCAGGTGTAGACATTGGCAGGAAAGCACAGGTGAGGAAAGGGTTAGGGTTATGAGCCAAGGCACTTGGGGATAGCTAACTAGGTAACTTAAGAGACAGTCTGCCGATGTACTGGTGTACACGCTGATGAACGGCGCCAGTGCCCAGAGGTCCGTGTTCACTTGACGGTCTTATGTCCCTACTGGCTTTCAAACTAACTGGTTTCTGTATGTTGTGTTTACCTAACAGCCTCTGTTACAAGATTTGTCATACAATCACATCCTGGCGATTTTCAAATTGTTTTCCAGATCTAATCCCGCGAAAATGTTTGTCTAAGTAAGCATGACATCATAGCCTTTGAATGAGGCAAAAATATGATATATAATGGATGACGCAGTGAGCTATCACAGCTCTACATTTTCTTGTTACAGTTACACATATATCAACCATGTCAGCAACCAGGTAGCATTTTGTCTAGGGCAGATATGACACAACTGGTTACCTGAGGGCTTAGATTAGGAAATACCCGATGATAGCCAGGTCTTTCCTGGCATCTACGGCCATATTGAAGACTACTAGTACTACTACTATTTCATCACAGCCACCTACTAAGCTACACATTGTGACTGATAAATATTTAACAGTAATAAGTCATATTCAAAAATTGTCAAAATACACAATTGCTACCACAAGTCACAGAAAAAAGTGTTAATACACAATGCAGTTTGAATGCATGGTCTTAACCCTCATTTTGTCCACGGGTCAAATTTGACTTGTTTTCAGTTTTTTCATCACATAAAATGGGCCGTCGAAATAAGCTGAAAATATCATCATTAGAAATATCAAATAACTTTGGAAAAAACATCAAAAAAAGGACCCACAACGTTGAAAAAGTGACAAAAATGTCAGAAAATGCGCTAACTTTTTTTCATGGGTTAACCCTTGTGTTGTCTTCCCTTTGACTATGAAAACCGTTTACCCCATTTCAACGTTGTTTCTTTTTACAAAGTTTTCTTATGAAGTTTGATGTTTTTGGTCACTATTTTTAGTAACATTTTTTCAATGTCTTTGTCCCTTTGACATTTTGTCACTTTTTCCAACATTTTTGACACTTTCTTCCGGTATTTGATTTATTTTTTCTTCAAACATTTTTCACCTGTATTTCAATTTCCTTTACTTCGGATATAAAAAAAACAAAAAACGAGATGAGGGTTAATTATTTACAGTCTCTCCTTTTATGTAACCTATATGGTATAGGATGTAGTAATACTGTATCACTCTGAATTTGCAAAACTAAGACTTGTAAAACAGTGTTACTTGAGTTTGGCTCCGAACTGCAGTCCCATGTCAAAGTGTCCTTGGGCAAGACACTGAACCCTGAGTTGCCCCCACTGCTGTGTCATTGGAGTGTGAATGTGTGTGAGTGTTTATCTGATGAGCAGGTGGCACCTTGTACGGCAGCCTTGGCCACAGTGTATGAATGTGTGTGAATGGTTCCTGTATGATGTAAAAGCACTTTGAGTATTCGTTAAGAACTAGACTAAAAGTACAATATAAATGCAGCACATTTACGTTATCTCGGCAAAGGAGAAGTGCTCACTAACACAGATTTGTGAACAATTTGAGAGAAATAGCCTTTTGTGTACATTGAAAAAGTCTTGGATCTTTGAGTTTAGCTCATGAAAAATGGGGGCAAAAACTGTGTTGCGTTCATAATTTTGTTCAGATTAAGTAACAGGGTGGCAGTAGCTCAGTACGTAGGGACTTAGGTAAGGAATCGGAGGGTCGTCGGTTCAAGTCCCCGTACGGACCAGAGAGTGTGGATCAGTAGCAGGAGAGATGCCACTTCACCTCCTGGGCACTGCCAGGAGCCCTTGAGCAAAGCACTGTACCCCCCCAACCGCTCAGGGTGGTGGTCTAGCACTGGCAGCCCACTCACTCTGACATCTCTCCATTTGCGCCTGAATAGGACCTGAGCGTGTGTGTATATCAGGCCTGTGTGTAGTTGTAGTGATTAATAACAGTGTTAATTGTAATTTCCCCACTGGGAATCAATAAATATTTAATTAAGGCAAATCAGACAACAGCACTGTTTTCAATTGCGTTACTGAATTTGAAAACGTTTCCATATTTATGCAATGCAATCCCTAGACAGGGAGTTATATTACCAGTGCCATAGCATGCGGGATGAACAAATGCATCATCTAGCAAAAGTGGTTCAAACTCTGGCAGACAGAAAGCCAACAACATATTTGTTGAGTAACATGCCAGTTGTCATGGTACAACGGTGGACTCAAATGCACGACTCAGACAGGGAATCACAGGTAAGTACATTTATTGTTCCAAGAACAATACAGGCAGAGGTACAAAAGGAGCAGGCAATAATCGTTGTTAGGAAACAGGCAAATGTAAAATAACACCAGGAACTCAAACACTAGAGAGTGACATAACGTACTACACTACTACTACTACTACAATTTGGCAACTGTGAGTGGGAATGGTGAGTATTTAAGCACTTGGAGCTGGGGAAGCTGAAAACAAACAGGTGAAACTAATTAGAGGCGGGGACAGAATCAAAAAAGGCGGGAAACAAACAAAGGCAGGAAGACATCTGAAATGAATGAAGAAAAAAAGGGGATTTTAAAAATAAAACAGGAAGTACATGAAAACAAACCAAAAACATGAACCCAACTAAAACAGAAACTTGACAAAACCATGACACCAGTGCTGTTGGGGCTCAATGTGGAGGAAATACACTCATGCATATGATCCTCCAACGATATCACCGGCCGGGGATGATGACGTCACAAAATGGGTGTGAAAAAGCTTATGAAAATATTTAGATTACATAAAACAACTGTTCTCAATTGTTTTTACTTTGTTAGATCGCACAGTGGGATGACTGTCCGAGGAGGAGGAGGGCCTCTATGAAGTACAGACCTATAGAGGTGACTCTGACCTCATTACATTTAACATGGAAGTCTTATTTATGTTACTCTGTGGTTTGCATTTAAGATTTCTGAGCCATTTGAACTTGGAATGGACCTGGTTGGCATTTTACAATGCTCCAACAAAGGACACATTTATGGTGGACTATTTCACATAAGTTTACACACCCAGGTTAAAGTTGATTAAAAAGAGGAATAAAAAAAACATCTTTTGGAAATTGATCTTAATGGCTTAATTCCAAAAATGTAAGGACACCAATTTTCTTGAGAAAATAAATGTTCTTCCTTCAAATACAGGGAGCATAAGTATACACACCCCTATGTTAAATTCCCATAGAAGCAGGCACATTTTGACTTTTAAAAGCCATTTATTTCGTGGATCAGGATACTTTGCATTTTGATAAAGTTCCCTTGGCCTTTGGAATTAAAACAGCCCCCCCCCCCCCATCATCACATACCCTTCACCATACATAGAGATTGGCATTGGATCTATGAAATAACTGGCCTTTAAAAATAAAAATGTGCCTGCCTCTATGGGAATTTAATATAGTGGTGTGTGTATTAAGGAAGAACATTTATTTATTTACAATACATTATTCATTCACAAAGAAAATTGGTGTCCTTAAAAGGTTGGATTTTCCTAAATTTGTTTGGATTAAGGCATCAAGATCCATTTACAATGGTTTTTTTATTCCTCTTTTTAATCAACTTTAGCTTTTCAGAGTGCATAATGGACTTCTTTTATAAATATGGTGCACCCAAACAAATTAATTCGTTAACAAAGTAAGTCAAATTCTGATTTGATATTACTGCATTCTGTACATCACATCACATCACTGGGGGAAAAACCATATCACATTCACTTTGAAGTACTAAAAATATCAGACTGCTTAACTCTCAGTTGTCTCACTCTTAATGTGAGTAAAACAGTGGGCATGTATTTCTCTATTAAGAGGAATGTTACACAACATCAGCCTAATATCTGTATTATGGGAGAGGCGATACATATTGTTGATCATTTTATATATCTGGGCATAATTATTGATTCTAACTTAAATTTATAAAAAATATCCAGGCTAGCCATCAAAGCTAGTTTAGCTAATTTTAGACATAAGAGACCAGTTAACCGCTTTTTTTTTTTTTTGTTGCATTCAATGATCTTGTCACATTTATCTAACTGTTCTACAAGCTGGTCCCAGGCAGGTGGGACTACACTAAAACCCTCAAGTACCCTTTAAAAACAAGCTGTGAAAGTTCTTGGCAAAAAAACCAAGAAACTACCATCACTGCACCATCATAAAACACAACCTATTAACCTTTGACAGTTTTTTTTCTGTTTTACAGACATGTGCCTGATGTATAAATTGACCGATAATCTTGCACCACTCAAGCAATGTGTCATTTTTCAGAGCTAATGTAAGGGTCTCCAGGGCTTCCGTAAGAGGTGACTGCTACACTTAATTTAGGAAGACTATATTTGGTCAATCACCTTTTTCATGTACTATAGTAGAAAAGTGGAACGTAATTCCACTTTACATTAGAGATTGTTAGAATCAAATATATGATCCTCTGTGCCCCATACCACCCACGTACCAATGGCTCGGTGGAAAGGCTCAATGGCACAATTCAAGGAGAATCATGTTTTTTCTTTTACATATTTCTGTATACGATATAACTTTATGTGTGTAATTATGGTGAGTAGTTGAATTCATTTTGAGATATCAGGGCTTTGAAAAACATTGTGCAGGGCCATCCAAGCGACTGGGACGAATATATTAAGCCCACCGTATTTGGTCTACGCACCAAAAAACAAATCACGACAAAATACTCCCCCATATTGCCTCATCCATGGAAGGGAGGCCCATTACCCGTCTGAAATTCCAGACAAGTGGCAGGTATAATGGCATTTTCCTGCAGTATAGAACTACTTTGGCAGTAATGGTATCTTCTATAAGCCCCGTCCTTGTCCTTGTGTTCATTTATCTCCACCAATGTTACAGATAACTGACGAGGAAGTCTCTGCACTGGCTGGAAACATGGAGGTATCATTAACTTCCAAACTCTCAGATGTCTACCCCAAAGTGGAGGCCAATATATTGACAAGACAAGAGAGGGTGTGAAGGAGAAAACATTAATTGGGCCAGGATGATTGCTTTGTGATGGGGGACCTGGTGATAAGAAAAAACATTTGCCGGGAACAAAGAAAGGGGGGACAATTAGAACCTGATTTGTTGGGTCTGTACACAATTCTTAACATTGATGGGGAAAGTGCTGGCCTTCAAACAGAAGGAAAAGTATTTAAGAAAATACCTCAAAAAATATGTGGAACCCCCACTCAGCACACTTTGTGGACATTTGACCTGTAGTTTTTGATTTATCTCACTCTGGACGGTGTTGGACAGACGGAGAGACCAAGAGTCAAACAGTATCTGCTGTATTAGCAGTAGCAAGTGATCAATGGAACAGTTGTTTAGGTTTAATAACAGTATTACCAGCAGCGGCGACTCAACAAAGTTTCTAATGAAGAGCTGGTGTTACCCACCCACCCACCCACCCACCCACCCACACACACACACACACACACACACACACACACACACACACACACACACACACACACACACACACACACACACACACACACACACACACACACACACACACACACACACACACGAGCTGTGGGAGTTGAATTGCACTCTGGTAAGCCCTCTGGAACAAAACTCATCATCCCAGACATCATTTCTGTCTCGCCTCGCTTTCTCTCCCTCTTTATCCTTTCTACTCTAATCAATCAGTGACACGGAGAGGGAAGTCAGTGTGTGTCTCTGCTGAATGCTGGAGTCGTTATTTAAACTTTTGTATCTCTGAATGACATCTGAGACGCCTACACATATTGGAGTATGAATAAAACGCCTCTGGGTCTGACTTCAGGGCGGTGTGTCTTGAGTTATCAGTCACGTTTCTTTGTGTCAATCCTGAACAAATAATTCCCTCATTAAATGAGTCATACAATATTTAATTGGTTATGTAATGGATGGATTCCTTTTAGTTGCTGCCTGATGCCTTACGTCACTGTCTTTCTACTTTGTTAGACATTGATTTTAGGTTAAATCTCTTACGTGGAGTTCTTGTAACCAAGCAAAAACTCTATTTACACTCAGTGTTTCTTACCGAAACTTGGCACTTGGAAGTCAAGGATCCCCATGCACAGTAACGTGTTTATCCTTTTGAGCTTTGAGTTGAGCCTCGAGGAAACTATGGTGTTAAATGCTCAACTGTAATATCCTGATTAGTCTATATCGACGAGATTTAATTTCTGGGATTGTTCAGGTGTTGACGGAAATTCCGCTGGACGGCCCTCATTTTCGGATGTCCGTCACCTTCCTCTTTCTTTGTGTTGGCATTCTGGAGGATAGCTAGCTGTCTGGATTTACCCTGCAGAGATCTGAGGACCAGGTATTCATAGTCCTCAGATCTCTGCAGGGTAAATCCAGACAGCTAGCTAGACTATCTGTCCAATCTGAGTTTTCAGTTGCACGACTAAAACAACCTTTGAGCGTGCACATGTTCCACCAAAACAAGTTCCTTCCTGAGACTATTTTGCAGAGGCGCCGGTGTTGCGTTGGGTGCTTAGCACCGCCCAGGACGACTGGTTTAAACACGTTCTTTTTTTCTCCTATCCCTGGGGTGTTGTGTGGACTACCCAGACCCTCCTCCGCAGCGCTGTGTAAGAAGGTCTGGTAATGCAAGAACAGCAATCTCATATTGGCATATTCTCTTCCAGGTGAGATGGAGGTTGGTGTGGAGGATTTGTGCTATGTTGTCTTCCACTGATCAGTTGGAACAATGGGCACAAGGCCAAAATAAGGCACCATGGGCGCTTTTTGAAGGACCTCCCCTAAGCACCATTATATCTCAGCTATTGCCCAACCTGCACAAACATCAAAATAATGCAACAATGACTAACGAATAGACACACACAGCAGCAGGCTCTTTGCCCAAATTAAAGTCAAAATGGCCACAATAAAAGAGAGCACCAATGTCCAAAAACAAAACACTCATACAATGCATCTCACTTTACTTAAATTGCAGCCCCGACTCCTCCACTTGCCTTCCTTCCTCGGGGAGAAATCATGGGAGGAGAGAGGCAACGAGCAAATGTGTTTTAGAGGGATGAGACGTCCTTTTCTCTGAAGCGTCACATGAATTCGTCAACTGTATGGGCAGAGTTTGCAACCCTTTTAGCTGCACAGCTTCCGGGCAGGCTGCTCTCGTGTTTCCTCGGCAATACATCCTCAATGATCCCTCCTCGATGCTAGCTCCTCAGGGCAGAAACAAGGGCTTTGAGACGGCCTTCACGGAGGAGGGACAGAATCACTTCCAGTTCTAACAAAGAGCTATCAAATAAGAGACATGGATCGATATGCATTGAGTCATCTGCACAGAGATAATGATTATAATCTCTAGCTTAAAATTCACAAAGCCACTATAACAGTGTGCAAATTAATGGTTTTGAAACTGATAGAAGTCCGCAGGTGACTAAAGGCTTGTGTACTGCTGTCGACAGTGTTTGTGCACCTATAGAACATTGGCAAGTGAAGCCTGCATGCATCTTCTTGTCCACTCACAAGGGGTAGTATAAGAATATAAAAAGGCAGACAAAGACCAGGAAGTGAAGTGACCTAAAACTAGACAAAATGGTGACTTTCAAAATAAAGTGAGAAGGGGCAAAGACATACAGAATAGAAACATGATGCAAAAACATGTCCTTTATGAGCGGGAATTACACATGACAAAATTTGTCTTAAAAACAAAAAAAGATTGCACCCTGCTCTTTGTCAGCATCACAAGGGGTAGGTGGTTTGGAAGGTTGGAGGTTCAATCCCTGGCCCTGCAGTCCCATGGGCAAGACAGTGAACCCCGAGTTGCCCCCGATGCTGCGCCATTGGAGTGTAAATGTGTGTGAGTGTGTATCTGATGAGCAGGTGGCACCTTGTACGGCAGCATTGTTCTATGTAAGGTTTCTCACACCTATTGTTAGACAGAGATGCAAACTCGGGCAAGACACGGGGGGGAGGGGTGTGTATTTATATCAAGGACAGTTGGTGCCGGAACTTTGCAGTGAGAGACAAAATATGCAATCCCGATCTGCTGTGTGTTACCCTGCGACCACATTATCTACCAAGGGAATTTGTGTGTGTTGTTTATATTCCGCCAAGTGGGAACGCCAGCAGAGCAGCTAAGGCCATCACAGACTGTGTCCATCGACATTTACAGATCAAACCTGACGCTCCTATTCTAATACTTACCACTGCAGTTTGAATAAAACTTTACCTGGTTTTCATCAATATGTTGAGTGCAACACCAGAAATGACAACATACTTGATAAATGCTATAGCAATATCAAGGACACCTACACAGCTAGAGCCAGACCTCCCCGGAAGAACTCTGACCACAGTGTTATCCAGCTCCTCCCCACGTATCGCTCAGTTTTTAAGTCCAGCAAACCGGTAACCCAGTCCATGAAGGTATGGTCCAGTGAAAAAATGGAGGAGCTGAAGGGATACTTCCTCTGCACAGACTGGGATATCTTTTTCAAGGATACAGACATTGACAGTACTACTGAATCAATCACTGCCTACATATATTTTTGTATTGATTCTGTTATTCCCCAGAAAACTGTTAAAAGATATCCTAATAACAAACCCCATATCACAAAAGGTATTAGGGAATGTATTAACAGGAAGAAAACAGCTTTCAAATCTGGAAATGAAGTGGAAGTCCGAGAAGCACAAAAGGACCTCAATCAGCAAATGAGAGCGGCACGGCAGCAGTATAGTAGGGAGCGGGCAGAACAAGAGATGTTAGAATCCAACACAAAGTCACTGTGAGACTCTATCAGACATATGACCAACATGGACACTAAAAGGAAGCCCCTGTTTGCCCACAATAAAACTGCAAACACAAACAAGCTGAATAATTTCTATATACGTATGAAACACTGTCAATGCAAGGGAATGTTCTGTAGTGTTGGAGAATAGAATTTGTAATGTGAACTTGGACAGAATTATAATTGAACCGCATACTGTTGCTAAGGTGTTTAAAACAATGCAAGCAACAGGCCCTGATAACCTGTCTGCTTTTCTTTTAAAAACTTTTGCAGCAGAACTGTCACCAGCCTGGCATAAACCATTCCAGCTTTCTATAGATACATTCACAGTACCAAATCTGTGGAAAAAAATCTTTTATTATTCCAGTCCCAAAAAGGTTTGTCCCCAGGAGAATAAAGATTGTCAGCCGGTGGCTATCACCTCTAATGTTTTTAAATCAATGGAAAGGCTTATGATAGAGAAGCGTATAGAAAAAGTGTATAGAAAAGAATCGTAGTACAAGTGATGCCATATCAACAATACAGGACTTTCAAGGTGCTTCAGGATGAGGTACGCACCTCACCCTGAAGCACCTTGAAAGTCCTGTTGCATAGGCCAGATTGCTTTTTGTTGATTTCAGTTCTGCCTTTAACTAAATCCAAACAGATATCATGCTTAGGAAATTAGTTCAGTTCAATGTAAATCCCTTTTTAATAAGGTGGTATCACTCTTTCTTGTCAAACAGGCCACCGCAGGGGAAGTTTAACTCCGTCCTGTCTGATATAACAGTGTGTAGCACTGGCGCCCACCAAGGGTGTGTCAGTTCTCCCTTCTGGTTTACATTGTACACAAATGACTGCATCAGCTCTAAGACAAACCTACATATAGTAACATTTTCAGATGACACTGTCCTTCTCAGTTTGCTTGTTAAAGAAAGCAATACAAGCGTCCACCAGGTTGCTGTGTACAAGTTTGTCAACTGGTGTTATTCATACCAACTTCATATTAACACAAGAAAAACTCTGGAAATGCTGGTAGACCCCAGATCAGCTGGAGACCAGATCCCATGGTCATGACATCAAGCAGGTGTCCTCTTTTAAATATCTAGGAGTGCATATTGACAATGACCTCAGTTGGTGCACACATGTCTGTGCCAGAACTCATCAGCATCTCCACTTTTTGCGCGGACTTAGAGTGTTTGGGGTCTGTAAAAATATAATGTTAATCTTCTATAGAGCAACAATAGAGTCAATTCTTCGGTATGGTATTACCAGCTGGTTTGGGAACTTGACAGTAAAATCTACAACCCAGATTTTCAATCTGGTTAAGACGGCAGGTAAAATTATGGGAACACCGGCATCTTTCAACCTGCAGGAGCTTTTGATCAGGCAACACTCAGGCAGGCTAAGACCAGTCTGTCTGATAACTCTCATGTTTTGTTTTCACAGTTTGAGCAATTGAACTCAGGAAAGAGGTACAGGCTTCCTCTGTGTAAATAGACAGGTATAAGCACTCATTTTACTAGCATGGACCACGCCATAACGATATGTTAGTTTAAAGATTTAATGAACATTATGAAGGTGCAGAAGTATGAATTAATGTAGATGTCGTCTGACGTCTGGTCTGGGAGGTTGCGTGATGACTGGGTGAAGGAGACTCAGAGTGGGGGTTCTGTCTCGGAAACAGTTTTGTGCAAGGACAGTTTACAGGCCCCAAAAGAGTCGGATAAGTGTAACCAAGTTTTGTGAGGGCTTGACGGAGATCGTGCAGATTGTTGTGAATGTAAGTTCGGTATGCCTGGGATGACCATCGGCCTGGAACCTGAATGGTTTGATAGGATATGCCTGCTCTGGTGGCTGTGGATGCTGCACCGATGCGGAAAGAGTGGCTGGAATAATATGTGGGTGAAATCCCTGAGATGAGGAGAATTCTGTCCAAATGTTTCTGAAACCAAAATCGTGTGGCCATTTTTCCTGTTTCGGTAATGAAGAGTGGGTGTTGTGGTGATGCGTTAGCGGCGTACCTGGAGCTGATGTATTTGAATAGTGGCTCGTAGGAGCTGAGGTAAGAGCTGAGGCGAAAGATGTAAATAGGGAAGGAAGCTCCCAACTGATCTGTTTTGCTTCTTCGAAGTGTGAATATGAGAGAGTTTGAGGTGTGGATGGTGACGGCTGATAGACTGGGATGACGAGAGGGATTATATGCGGATGAAGTCGGTGCAAATTCTGAACACCGCAGGAAGCCGAAAAAAGCCAGCAGAAACATGGATTCCAGAGTTAGGTTGATTGATGGAGACATGTACCATGAACGCAGAGAATGGATGCAGAGGCTGAGGAGGTCGGAAGTGAGCGGAAAGCGTCTGGTGGTGAAAGAGGGTTCCTGTTTCTGCAATCCTTTAATTAACATTGTGACGTGGGAATGAGAGGTAGCAGCACATTTGAGGCCGATGACTATTTTGACAAAGCTAAGTAAGTCTGAATGGTTGAGGAGCATATTTTCTTAATGGAATGGGCATGGGTAATGAAATTGCAGATGGACATCCAGACATCCAGAGAGGGGAAAGGCAGCTGGTATGTGGCTTGATATGCCTTGAAGCAATTCCAGCCGGTCAGGTAGGCAGAGAGAGTGCTTGGGACAAGACTGTTTATGATGGCGTCTTGAGAGGCGTAAGAAAGATTTCTTATCTGGTGCGGTAGGTGAATGTTGTGGCTGAAAACGGTGGCACTGGCGTTGGGTGAATGTCTGATTCTGGAGCCAAGCGTCTGAATTTTTGAAAAGAGAAACGAGACAATGAGTCCGCTATGCAGTTGTGGTGGCCGGGCACGTGAGCGGCCCTGAGGATGAACCGGTGTTGGGCTGATATTAGTGTGAGCCTGCAAAGGAATTGTGCGATGACCGGGGAGCGAGAGCGATCTTTATTTAAAATGTCTACTACTGCTGTGTTGTCGGAGTGAATGAGTATGGATCTTGTGGACCATTCGTGCCCCCAAAGAATGGCAGCCACGACAATGGGATAAAGTTCATGGAGCGCCGACGAAGGAGACCCAGACTCCGTGCCGAAAGCAAGGAATTCCGAAGGCCAAGCTGAAGCAAACCACCTCCCGCCGTAGTAGCCGCCAAAACCCACGGAGGGAGCCGCATCGGTGAATAGCTGAATGTCCTCGGGCTGGGAGATAAAGTCCTCGTAAAAGAAGGAGATGCCATTCCAAGAAGCCAGGAAGTGCCACCACAGACGCATTTCCATCTGACACATCTCGTCCAAGACAACTCTGTCAAGGCGAAAGGGGATGGAAGCGGCCAGGGACAAAAGGCTAGACAGAAAGGATTTGGCCTGGGGAATAATGCGGATGGCGTAATTGAGATGGGCCCACCACCTGTGGAAGGAACCAAAGGGGTCGGGTGCGCTGCGACATGGGTGGCAGCGAAGGTCAGTGGACGGACCAGACCCGGGTGGCAGAGGCTGGCTCTGGGGACATGGAATGTCACCTCTCTATTGTGGAAGGAGCCGGAACTTGTGCGGGAGGTGGAGCGCTACCAGTTAGATCTGGTGGGGCTTACCTCTACGCACAGTCTCGGTTCTGGAACCGTACTCCTGGATAGGGGTTGGACTCTGTCCTACTCCGGAGTTGCCCATGGTGTTAGGCGCCGGGCAGGTGTGGGGATACTCACAAGTCCCCCACTGAGCGCCGCTGCGTTGGAGTTTACCCCGGTGGACAAGAGGGTCACCTCCCTACGCCTGCGGGTGATGGGGGGGAAAACTCTGCATATGCACCAAACAAGAGTTCGGAGTATTCGGCCTTCTTGGAGACCTTGAATGGAGTCCTGTATGGGGCTCCAGTGGGGGACTCCATAGTTCTGCTGGGGGACTTCAACGCACACGTGGGTGATGATGGAGATACTTGGAGAGGTGTGATTGGGAGGAACGGCCTCCCTGATCTAAACCAGAGTGGTTGTCTGTTGTTGGACTTCTGTGCTAGTCATGGATTGTCCATCACAAACACCATGTACGAACATAGGGATGCTCATAAGTGTACATAGTACCAGAGCACCCTAGGCCAAAGGTCAATCTTTTTTTTTTTTTTTGTTTAGTTTCATCTGATCTGAGGCCGTATGTTTTGGACACTCGGGTGAAGAGAGGGGCAGAGCTGTCAACTGATCACCATCTGGTGGTGAGTTGGGTAAGGGGGTGGAGGAAGATTCTGGACAGACCTGGTAAGCCCAAACGGGTAGTGCGGGTAAATTGGGAACGTCTGGAGGAGGCCCCTGTCCGACGGACTTTCAACTCACATCTCCGGCAGAGCTTTTCAGGTATCCCTGTGGAGGCTAGGGGCATTGAACCTTACCGACGGGCCCGAAGGTAGTAGAGCATTGGAAGGAGCACTTTGAGGAACTCCTACATCCAGCTGACACGCCCTCTGTGGTAGAGGCAGAGCTGGAGGATGACGGGGGATTGTCGTCAATTCCCTGGTGGAAGTCGCTGACAACTTCACAGCCGAAGGATTGATGAGATGCGTCCAGAAATGCTGAAATCTCTGGGTGTGGAATTGTGGGAGGTGCTGCGGGAGTATGGGGTGAGGGAGTCCCTTGTCAGGGCCATCCAATCTCTGTATGACCAAAGCGAGATGAGATGAGGATCAGCACCTCTAAATCTGAGGCCATGGTTCTCAGCAGGAAACCGATGGAGTACTTTCTTCAGGTAGGGAGTGAGTCCTTACCCCAAGTGAAGGAGTTTAAGTATTTCAATTTAATTCAATTATTTCTTCATCTAAACCATCAACCTGCCTCTTAGACCCCATCCCGACTAGGCTACTTAAAGAAGTTTTACCCTTAGTCAACACTTCTCTACTAGATATAACCAATCTGTCTTTATTAACAGGCTATGTACCACAGCACTTTAAAGTGGCTGTAATTAAACCTCTTCTGAAAAAGCCCAACCTTGATCCAGATGTTTTAGCCAACTATAGACCTATATCCAACCTTCCATTTCTCTCTAAGATTCTTGAGAAAGTAGTCGCCAAACAGCTGTGTGACTTTCTGCATAGCAACAGTTTATATGAGGATTTTCAGTCAGGATTTAGAGTTAATCATAGTACAGAGACAGCACTTGTGAAAATTACTAATGACCTCCTAATTGCATCAGACAAAGGACTTATCTCTGTACTGGTGTTATTAGATCTTAGTGCTGCATTTGATACCATTGACCACCATGTCTTATTACAGAGACTGGAACATTTAATTGGCATTAAAGGGACAGCTCTAAGCTGGTTTAAGTCTTATTTATCAGATCGATCTCAGTTTGTTCATGTTAACGATGAATCCTCTGTGCACGCCAGAGTTAGTCATGGAGTCCCACAAGGATCTGTGCTCGGTCCAATCCTGTTCACTTTATATATGCTTCCTTTAGGCAATATTATCAGGAAGAATTCCATAAACTTTCATTGTTATGCAGACGATACTCAATTATATCTATCGATCAAGCCGGATGAAACTAATCAGTTAGCTAAACTTCAAATGTGCCTTCAGGATATTAAAACCTGGATGAGCTGTAATTTTCTAATGTTGAACTCAGATAAAACTGAAGTTATTGCTCTGGGAGCCAAGCACCTCCGTGACGCATTATCCAAAGAGATAGTTACTCTGGATGGCATCACTCTGGCCTCCAGCACCACTGTGAGGAATCTTGGAGTTATCTTTGATCAGGATTTGTCCTTTAATTCCCACATAAAGCAAATTTCAAGGATCGCCTTTTTCACCTGCGTAATATTGCTAAAATCAGGAATATCCTGTCTAAAAATGATGCAGAAAAACTAGTCCATGCATTTGTTACTTCTAGGCTAGATTACTGCAATTCTTTACTATCAGGATGCTCGAAAAAGTCCATAAAAAGTCTTCAGCTGGTCCAGAATGCTGCAGCACGTGTTCTGACAGGAACCAGGAAAAGAGATCATATCTCTCCTGTTTTAGCTTCTCTGCATTGGCTTCCTGTAAAATCTAGAATAGAATTTAAAATCCTTCTTCTCACCTACAAAGCTCTTCATGGTCAGGCACCATCTTATCTTAAAGAGCTCATAGTACCTTACAACCCTGCAAGAGCACTGCGCTCCCAGAATGCAGGGTTACTGGTGGTTCCTAGAGTCTCTAAAAGTAGAACGGGAGCCAGAGCGTTCAGCTATCAGGCTCCTCTCCTGTGGAACCAGGTTCCAGTTTGGGTTCAGGAGGCAGACACAGTCTCCACATTTAAGAGTAGACTTAAGACTTTCCTCTTTGATCAAGCGTATAGTTAGGGCATAGAATTGAATATTGTCCGCCTAACCCGGCCTACCTGCTTCTCGTCATAGTTGTCAGATCTATCTATCATACAATCAATAATATAATAAAACTAGAGGGAGGCAGGGCATACAACCCGATCCGGCTGGGGAGAGTCTAGCCCGATCCGGCAGCTCTCTTTACCCTGTCTCTCCTAGTTAGTCATGCTCTCCTAGTTAGTTATGCTCTCCCAGTTATGCTGTAACAGTTTTAGATTGCTGGGGGAATTCCTTTGACACACTGAGCTCCTCTCTCCTCTATCTTTTTATCTTTCTATCTTTCCATTTGTGTGCATCTATGTCCCAGAAATGCTTGTTACTAACCTAGCTCTGGGAGTCATTCCCCGGAGTCCTTATGTTCTTTTCCCCCCAGCATGTTCCCTCGGATCAGGAAGGCTCCAACATCATGGTAGCAGCTGTAGCCATGGTCCCGCTACACGTCCTGTGATGCCGTGTTCATCCTGCTACGTCCTGCTGTGCCTTGTAATGCCGCACAATTCCCTGCTATGCCATGAACTACTACAAAGAACTACTACAAACTGTTATCTTTTCTGTGGCTGTTATTGCCACTCTTCATTCTAACCCCAACCGGTCGTCAGACACCGCCTACCAAGAGCCTGGGTCTGTCCGAGGTTTCTTCCTAAAAGGAAGTTTTTCCTCGCCACTGTCGCACTGTTGCTTGCTCTGGAGGGAACTACTAGAACTGTTGGGTCCTTGTAAATTCTGGAGTGTAGTCTAGACCTACTCTATCTGGTCTAGACCTACTCTATCTGTAAAGTGTCTTGAGATAACTCTTGTTATGAATTGATACTATAAATAAAATTGAATTGAATTGAATTGAATTGAAGTACCTTGGGGTCTTGTTCGCGAGTGAGGGGACCATGGTCGGAGAATCGGAGCAGCTGGTGCGGTATTACATTCTGGTTATCACACCGTTGTGACAAAAAGAGAGCTGAGCCAGAAGGCAAAGCTTTCGATCTACCGGGCAATTTTTGTTCCTACCCTCACCTATGGTCATGAAGGCTGGGTCATGACCGAAAGAACGAGGTCCAGGGTACAAGCGACCAAAATGGGTTTCCTCAGGAGGGTGGCTGGCGTCTCCCTTAGAGATATGGTGAGAAGCTCAGTCATCCGAGAGGAGCTCGAAGTAGAGCCGCTGCTCCTTCCCGTCGAAAGGAGCCAGTTGAGGTGGTTCGGGCATCTGGTAAGGATGCCTCCCTAGGGAGGTGTTCCAGGCACGTCCAGCTGGGAGGAGGCCTCGGGGAAGACCCAGGACAAGGTGGAGAGATTATATCTCCAACCTGGCCTGGGAACGCCTCGGGATCCCCCAGTCGGAGCTGGTTGATGTGGCTCGGGAAAGGGAAGTTTGGGGTCCCCCGCTCGAGCTGCTGCCCCCGCGACCCGATACCGGATAAGCGGATGAAGATGGATGGATGGATGGTAATTGAGATGACCTAGAAGAGCCAATAACTGGCGTTTGGTGCATCTGGCCACGAGAAGAAAGTTTGACAGAAGGAGGGTGATGCGCTGCACCTTCTCAGAGGGCAAAGATGCCTTGAAGGACACGGAATTCAGGGTAATGCCAAGAACTCCAAGGAGGTGCTAGGCCCTGATGTCTTCTCATTAGACAGAGGGACGCCTAGTTCGCGGAAAGCCGTAACGAGAGTACGAAGCCCCAAATGAGGAGGACAGGATGGAGCGGTGACGATGAGAAAATCGTCGATGAGGTGGAGCACGTAAGGAAGTCTGTGATTGTTAATCAGAATTAGCACAGGGCTTCAGACAGAGAGTCGAAGATTTTGGGACTGCTTCTGCAAGTCTACAAATTGTCTATCAGGGTGATGTTGCAGGGCAATGGCAAGGCGATTTACCTCAACCGGCGTGCTGAGGTGCTGTGCCAGTCCGTCCGCGGGCGAGGTAGGATTATGAGGGCAGATGCACCTGGCATGAGCCCCAATGCAAAAGGAGCAGACATGCAGGATCCGGCAGTTGGACATGGCGCAGCCGAGGTCGTTGAAATTGTTGCAAACCATCCTGCCACCCTGATAGAGAACCGGCCTTCCTTCCTGTGGCGTGGCTGGAACAAACTCAGCTTCAAAGATATCGTTGTAGAGATCATTGTCGACGGCAGGTGAGTTCAGTTCGATCTCAGGATCCATGACAGAGCGCGTGGAATGCTGACCCGCTGGGGTCAAACGATCAAAGATAACGAGGCTACTACGTGGCGTGGTATATATAGGTTTGTCAGGTGATTAGAGGCATGTTTTAGGCATGGCCCTGCTCCCGAACCTAAGTTAACAAATTAACTGCATTTGTTCCTCTCGCAGTTAAGCTCAATAATGAGCAGCGATGAACGTATGACTATGAATTCTTTAATGTATATCTGTGACTGTGATGGATGAAAAGGATGAAGGAAATTGTTTTTAAATGTTTTGGCTTTTATCTTTTTTAGTATAGAAAATGGTAAATCTGCAATTTGCACAGCCCATTGAGTAGCACATATGTTGACTGTCCATTTGTCTTTTAATTGTTTTTAACCCTGTGTTTGTTGTTGTGTCTGTAACTCTTGCAGCAAAGTAAGTTACTCAATGTCCAAATTTCTCCTTAGGGAGACCAATAAAAGTACCTTGACTTTGGTGAAGACTAGAAATTAGCTATGTAAATGGCAGGCGTGAGGAGTTAAGTAGGGTTTAAAATATATATATATATATATATATATATATATATATAGAGAGAGAGAGAGAGAGAGAGAGAGAGAGAGAGAGATACAGAGAGAGAACATATATTAATATTTTTTTAAGTACAAGTTTTTATTTACAAAACAAAGAAATAAGAAAGAAAAACTAATTTACAGAAAACAGAAGGTTCTGGGCCCATAAATTAGGTCAACTAAACAGAACTTATCTCAGGTAACATAACCTTAACATAAGCTTAAACTTATATAGTGGCTGATCAGGCCATTCTGACACAAAGGGTGGTAGACAAACACATTAAATAGCCAAACCACAATAACTACACCCTATGTTAACAACACTACCTAAAATGAACTAAGGATAAATCAATAAAATAATCATAACTAACTACAAGTATAACTAGCAAAGAAAAGAACACAACTCAAAAATGGAATAGTCTGCCACCCCCATGATATGGGGAAAACATGGCGCAGTCCAATTATCCCTTCCCCATTTAAACAGCTTAGAGTCGATCGCAGGTCCTTTTGTCTGTTAGCCAACGACCCCCAGCAGCAACTCCCCAGGAACTGGCAACTCAAAAAGAAAGATATTCATTTCACAGAATGGAACTTAAACAAAGAAAATGATATTAACTAAATTGACAGTTAAATATGTGCACCCAAATAGAAAACTACATCAAATAACTAAATAAACCATTTGTAGAACTAAAGTGTGTCCAGTTATTTATTTTGTATAATGTGTAATGTGCCACCGTGAGTAGTCAATGACCATCTTTTGTTTTGTTGACATTTAGGTGGAGGTTGTGTAGACACATTATCATTGCTGATCAAGCCCACCACTGTAATGTCGTCAGCAAACTTTATAATATGATTGGTGTTAAAGCAGGCAGAGGGTGAACAGCAGGGGGCTCCAGACACAGCCTTGAGGATGGTTTCTAAAGTGCGCCTGTCCACCCTGACTCTCTGCTGTCTCTGCGACAGGAACTTAAGGGTCCAGCTGCATGTGCCAGAGTCCACCCCCCCAGACCCTTCAGCTTTTCCACTAACTGTTGAGGAATGATAGTGGTAAATGCTGAGGTTGATGAAGAGGAGCCTGGCATATGTGTTTTTTCCTCCAGGTGTGATAAGGTGAGATGGCGTCTTCAGTTGAGCGGTTAGCTCTGTATGCAAACTGCAGCGTGTCTAAATCTGCAGGGCGATGGCCTTTAATGTGCTGCAGGACAAACCGCTCAACACATTCCATGGCTATAGGTGTAAGAGCCACGGTGCGGAAGTAATTTAAGTAGATCGGGTTCGGCTTTTTAGGCATTGGAAATGATGATGGTGCTTTTAAGGCAGGTGGGCACCACACCTTGATTATATCTGCAAAGATATCTTTGAGTTGCTCAGCCCACTCCTTCACCACCTGCCCAGGGATGCTGTTGGGCCCAGCAGCCTTTCATGGGTTAACGCTGGCAAAGGCTTTTTATCTGGGTGGCTGACAGCTGGAGTACCTGCTCGTTGGCTGATGGTGAGGGTAACTGTGCCTTGTTGATGCTTTTCACCTTAAAGCATGCATAAAAGTAATTAAGTCTGTCAGGAAATGTGGGGTCCTATAATTAATATTACTAATGTTATGGCCCTTCAGAACCTTCGTCAAGAGTTATATTATGTTTCAACAATAATAGA
Source organism: Percina caprodes (assembly GCA_013375575.1). Classification (NCBI taxonomy): domain Eukaryota; kingdom Metazoa; phylum Chordata; class Actinopteri; order Perciformes; family Percidae; genus Percina; species Percina caprodes. The sequence continues at coordinate 5,714,153 of JABXJD010000016.1, forward strand.
TATAGCTATGCAGTTTCTGTCTGAGTGAATGAACTCAATGGTCGGTGCAATTGGCTGTGATGCAAAGGGCACCAGCCAGTACTAAGCAGGGACACACACACACACACACACACACACACACACACACACACACACAAAATCTATCGCCACATAAAGAATAAGAACAAACACCCAGACAGTTTTTTGGTTAAATAAGTGTTTTGGAATATAACAGTATTAACGTCACAATGTGTGATTAGCAGGACTGTGGTTTACTAATCAGTCCCAGTCCAGCCTGGATGACGGCCAATAATGTCCTGATTTAGGAAAATACTGGATGAAGTTAAACCAGCTCCATTACTTCTAGTACGTCTCATCATGATTGATCATTTATTTATTATCTATTTATCATATTATTTATCATTATCTGTCTGTTACCAAAACAAACCAAAAGTAATGCAGTAAAAAAAAAAAGAAGAAAACTTTGATTTAACTGTCATTTAGTTTAGCTTTAAGTGAAACAATTTCATCTCCAATACAGAGGTTGGTCCTGGATATGTTAGCTTAGCTTAGCACTTGTGCCATCGCAAGAAAACCCGAGGTTTCTGCCTAAAAGGAAGTTTTTCCTCGCCACTGTCGCACTGTTGCTTGCTCTGGAGGAAACTACTAGAACTGTTGGGTCCTTGTAAATTATGGAATGTGGTCTAGACCTACTCTATCTGTAAAGTGTCTCGAGATAACACTTGAATTGATCACAGTAATCCCAAAGAGTTGTACTAGCTCATATTAATAAGGTCATAACAGTCAAATGTTGTTATGCAGTTGACCAAACTATAAAGTGTTAAAAAAAAGCTCTGTTGAGATTTATGCCACTTTTATTGAATAGGGCTCAATATTGTATAGCTAATTTGTGTGGAACCATAGACTGTGTGTGTGTATATATATATATATATATATATATATATATATATATATATATATATATATATATATATATATATATATATATATATATATATATATATATAAAAAAAATCCAACCACTTCCTCAATGGCTAATATAAAAGAGATGTTAAATTCAAAATGAAAAGACGGCCGCATCTAAAACTCTGTCAGTGATTTTTATACGACAGCAGCCAGAAAATGTCCGTGTTGTAGGTGGATGTAGCCAGTAGCCTCCGACAAGTGAGAACCACGAAGATGGGATGTTGGGATGATGGGACGCTCTCTACAAACTTACGTCCTACTTCATTCAGCCTTTCAACTAACTGAAACCTCCCTATTAAATAGCGCTGCAGCACACCCCTGAAATGGACCAAACCATTAACTCACACACTACAGTTGTGGCTCAGACGGGAAGTATCGATGTAGCTTAAAACACAGCCAAAAAATACTAGTCTAGGTAACGAGAGACATGTATAGTAATATAAATATAATTAAACATTCTTAACCACAGGCTATATAGGGGTTTACAATATTTATAAGTTATCATTTAAACATGGTCACTTCCGGTAACCTCTGAAGTCCTGCCGCCTTTAAAAACCCGGTGTAAACGGCAAACTTCCTTTTACCACAGCACCAGAAGACGGCGGTAAGATGAGACAGTATGCTAGTTGAATAACCTGTATTACCTTTAGAAATTAAATAAACAGATACATGGTTAACAGAGAACTGAATTTCATGCGTTTATTGTAACTAGGGAATGTTAGTGAAATATGATATGGTTTTAAACAGAATGACGGAGTAGTGTATTTAGCATTAACATGTACTGTACATCAACGTAGTTTCGGATGTTAAAATGTGCGCACAAGAAAGCTACGGGATTACTGTGAAGCAATGGAGAACGGCTAGAGTAACTGGTGAGTTAAAACATAATGAAATGTAACGAAACATACAAACATGTGACACATGAACTAGCATATCACATATACCCAAAGTCTCAGTATTGAATGGTATAGGTAGCACATCACTATGGTGACGGTTGACATGGGCCACGTCACAGTCGGCTTCCTGTATTGTCTCCCCTGTTGCCATGGTGAATCACAGTATCGGAGCTCCATTGATGATGGCTTTTTACTAGTCGTCAGCCACGAGCTCAACTCTGAGTTAACATACTTACCTTACCTCGACTTACCTAACTCAGATCACCTGTTCTGGAACTGAAAACTCCGTTTCACTTCACAGGGTAAGTCAACTCAGAGTTGAGGCTCAGTTTGTTGAACCTCCTTTCTGGAATAGCCCCCCAGGACCTGTTTATGAAGTTTACTTGAGTTGTTATTCTGCAAACTGACATGTAGAAATGACATAAATGAAAAAGTATAAAGCATTCCACTAAACAAAAAGTATACTAACAGATAAGTGTGAAACTAACTAACATAAGAACGTATTTACTGACACTGTCCCGGTGACGCGACCGTTTAAGAGAAAACGTTTTCTCCACTCATACGTTTTCATAAATTGCAAGCATTAAATCTTCCTGAACACTCTCATGCAGCACACCATTTTGAAAGCTGAGGAACTAGTTTTGTGCATAGCCCATCTGATATGCTTACAGTAGTGTTTTTTAATCATTTTACAGATGCTTTACTTGAATGGAAATAGAAATTCTCCATTCTAACCACTGTAGCTCTGTGTCAGTAAGGTCTAGAATTACACTGACACTTGGAACAAAACATTGAAATTGTTAACTTCCCAATGACCTCAGGCACATCCCAGAGGACAAAAGTATATGGGAGCTGTATCACTGTTTTTTTTGGTAAAACATTTAGATGAGAAAAGCATGTATTTTCAAGTGTCTTTTAAGAGGACATGTAGCTTAGATGCAGTCTAAGTGCAAAGTGCTAAGTGACCGTAATGTCTATAAATCATTAGCATGATGTGAATCCTTGAGGGGTTGAACTCATTCTTGTATTAGTCAGCAGATGGTCCAGACCTTACTGACACTCCGGTAGCCTCCCTGACAGTCGTCACGGATGACACTACTGATGCAGCCTCCTCTTCAGCCCTGAGAGCATCTGTATTGTCGTGGAAGATGAAATACTTGTGAGTGGTCCCACAAATCTGGCTGACTCATTTCTCCTGCTCTTTGGGTACGTCCATGCACTAGACCTAGGCTGTGTCTCAAATCGCGCACTTCTGTACTAAATACTAACTATTTGAGTACATAGTGCGTTCACATTGTCGAAGTGCGGTCAAATGCAGTGCACTTGAGTACCTGGATGGTACACTCAAAATGGCCAGAAAGTTGAGTGTGGATCAATGGACACTTTCCACACTCAACTGTCGCCATCTTGGCTACGTAGAGGAAGGGCTAACAACAGTTAGACGCGATAGCAAGACCGATGGAGCAATACTAATGTAAGTTGAACTTGAGTCTTTTTGCTATTGCTATTGTTTTATTTTCTTTTAACTGTTTTTTTAACTGATTTTGTGTAAAGCACTTTGAATTGCCCTGTTGCTGAAATGTGCTAAACAAATAAAGCTGCCTTGCCTTGCATATACTTATAACATATGCTACCTGTACACTCACCTACAGAATTATTAGGAACACCATACTGATACTGTGTTTGACCCCCTTTCACCTTCAGAATTGCCTTAATTCTACGTGGCATTGATTCAACAAGGTGCTGAAAGCATTCTTTAGAAATGTTGGTCCATATTGATAGGATAGCATCTTGCAGTTGATGGAGATTTGTGGGATGCACATCCAGGGCACGAAGCTCCTGTTCCACCACATCCCAAAGATGCTCTATTGTGTTTTGATCTGGTGACTGTGGGGGCCATTTTAGTAAAGTGAACTCATTTTCATGTTCAAGAAACCAATTTGAAATGATTCGAGCTTTGTGACATGGTGCATTATCCTGCTGGAAGTAGCCATCAGAGGAGGGTACATGGTGGCCATAAAGGGATGGACATGGTCAGAAACAATGCTCAGGTAGGCTGCGGCATTTAAACCATGCCCAATTGGCACTAAGGGGCCTAAAGTGTGCCAAGAAAACATCCCCCACACCATTACACCACCACCACCAGCCTGCACAGTGGTAACAAGGCATGATGGATCCATGTTCTCATTCTGTTTACGCCAAATTCTGACTCTACCATCTGAATGTCTCAACAGAAATAGAGACTCATCAGACCAGGCAACATTTTTCCAGTCTTCAACTGTCCAATTTTGGTGAGCTCTTGCAAATTGTAGCCTCTTTTTCCCTATTTGTAGTGGAGATGAGTGGTACCCGGTGGGGTCTTCTGCTGTTGTAGCCCACCCGCCTCAAGGTTGTGCGTGTTGTGGCTTCACAAATGCTTTGCTGCATACCTCGGTTGTAACGAGTGGTTATTTCAGTCAAAGTTGCTCTTCTATCAGCTTGAATCAGTCGGCCCATTCTCCTCTGACCTCTAGCATCAACAAGGCATTTTCGCCCACAGGACTGCCGCATACTGGATGTTTTTCCCTTTTTACACCATTCTTTGTAAACCCTAGAAATGGTTGTGCGTGAGAATCCCAGTAACTGAGCAGATTGTGAAATACTCAGACCGGCCCGTCTGCCACCAACAATCATGCCAAAATTGCTTAAATCACCTTTCTTTCCCATTCTGACATTCAGTTTGGAGTTCAGGAGATTGTGTTGACCAGGACCACACCCCTAAATGCATTGAAGCAACTGCCATGTGATTGGTTGACTAGATAATTGCATTAATGAGAAATTGAACATGTGTTCCTAATAATCCTTTATGTGAGAGTATATGTATATTTGGTTAATTTTACAGTCAGTAATGATTTTTGTACCAAGAATTCTAACCTTTATTGGTACCGTAATTTGACGTGCTAGCAAGCAAACCTTAGCTAGCTAATAGCGGCAGTTTAACCAGATTGGCAAATAAGTTATAAGATAACGTTACATGTGTTGTAGCTAGTATATTGTTTGTGTTAAACTATCTTCCCACTGTAGAAGATTTTAGTGTTAAGAGTGTGATCTTAACAAGTTGTACATATTCCGATCAATCAGCTGATTGCCGGTAACGTTAACAGTAGCGTAATGTTAAAACATATCCGCTGTTACTGCCTCCACTTGATACTGTATAACCCATCTTTTCAGGAACAAACGAGGAATAAAGGTCCGTCATTTAGGGGCAATGATGGCCATCGGACCGTAGAAGGATCCCCTGGAGAGTCTCAAGTCCCCCCTAATGTCCCTATCAAACTAGCTATGGTCATGGGGGGAGCCTGCAGAAATAATTATATATAGAAATAATAATTATCTCTTGTATTACACGTTGCATGACTGTTGCAAACAATGTTAGAGCATACAGAATAGAGGAATGGGCTCTATTACATGTCAGGGCTGTTACCTCTGCTTTCACTATTGTATTGTCATGTATGAAGACCATTTAGAACAAAAATACAACTTAGAATAAAAGATCTTATGATGTTTTGTCTATTAGGTAAGTTGGAAGGGTAATGCTTCACAGCAACAGTCTTATCTATGGGCCACAAGGATGTCCTCATGAAACCGTTGAGTTTATATTAATATAGTAATATATTAACTTATTTTTAGAGCAGAAACATAAGTGTATATACATAAAATAGTGGTCTGCAAATAATAGGTATAATTAATGGATTGAAAAGAGTGCAGTAACCAGAGCGAATATTACGATACTGTTGTGTGTACCGTTGTGTGCTGCGTCGCAATCGTCATCCTGGCGTGACACGGAGCAAATAAAAACAAAATCACATTTATTTTTGTTAAAGTATCAAAAATAGCAGACTGGAATGCTCTCCTTTGAAATTCACAACTGTACAGAAGCAGAAGGGGTGTAATGTGAACATCATTTCCGGTAAGTGCACTGCAGCGCGCGATTTGAGATAACACTCCTGTCGAAATTTACGCACTATGCAAGACAGTACGTAGTGCACTGTCTCTAAGTGCACTAACGGAAGGGCGCGATTTGAGACACAGCCCTACAGTGCCCAAAGGATTTCCAGCTTACAGTCACATTTATCCAAAAGGTTGTGATATGTCTTGAGGACCACAAACCACTGAAAGGGCTTCTACTGAAGCTGAAGAATGATTTGTTCAATGAGTGAATCACTCAGAATGGACTATTTGTTGAGCTGAGTATTGGGGACGTTTTTTGTTGTTTCCCCCCCCTCCCCTTTACAAATGTAATCATTTGCCTCTTCTACCTATTTTTCTATTGTTAACAGATAAATATCACAACATTGACTTATTGCCCAGCACAAGTTTTTGTACTGAATCATTTGTGGGAAACGACAAGTATGTATTGAACGATGTTCAATACATGTTTAATGTTCCTTTTGCCTAATGCCTACCTTGATGTTGCCAGCTGAAGTACGGCACAGTAGAAACCAGTACTTTGTGTGAATGTTTTATTTTTTTAATTTAGTTGCATCCTTCAAGGTACAGTAAGTGCTGCAACGTTTTTAAACAGTGATAAATGGCTCTACATTCTTATATTTATCTTTGCTGTTGAGGATGGATTTACTTAGAATCTTATTGAATTTTATCATTAATCCTTTGAGTTTTTATCATGATGTTTAATGAATAATGTTAGATGGAGACCCAAAATACTGAATCTACCCACTGTAGCAATCAGAATATGGAACTATTAACACTTAATGCACTTTAAAGTCATTTCCTTTTTTAAATTAATGACAAGCACTTTGTTTTAAATGAGCTCCTTTTAAAAAGAACATTGTGTTGAATAAAAGAAGTTGTTAAATTGTCACTGTGGTCACACTTTCATGTTTTCTAACATTATTAGCTGATTATAATCGTGTAGTGGGCTGACATCAGTTGTGCAGTCTAGAATTAATTTTGAGTGCATGTCCCACATTATTAGTTAAAAAATATTGAACATTTTGAGTGAATTACTCCCTAATTTTAAGTTGAGGAATATAAAAATGTATAAGATCAAAATAATTTAAGGCAACTGTAAATGTAATTTTTATTTCATGTGTACTTAAAACATTTAAAAACACTAAAATATTTGTGTAATCTGTTACAAAATATTTTTTGAGTTCTGTGAACTTATTACGGTTTACAGTGAAGTGCAAATGAATCCAAGAAGCAGATCTAGATTGATTGTAATATGATGCTTGTCTTGGCCCACGAGACAAGCATCCATTTCTCTAAGACATATGCATTATCATTATGGCTCTCAAATGTAACTATGGCAGTAAGCGCTGTGTGGTAATAACCACTCACTGGTCTGTCCCCTGTGATAATGGCAGCTGAAGTGACACTAAAATTAACCGTTAGTCTTCCCGTCTCATTAAAGCAGGAAAAAGGAGGCTTCATGGGATTTCAACACTTAGAATTATACTGAAGACGCGGGGAGCTGCTGTGCCATTTATCTGATCCCTGATCAGTTAACTGAATGATCATTAAGTGGTGTGTGAGAGCAGTTATCTATAGTGGTGAGGGAGCAGCGCCAGTCTGTGCCTTAAATACCATTCACCATGTCTTTATGTGGTTCTGTTAATGGATATCTATAAAGTGAACTTTATTGTTCCTCAGAGGTAGATTTTTCTTTAGATACATTCTTTTCCCAATGGTCATAAATCAAATAGATTTGGATTGCTTAAATTTGATTGGTCAAATTCAGATTCCAGTTGGAATAATTCACATAGCAACATCTAGGCCAGTACAGAGCTCTGTCTTCGTATCAGCGGAAGTTGGTGGTTCATTTACTGACGAGCCGGGTACAGAGCACCGCTAGCTTACGGTTAAGTTTAGGCAAGAAAAAGTGAGCGTTATGCGGTGACAAAATAAAGTTAAGGCACCGAAACGACCAATTAAGTTCAAGACAAAGATCGTGGTTTGTATCAAAACCCTCGTAAGGAACATTGATTTCCTGGGTGAAAGTCTTGTTTTCCCTAGGATAAGAACTCCGCTCCCTGGCTTGAAAGTCTAGATGTGTTAATGCCCCCCCCCAAACACCTCCCCTGTCTGGGTAGAGTTCTGAGAATTCTCAGGAAAAAACCATCTCAAACAGAAGCTGCTGGTGTTCTACCGGTCAATCATTGAAAGTGTACTCGCTTTTGCATCACACCATGGCATTTGGGGTGTTCGGCGGCAGACAGGAGGGCTCTGCAGAGGGTCATAGGCACAGCCCAAAAGACCATAGGCTGCCTTCTGCCCTCCCTGGAAGAACTCGCCAACTCCCACTGCCTCAACAGAATCACATCCATTCTCAAAGACACTGCCCACCCTGCTCACCACCTGTTCAACCTGCTGCTACAGGTCAATGAAAGCATGCACCGCCAGACTAACAAACAGTTTTTCCCCCTAGGCCATACGTTCACTGAACAAACATCAACAACCCTGTGCAAATGATCCACCCCCCACCCATCTTTCTTCTTATACTGAAACCTGCTGCTATTTCACACATCTGTGCAGGACGGTGGGTGTCAATCAATTGACTGTATCCCAAAATACATGTGCTGTACATGTGGGTGGGAGAGAGAAAAGAAAGAGTTACATGTATTTAAGGGTTGGGGGTGGTGGTTAATTATTTTTAATTTATTTTAGTTTAAAAAAAAAAGCATTGATCTGGAGCTGCACCTTAAATTTGGTAGTTTTAAATAACACTATTCTGCAATGACAATGAAGCTTGATTTTATTTGATACAGCAGTGTAGCAATGTGGTGTGCATGCCAAAAAAGTTGTGGAAATCCGAAATCCATACGAATTTCGTAGCTTTTCGAACGCATGGTTCATGAGAACAGGCTGACCCCGGACAAGTTGGAAAATCAGCCTGAATTTATCTCTCCTGCTCTGTCCCTCTGTGGTTTTGGTCTCTGCCTGTGTGTCTCTTTCACTGTTGTATAGAAAGGCAACTCTTATGTTGCTTGTTACTGTCCCAGCAATGTTGTTTTTGTGCATTTCCATCAAAATCTATGTCTGTTATCTAATCAGTTCAGCTGTGTTTTGTATTTCTAACCCAACTCTTCTTGTTTTTATGTTGTTGTCTTTGAGCATTAGCATGATCAACTTTTTATGTGTCATGTGATCCAAGAAAGTGGCTTGAAAAACCAAAATTGAAACTTAAAGAATGACCGGACAGGCTCCGGTTAGTCGTCTAGTTTTCAACTTGAATTCTTGGATCTGAATTTCATTTATATTTTTTTATTATGAAACTTGAACTTGGATTTTTAGATCTGAATTTGTGACCAACAATTAAAACTATAGTTATTTAATATTTAGCTTTTGAAATTGCCAAATTGGAAATGTCGTACTTTCATTTCAAAGAGATGAATTCAGAACAAAGAAATTCAGATGGTTTTCAAAGTTAAAGATATCTATATTAAGTATTCAGTACCTGAAAATAAATACTCTTATTTGCTTCCATACACCTTATGCTGGCACTAGAGGAAAAGCCAAGAGATCACCAAGTCACTACAATTCATGTTCTGGGAACCACCAAATGCCAGTCTCTGGGAAAGGCTTTTGTATTAGTGTAAATGGTGTTTTAACTGAGTCTTTTAACGTGGAGAGAGGGGTACATCCTGGCCATCAGCCCTCTGATCAAGACCATTAACTCAGACTGCCTCATATCCGGTACTCACGTCGGACTCGTGCCCAAACTCACCGCCATGGCGTATGCAGACGACGGCACAGTCATTACTAAAAACCAGATGGAGATAAATGTTTTCACCAATCTTTTAAATCTGTATGAATTAGCTTCTGGTGCAAAGCTAAATCATAATAAAACAGAAGGTGTTTGGATAGGATCGAAACATGGAAAACGAGATAACATTAAAGTAAAGGATGAAATTAAAATCCTGGGTTTAACCATTTGTAATAAAGACTGTAGTGAAAGAAACTGGGAGCTTAAACTCAGTGAGGTTAAAGAGGAAGTAAAAAAATGGGAAAATAAAAACACCAATTATAAATCAAGAGTCGATATCATCAAAACGTTCATCCTATCCAAACTCCTTTTTATCGCCAACATCTTCATCTAGATCATGTTTAAAAGCAGAGAATATGGGGGGGTTGAGGACAGTGGATATGGGAATAAAATCCTTCGTAAAAAATTAATCTGCAGCCATATTTAGGAATGCTCTCTGGGTCGGGGACTCCTCCAGGTGGAGGAAGAGGAGAGGCCGAGCAAGACAAGGACCAGAATACTGTAATTTACGGTGATTTTATAGATGAATATAGTAAACTTAAAATTGACTGGAACGGCCTCCCCAGTAAAATGATCTTTAAAAAAATGTATGATTTTAAATATGGTGGGTATATTAATTATAAGCACCTAACACATAATGGAGGAACCCTGCTTCTGAAATTTTTAAAGAATAAAAACCTGTCAGAGAGGTCTGTGAACAGACTGCCAGTGAGAGCTGTTGTGTCTTGGAGTTGCTATGTGAAAACCAAAACATGTCCGATGACCACATGCAACGATGATGAGACACAACAGAATCTCCTGATGGATTGTTTTAGAGCGAAGGAAGTTGGGGCAAAATGAAAGTGGGTATTGTAAAGTTTAATGTGTCTTATAAAAGTGTAATTATTGTATAATGGACCAGAGTGTTTTAGAGAGAGACAAGGAGCTTTTACAAATAATTCTATGTATAGTGTGTTTAAAGCTATGGAGGACCAGGTGCTGTATGACCCTACAACAGACTGTCATAACAAGCGAGGAGGTTTGTAAGCAAGTCCTCACTGAGCTGAGAAGAAGGAAAGCTCAGGACAAAAATCAGCTCCTACCTTGGGACATACTTAATTTGTAATATTTGGCACTTTGTACTCTTTGCACTTTATAGTCTGTTCTTTGCACATTAGCACATGCACTTTTTAGCCACTATTTGCACTTTATAATGTATGTCATGTTTGTAAATTGGTTGTTGTTTCTATTTTTTTTCTCGCTCTCTAATGTATGCTGTTGATAACATGTACAGTGGTGTGAAAAAGTGTTTGCCCCCTTCCTCATTTCCTGTTCCTTTGCATGTTTGTCACACTTAAGTGTTTCGGAACATCAAACCAATTTAAACAATAGTCAAGGACAACACAAGTAAACACAAAATGCAATTTGTAAATGAAGGTGTTTATTATTAAAGGTGAAAAAAATCCAAACCATCATGGCCCTGTGTGAAAAAGTGATTGCCCCCTAAACCTAATAAGTGGTTGGGCCACCCTTAGCAGCAACAACTGCAACCAAGCGTTTGAGATAATGTGCAATGACAGCGTCCTGGAGAAATTTTGGCCCACTCATCTTTGCAGAATTGTCCTAATTCAGTTACATTAGAGGGTTTTCGAGCATGAACGGCCTTTTTAAGGTCATACCACAACATCTCAATAGGATTCAGGTCAGGACTTTGGCTAGGCCACTCCAAAGTCTTCATTTTGTTTTTCTTCAGCCATTCGGTGGTGGACTTGCTGGTGTGTTTAGGATCATTGTCCATTGGCTTGGATTAATATTCTTAATGTCTGACAACGTTATGGAAAGAAGTTCTAAGGAGGTCGACCTTTATGTTAAAGAGTAAGATCCTTTTTAAACATTAAAACATCCGCAAAATTGCGTTTGCTTAAGCCACCAGACTCCATGTAAATAAACAGCAATTTTACAATCATACAATACACTTCATTCAAAGTAGATAGAAACAAAATAAAAACTATGAAAATCCATTACATTTCAAATGAAATCTCAAAGTGCTACAGTAGCAAGCAATTCTGAATATGCTGGAGCTTTTGCAGGCTCCTGCCAGCGATCCCGACGAGGCGGGCATTACAATAGTCCAACCTGGAGGAGACAAAGGCATGGATCAACTTCTCCGCAACTGGTTGGGAGAGGGAGGGACAGAGTTTGGTAATGTTTTTGAGGTGGAGGAAGGAGACCTTACAGATGTGGGTGTCAAATGTAAGGTTTGTAACAGAGGTAGACAGGGCAATGTGATGACCAAAAATGGATATACTGCTGAGGGAGGAGGACAGGGTTTGGTGTGGGGTACCGTTCAGGATGGCTTCGGTTTTGCTGCTATTTAGTTGAAGAAAGTTGTCAGACATCCATGCCCTTATCTCCTCCAGGCAAACCTGAAATGCAGACGGCAGAGCTGAGGGGAGTGTGGAGTCCATTTTTATGTATAGTTGTGTATCGTCTGCGTAACAGTGGAATGAAACTTTGTGTTTATGGATGATGTGACCAAGAGGTAGTAAGTAGATGGTAAAGAGGGTTGGAGCGAGGACGGACCCTTGTGGCACTCCACAGCTGACTGTGTGGGGTGATGATTGGGACTGTCCTCAAGCCACATACTCCGTCCTGCCTGTGAGGTAAGACTGGAACCAGCTTAGTGTGGTCCCAGAAAGTCCTACCACAGACTGCAGTCGGTGAAGCAAGATGTTGTGATCCACGGTGTCAAAGGCGGCCGACAGGTCCAGTAGGAGGAGGAGAGATGGTAGGCCTTCGTCTGCAGTCATAAGTAGGTCATTCATGACGCGGACCAGGGCTGTCTCAGTGCTGTGGGACATACATAAATGAATAAAATTAATAAATAAATAGAGACCAGGTTGAAATAAAGGGAAGTTTAAGTTGATACGGTTCACCTGAATGTAAGAAAAGAAGAGCAACAACTTTGTGGATTCAAGACTAAAAGTCTGTTACCATTCTTGTAATCAGTGGTTATTTAAATTTAAACTATTTAAAGACCATAGTGTCAACAATTCATTGATTTATCACAAATGAATCTGCAAACAATTTTTGCAGTCATGTATTTCAATCATTGTCATCCAATTAAATAGTGATTCATGGTTAACTACTTGAGGGGAAATGAAAAATATAAATATATAATTAAACAAAAACACAAGCATATACACTCCCTAAAGAATAATTTAGCATATTAAATTGAGTTGCTCTTTTAACAGTTCCAAGTATGCATGAGGCGCATACATCACAGGCATCAATGGATTTAAATCTGTGGCATATCATTTTTCTGCAGGAAGTTTTTTTTCTGCCCTTTATATAGTGAGGTGAAAAGGGAAGGTGTGGAGGTTGTGTGACTTTATGCAAGCAACCTTAAGCTCCATCAGCCATCCATTCAGCAGTGGGGAAATTACAATTTAGTCTTTTGTTAGTAATCACTCCTGTACTTCATTTGTGTAATACCATACCGTCATCCACGTCCAGATGGAGACCCAGTCAAATTGTCATTTATAACAGGAGTAGCCTATGTAATGGGAAAGTACCAACTAGCCTGATAGGACTGTGCAGTCTACCCATTCACAAACATAGCCTAATGTCAGGAATACACTGTTCAGTGTCTCATTGTCATCTGTATCTGACACAAGGGGTTATTACAGATAGTTCAGTAGGATATTAGTCCACAGATAGATCAGTATTAGTCCATAGATAGATAGATAGATAGATAAGGGTCATTCTCCAGATGCCTTACCTCGACCAATAACGGCACAAGAACTTGAGGTTCAATGGAAGAAGCCATAAAGAAAAAGACAGTATGATCATTGAAGTTTATTTAGTGTTACGTATTTTAAACTAATGAAACTTTCTGCTCGTCTACTACACTGTTTAGCTTGTTCTTCCAGTGATTCTGCCATCCACCATGGCGTCATTGTATGTTTGCAAAGGGTGAATAGGTAAGATAGTCACTAAGGTAGGCATCCACAGATTGAGCCGTGAGGAGGGAACCAAATGGCAACGCCAGCTGGCTGGATGCAACAGAGAGGTTGTCAGGGTACAGCAGGCGGACTCAAATGCATGACTCAGGACTCCAAGATAAACAGGTAAGTACAGTTTGTTGTTCAAAGAACAATCAGGCTACAGAACAAAATCGGCAGGCAAAATTCTCATCAGGATAAAGGCTAAACAGGGAAGAAACCACAAACTGGGAACATTCTGGAGAGTGCGACACACAGGGAGTAACAACAATCTGGCACAGGTAAGTGGATGTGGTGAGTATTTATACTAGGGGAGCAGGTGATGATGATTACACACAGGTGAGACACATAAGGAGCGGGAGGGTAATCACACAGGCGGGAAAGTAGACAAAGGCAGGAAGACAAGTGAATGAAGACAAACAGTGGATTTCAAAATAAAACAAGAAGTACATAAAAAACAAAACAGAAAACATGAAACCAACTAAAACAGAAACCTGACACAATGACAAAACCATGACAGACGTATGGAGATTATGGCTGCAGGGAACAAACCAAGATGATGAATTTCATGAAGCAGGAGGGGAAGGGGGAGAACGCAGGAGAAACACAAAAAGGAAAGCTAGAAAACAAAAACTCAGCCAGCCAAGACAACCGTAACAGATGTGTACCAAAGACATGAGCGACATAATTAAGTTTTTCCTGATTGAAATAAAGTTGACTTGTTATATATGCACAGCCAGTTAAATGAGATGGTTTGTACAAAGGAAATTAAAATATAGGTTTTCTTCTACAGGTTTGATGTCAGAAGTATATTCTTCAGGTAGGTATAACTAGGCGGGTGTGAAACATTGTGTCCCTTTTTACTAACAGGTCCTACATTGTGTGTGTTATAGTGAAACAGTCTAGTAATTCCCACCTGTGTCTGGAACCTGCACTCCTGCTCTGTCATTGTTTACACTGTTTTCAACATCTCCTCAGGCTCCCTCTCCTTCTCTCTCAGATGAATCCATTCTTGTCTCTCTTCCCCCCCCCCCTCTGCGTGCAGCTTAATTGATCCAACTGCCTTTGCACGGCCGGCTGATTAATTGCACTCTCTGCCAGCGTTTCAGGTTTGAGATGAGACAGAGAGAGAGAGCAAGGGCGTTTTGATGAAGAGGAGTCTGGAAACAAAGCGCGGCGAGACAATAGAGAAAGTTACGGCACTAAATGGAGTTCAGGAACTCCATTATCAGTGTGATTACAGCTCTGTATGATAAACTGTCTCAGAATGGAACTGGCAGTGACAGGCACTCCTCTTCTTTTCTAACTTTGTCTGCAGTGTTGGTGTCATTAGACGCTGAAGAGATTAACTCCTAATTTCCACGGGCTGCAGATCTGCTCCAGAACGGCGGCGGAGTCATTAGGTTTCCATTAAAGTCAATGTGTGTATTTCCACTGACTGCAGAACGGCTGTGTTCCGACTCCGTCCCAGCTCCGTCCCTGAGGGGATCTCAGCAATTCAGCATACAGCAGGTAGTACGGGACAGGAAGTTGGGCACAGAAACAAAATAAAACATCCGGTTAATTTTCAAAATAAAATAGAGCGTGCTCACCACGGATCATATCTCCTTACACTACACCGTGAAAACACAGCACAGAGTAGTTTCCCCTCTACTCTTCTGGATGGAAACAAACTGTTGTTGGTTTTGTGGTTCTATTCTACGTGAATTCACAAGATCTCGTGGGTCCTCCAGACTTCAGCTGTAGGTCATGGCCGCAGCCGTTCCGCAACTAATCCGGACCTGGTGGGTGGTGGCGGAGCACGGAGCCGATCCACAGCCATTCTGCAACCAGTGGAAATTAGATGTAAGAAGTCCAACTCCCAAATAATAAATTAACAATGTGCTCTTTGTTCTGAAGTTGATTTTATAAAAGACAAGTTTGATGCAGTTAAAAATAACTGTGTACAGTGCGGTTCAAACTTTTTTGTCGATACTTGTTCAGAGGCTGTTTGAGGGGTAAGGACCAGACAATCTGATCCTAAAAAAACTTCCTATTGAAATGAAGTTCTCACTTTCCAAATGGCATCACTTAAAAAAGATATTTTCAAAAAATGTCCTTACTTTCCAATAATAAATAAAATGTATTCACCATCAAACAACTAAATGAGGGAAAATTTGAGTTAAAATGTTCCATTAAGGGAGCTTTATACCAGAAATTCGATTATTTTCATTATTACAACATATCTGCTAATAGGATGGATGGATGGATGGATCGATCGATGGATCGACCCAGGCACACATCCACAGTCAGCCCCAGCCAGCTAGCAGCCATCCACTATCATTACAGCCAAAAAGGGGGTAGACTCCACAATGATCTGAAAACACAGAGACTAAATACACAAGGTAACAATGGTGAAACAAGGGACAGGTGAATCACAACAGTGTGGGACAGACAATCACAAAGGCGGGACAACACAAGGCAGGAAGTAAAACAAAACATGGCGTGGGAGAAAACAGATTACAAAATAAAACAGGACACTGAAACATAAAACACAACTATGACAATCAGGAGACTTCCTGATAACTGTGCACTGTTCAATTAAAAACAGAATCAGGTTCCTGCTCTGCAGACAGAGTTTACAAGATATGCTTCCTCTAAATGTTATTTTTTTTAAATCATATTGATTCAGTATGCTGTTTGGTTTGACTGTCAGCCATTTTGAGCAAACATTATGAAACACTTTTCTCTCAGTCTGAGTCAATGTGGCTCGCCTTTCAAAGGAGACCTATCATATGAAATTATCAGGTTCAGGTGGTTCTTCTAGAACATGTTTACATACTGTAATGTTCAAAAAGCATTTTATTTTGCTCATACTGCCCATGGTTGCTGCACCTCTGTCTGAGAGCCTCTGTTGGCTCTGCAAATCCCGGAAAGGAAGTTGTTTGGGTGAAAGGTTTGTATCCTGCAAAATAAAACGTCCCATACAATTGTTAATTGTACACTAAGTCGCACTAAGTCAAGCTGTGTTTTTTCAGTTATCCTGGATATCTTCATTCTACTTTCGTGCAACAGGCCCCTGGGAGGACACTAGGACATGACAGAAACAGGAAACAAATGAAATAACATGATACAGAAACCAAGTAAATTACACAAAACACAAAAATCACTGAATAATATACCAACGTGAAACACAAACCCACAGTACCGAAAGAGTATTACCAGAAACAGAAATATACACAACCACAACAATTTGTTTAGTGGGAATAACAATGTACTCACAGATGTAGGGGTGAATTCAATTCAATTTTATTTATAGTATCAATTCATAACAAGAGTTATCTCAAGACACTTCTCAGATTACAGAGCAGGTCTAAACCACACGCTATAATTTACCCAACAGTTCTAGTAGTTCCCTCCAGAGCAAGCAACAGTGCGACAGTAAGAAATCCCAGGCTCTTGGTAGGCGGTGTCTGACGTGCTGGTTGGGGGTGTAATGGATACCAGCGATGGCTCCAGGTGAACGTGGCTCAGCTCAAACAGATGGTCCTGCAAGTAGGTGAGCGGGTTTTATTTTTCAACACGCATTTCTTTTTTTTTTTTTTTTTTTACTGAGTTGAGCGCAATGCAATGTTGAGGCTTTGAGCGGTGGAGCAAAGAGGAAGAACATCTCTATGAGCAAAGAGCAGACAATTCTCACCACACCACTCCGCATAGATGCTTTGGTCTGTGGTATGCCTTTCCAGGCATGTCAGTTTGGGCTGAGATTTGTTCTGAAATGGTGCTGAAACATAATGGCGGCAGTTTAATTTTCCTTTGCAGTTGAATTTTTGCCAGAGCTGCACCTTGACTTTGGTCTTTCCTATCACACTGACAACACTCCACTTGAAAACAAACAGCTGCTCAAAGTATAAATGGAAGGTGGAATTCCAGCCTCTTTCAACAGGTTTGTTGAAATTGGACGAAATTCAACGAAAATGAGGAGTACGTGAATGAATAAAGCAGCCACAGGGTTGTCAGCTGAGCTGAGAGACTATAAAAAGGACATTTAGCAGCAGTTGTGGAACCATTTATCATGAGGTGTCTTGTGTTTCTGCTCTTTGTGGCTTTGGCCAGCACCAAGGTCTACCAGCGCTGTGAATGGGCCCGAGTGCTGAAGGCTAACGGGATGGACGGCTACCTGTGAGTATGAGCCTGTCTGTCTGCAGATACTGTATCTGGTGCAGAAAATATTACTATTTACATGCATCTTTAGTGCAACATAATGATTTTCCAATCATTTTGATACAGTAAGGAAATCCATTTGCAGACTCTTGGTTAAATTGTTTAATCATTTAATGGGGTTGTGATCCCTGAGCAAGACACTAAACCTCCTAGTTGCTCCAGAAGCATGTGGCCTCTGACATATATAGTAATTGTAAGTCGCTTTGGATAAAAGCATCAGCTAAATGACATGTAATGTAAACGTCCAATTAGAAGTTACTTTTGCTGTATTTTTGTATGAATTAAACATGATAGGTGTTAAAGCTTGTGCCAAGATGAGTTAGCCAGCTGCTGCCAGTAGCTTCATATTTAGCATACAGAAATAAAAGTTGTGTCCATCTTTTCATCGAACACTCGCCCATCACCATGCAACAATGATAATGTTGACAAAAATTGAGTTCATAGTCAGTGGTGAGCTTGCCTGGCGGCCCTAAGCTTTAGTCTGAGTTAATAGATTGTTTTTGGCAGATTTGAAAGATGCAGGTAAGTCTCATAAAACTAACGTTCTGTCATATTTGCTGAAACTGTCCCTATGTTTGAGTAGAACTACATGAAGCAGGTCATTTAAAAACAAAATCTGGCTTTTCTGACGCCCCCTAAAACCTGCATGATGCAGCCTGTTTGAATTGTAAAAATCCACCGCTCGCTGTTAAAATGCACCAATCAGGGCCACGGGGGTGTCTAACTGAGTGTCAATCCATGCTCATGCACACACATTTCATAGCATCCTCCCCTCCTCCTTACCCGTGCACGAGCTGCAGATGGGTTTGCCCCCGCTGTATCGTGCACAGCTCTCACTCGTGGGGGGAGGGGCTTAAGAGACCATTTTAGCGGAAAGGGGTTGTCGATGTTCAAATTCTTTTGGCTAAGTCCTGGATCTTAGCAATCATACCTACGGCACTTTAATTTGAATAAAAATATGCTAATTGACTGTAAAAGTTTTACTTGAGCTTGGAACAATATAGATTAGGTAGATTGTTTTAATGAAAAGGTCCCATGGCTTAAAAAACATTAATTTTTTGCATTAATATGATTTCCTCCAGCCTGAAATTGGTCCCCAAGTGGCTAGAAATGGTGATAGGTGTAAACCGAGCCCTGGGTATCCTGCTCTGCCTTTTGAGAAAACGAAAGCTCAAATGGGCCGATCTGGAATCTTGCTCCTTATGAGGTCATAAGGGGCAAGGTTACCTCCCCTTTCTCTGCTTTGCCCGCCCATAGAAAGAGAGAGACATCATGGCTTTCAAACAAGCAAAGTGGCAGTTGGTCAAGGACACCCCCCACCCCCCCACACCCTTCTTCTCAATACCTACAGACTCAGAAATGGCACATACTAAGTCATACCACTCATTGTGGTACTGGCTCTAGTGGCTGTAATTCTTCATCAATGCTGAATTTAGGGAAAGACACTTCAGATAAAGTATTAGGGGACCACTAAGGTCTATATAAAAGAGACTTCAGATACAGTATTAGGGGACCACTAAGGTCTATATAAAAGAGACTTCAGATACAGTATTAGGGGACCGCTAAGGTCTATATTAAAGAGACTTCAGATACAGTATTAGGGGACCACTAAGGTCTATGTAAAAGAGACTTCAGATACAGTATTAGAGGACCACTAAGGTCTATATAAAAGAGACTTCAGATACAATATTAGGGGACCACTAAGGCCTATATAAAAGAGACTTCAGATACAGTATTAGGGGACCATTAAGGTTTATATAAAAGAGACTTCAGATACAGTATTAGGGGACCACTAAGGTCTATATAAAAGAGACTTCAGATACAGTAATAGGGGACCACTAAGGTCTATATAAAAGAGACTTCAGATACAGTATTAGGGGACCACTAAGGTCTATATAAAAGAGACTTCAGATACAGTATTAGGGGACCACTAAGGTCTATGTAAAAGAGACTTCAGATACAGTATTAGAGGACCACTAAGGTCTATATAAAAGAGACTTCAGATACAGTATTAGAGGACCACTAAGGTCTATATAAAAGAGACTTCAGATACAGTATTAGAGGACCACTAAGGTCTATATAAAAGAGACTTCAGATATAGTATTAGGGGACCACTAAGACCTATAAAAGCACATCGAACACATGCAACATTAATTGCAGCGGTCAGTGAACCTTAAACTACACAGGGGGATTGTCCTCCTATTCTAATGTTCATGTTCATGTCACCACCCAATTTTTTTACGAAGGTTAGGTTAACGGCATGCAATACCAAATTAACACACCCAATAACGCCAAGCCGTTATTGGGTGTGCAAGGGTGTAAATTCCACTAAGATTAGGTAAGGATGTTGACTTCACTTCTCACTACACTGCTTCCCCATCGTTTAAGTAGAGGTTGTTGTCTATCTCCAGGGAAGGATTTGGGTTGATAGGTGAATGAGAGGCAAATTGTAAAGTGCACAAAGAAAATCTAAAAAGACATCAAAATAACGCCCCACAGCCCATCAGTCTCCATAGGATAACATGGGAAAACTTGACCCCCACCCCACCTGGTGGGCTAAAATATATTTTCATCTTTCTAAAAGGGCTT
Organism: Percina caprodes; assembly: GCA_013375575.1. Lineage (NCBI taxonomy): Eukaryota > Metazoa > Chordata > Actinopteri > Perciformes > Percidae > Percina > Percina caprodes. Next base: position 5,734,555 of record JABXJD010000016.1, read on the forward strand.
TTCCATGTCTCACCTCCATACATAATTGTATAAACACAGATATTTGTGCATTTACTTAAAATCCATGGAGTTCCAGCCAGGTACTGTCTTGACATAGATATATGCCGATGTAACCCACCCTAAATCTGATGGGTTTTCTTTAAAAGAAAAAAAACTTAAGTAGGGATGATGTGATCAATAATTGCACAAAATACACAAAAACACAGTATGAGTTTCCTATGTTCAACTTATTAATCAAACACCAATAGTTCAGGTTACGCCACTTTGTGTTAATTGAGTAATTTTAATTCTCAACACATTTCAGCAGTAGTAAACATTTTGCGGTTGTGGGCACCACTGCGCAGCGCTGCTGTTCTTTACTGAACCTGTTGCAGAGGGAGAAACAGCGAACGCGTAGCTCTGAAAGAGAAAGAAAATAATATCCTGAACAGTGAATTATTTTGTTCTTTCTCTTGATGGTGGCGTCTGAAACCTTTTCTGTTAACATAGGTAAGCTCATGTATCATGGTTATTCCTAACTGTTATCCTGTACAAGTTTTAAAACTCTGATGTTGGCGGACAGTTGAAAGGAGGGACTCAGTCTTAATGGCTGCTGTACTAGCTAGTTCTAGAAGAAGCAGGGGTCTTGTGTTCAGTGTCAATGTAGTTGCTAAACTGTTTATGTTTATGCATATTGTTAGTTAAGACATATGTGAGAGTGAGACGGCGCGGGTGCGACGGAGGAGCGGTGTGTCTCCACTCTGGCGGCCATAGCAGGAGAGACAGCGTGGTGGACAGCGGGCTGGACTCTGAACTTCAGGCCTGAGTTTGGAATTCCATTTCTACTATCTCATCCATGAGGTCTTTCCTCTTTGTGGAGTTGGAGGATCGTGTCGGATACAATTTGTTTTTTATAAACTGAGCTCGAACAGGTATACAGTTGTGCACAACTAAATTTTGCTGCAACAAAACTTAAACTTTTTTTTTTTTTTTTGTTGGCCAGAACATATGTTGTTATTATTACCTGACATTTTGGTTAGTAAGTGGGAGTGTTACATTCATTGTTGGGCACTTCAATTTTTTTTTAAAAGAGTTACAGTGCGGTTGTGTTGTCATTTCTCTGTGTGAAGTCAATACTCATCTACAGCCAAAGACTAATTAGTTATTAAGTGTCATTGCATTTGATATCTATTTTATCTTTATACTTCGAACCAGGACATTGCTAAAAATATTCAAGTAGTGATCCCAGACCTTGAGGTTAATTTTTTTTTGCAGGTAATGTTGGAGGCTGATCAGAACCTGGTTACACCATTACAGCCGGTTTTGCTTCTCATGTAAACAAGCTTGCAATATGAAAGTCTGGGATTGTGGAGAACACTAAAATGGTCAACCGAATAACCATGAAGTCAAATCTTTAAATGAAAAACACTCATTAATAATAAAAAAAATGTAACCGTTAATGAAGTTTACTTTTGACCATCAAAACTCATTTATCGGCCGTCACGCCATGATAAAAAGGAAGTAACAGGAAGATATTTAGCTGATGGGAAGTTAACATGCTTTATGTTAACATGCTCTATCTAAGGAAGTCTGTCTATCATCATCACACTCAGAGAAAACTGGAATGTTTCATCCGTCCCGCGTCCAGCTAGCTAGCTGGAGGTGGGAGGATAAGAGTTAGTAGCTAGTCCGTCTGTAACGTTAATCAGATACTGGTGTACTGTATGCTCTAGAGTTAATGTTATTATACGATGAAAAAGTGAGGCAGACATAGTACAAAACGGTAACATTTATTATATCACTATGCAATTAACATTCACAAAAGCAATTATGAACAAAAATGAGCATGTTTCACCATTTTTAAAGTCCAGCATTAAATCAACTTAACACAAAGGGCTATTACTACTTGTAGTCTAACCACCTCATTTGCTGTTTTTCAGTCGAGAGAAATGTAGTCTGTGTTGGGCATGAAGAAGTGCGTTGAAGTCAGATTGAATGTCTGACGTGGACATGCAAAGAACAGCTGATAGGTGATCGTCTGTGAGGGAGGCTCTGTTCTAGGTGAATCATGGATGTATAATAAGAACTTGATACAGTATTCGAGGTGGAGCACCTTTTATGCCTATGAGAGTTGTTCAGTGGAGCTTGACGCCAAAAAAGTTCAACTTCTGTGTATAAAATGACCTGAATAATTGGCGCTTCAGCACTGTGTGTCCCATAAAGTAGGCGCACTGGAGACCTCCGCAGGCCGAGCCAGCTATTTTAGTTTTAGTGCTCCATTAACTTGAATTGAATTAAAATTATTTAATCGTGTGGCACTTCAACATTTTGCAAATGTAATAGTGGATCAAAGTCTGAAAGTGTAACGAGTCATTTTGTGAGGGTTGTGATGCTCTTAAAAATGTATCCAGTGATTTACATACGTTTACTATGGACTTTTTTGCAAAAAAAACATTTTTGGGCCCAATGGCATCACATGATGAACACAGACGTTGCTGTTCCACTGTTTGGTTGCCATGTCAATTGTCTTCGTCCCTCAGGCAAATGCATCTACCACTTTTATTTTTAATCTAAAATTGATTAATTTTCCAAATGGCATGTTTTCTTGGCGCCCAGTTCATTTTTATACCGAATGTGAAGAACAAGCAGCACTCTCACTCACAGTTCGAGTGGCCAGTTGGTTGTCTAAAACCCACTGGATTCAAAAGGGCTTCACTATTTGAAGTGTAACTTATCCAGGCTAACTGATTAATTCTGTTCTCTATGCTGCCTGTTTATACTGGCTTAGTAAAAAAAACACAGGCTGGAGTTCAGTGAGCACATGGCACTGCTCAGTCAGCCCAGCTCAACATCCACACTGGTTTACACAACAAAACCTTGTGCAACCGAAATTCAATCTAGTTGCCAGTGTTGAGAGGGCATTCAAAAAACTACTATTTAATAGAACTCAACACTTTACTAATTAGACCAATGAAACCACAATGTCTCTGGTTCCAGCCAGGTACCTTTGTTGCATGTTATTTACCATTTCAAGGTTCAAGGATTGTTGTCATTGCACAAGGTTGCACAACTTACACCAGTCGTCCCTTAATGCTAAAAACAGCAGCAACAAAACACTGGTGAAGCTCTGGGCAGAGAGTCTGGATCAACGGAAGAACATTCCCTCACCTTCCGCTCTCTTTGTGTCCCCTTTCTCAAATTAAAATACCGTTATTAACTTATCAAACGGCATGGGTATGCGGGCTGGCGGTGTTTTGGGATGTCAAACAGTAATGTTACACATCTCACTTTAGTGTATTTCATTTTGTTAGCAGAAGCGCTATTAACATTGAATATCAGCAACAATGAAAAGTATTTCATTAGGAAAGTAGTTCTATTCAAAGCATTATTTAGAAGCAGTGATGGTGCTGCTGTATGCACGGGTCCTGGGGACACACACTGTGATGTGAAAGGACGAAGTAAAATTACTATTCAATCCAGGGGGTTCTCTATCATTATAACCAAGCCAGTCTCACAGCAGTACGTGATACCACGTCATATTTTGAAGATTTTCGTGATGAGGGTCACGTTTTTTTAAACTAATGTATTTCAATGGGAAACATCTTTCGTGATCACGGCACGATTCTTTCTGCCAGTCGGGCTGCAGCAGAGAAGCTGTATACAGCTTCGCTATTATTGGCATTTATTTACCAGATCTTCTCATGGTATATATGTATTTCTTTTAATGTTATTAATTTGGCCAAGGAAGCTGGATTGCTTTGTTGTTTGATATTTTAACGCTATCTATCAACAATTATTTAGATGTTATAATGATATTCAATTTCAGTTTTATTTATAGTATCAATTGATAACAAGAGTTATCTTGAGACACTTTACAGATAGAGTAGGTCTAGACCACACTCCAGAATTTACAAGGACCCAACAGTTCTAGTAGTTCCCTCCAGAGCAAGCAACAGTGCGACAGTGGCGAGGAAAAACTCCCTTTTAGGCAGAAACCTCGGACAGACCCAGGCTCTTGGTAGGCGGTGTCTGACGACCGGTTTTGGTTAGAATGAAGAGTGGCAACAATAGTCACATTCATATTCATTTTTTAATAATATTATTTAGGTCTTATTACTGGTGAAATATTACAGTATGCTGTAAGACAGAACATGAGCCGAGCGGGGCAAATGCACCTGACTGTAGTATGCACATCAGGGTTGGGCTAAATGTGGGCGGAGCTAAACGTTTGTATATACGTTTAGAGATATATATAATATATATACATATGTGAGCCAACTACAGACGGTTGGATTAACCAGAACAACAATGGGGAAAGCAAACGTCACACGCGAGAAACGATCTCCAGTCTCAGGGCTAAAAGTCCTGTGTTTTTCCCTCAGACACACATTCTTCCTCTTCCAGTTGCTATTAGGCAAGTGTGCGGAGTCAAACGTTTAGCTCCACCCACATTGAGCCACTCCTTGATCTGCGTACTGCATCAGGCCTTACTCGAGCGGCACACATTCTAAGCCAATTACCCAATAAGGCAGACTAAACACTGGCTGCGTCACACACACGTCTCACGCTAAATAAATATCTATATCCATATATACACTGTACAGGCCATTCAATGCGTTTTCTTTATTTTCATGACTATTTACATTGTAGATTATCACTGAAGGCATCAAAACTATTAATGAACACATATGGAATTATGTACTTAACAAAAAAGTGTGAAAAAAAATTTAAACGTGTTATATTCTAGTTTCTTCAAAGTGGCCCCCCTTTGCTTTTTTGATAGCGCTGCAAACCCTTGGTGTTCTCTCAATGAGCTTCATGAGGTAGTCACCTGAAAGGATTTCCACTTCACAGGTGGGCCTTGTCAGGGTTAATTAGTGGAGTTTCTTGCCTTATTAAATGGAGTTGGGTCCATCAGTTGTGCTGTGCAGAAGTCAGGTTGATACACAGCCCACAGCCCTATTGGACAACTGTTAGAATTCATATTATGGCAAGAACCAATCAGCTAAGTAAAGAGAAACGAGTGGCCGTCATTACTTTAAGAAATGAAGGTCAGTCTGTCCGGAAAATTGGGAAAACTTTGAATGTGTCCCCAAGTGATGTCGCAATCGGCTCAAAACTTTTCAGGATAACATGTTTTCAGTTATTTCACACTCTTTTGTTAAGTACATAATTCCACATGTGTTCATTCATAGTTTTGATGCCTTCAGTGAAAATCTACAATGTAAATGGTCATGAAAATAAAAACTCGTTGAATGAGGTGGTTCCATACTTCTGTCCTGTACTGTACATACATATACACTGTATATATACACACATACACACAGTGAGGGAAAAAACATGACTTAGTACTTGGTGGCAAAACCCTTGTTGGCAATCCCAGAGGTCAGACGTTTCTTAAAGTTGGCCACCAGGTTTGCACACATCTCAGGAGGGATTTTGTCCCACTCCTCTTTGCAGATCTTCTCCACGTCATTAAGGTTTCAAGGCTGACGTTTGGCAACTGGAACCTTCAGCTCCCCTCCACAGATATTCTATGGGATTAAGGTCTGGAGACTGGCTAGGCCACTCCAGGACCTTAATGTGCTTCTTCTTGAGCCACTCCTTTGTTGCCTTGGCCGTGTGTTTTGCGTCATTGTCATGCTGGAATACCCATCCACAACCCATTTTCAATGCCCTGGCTGAGGGAAGGAGGTTCTCACCCAAGATTTGACGGAACATAGCCCCGTCCAATGTCCCTTTGATGTGGTGAAGTTGTCCTGTCCCCTTAGCAGAAACCCCCCCAAAGCATAATGTTTCTACCTCCATGTTTGACGGTGGGGATGGTGTTCTCGGGGTCATGGGCAGCATTCCTCCTCCTCCAAACACGGCGAGTTGAGTTGATGCCAAAGAGCTCCATTTTGGTCTCGTCTGACCACAACACTTTCACCCAGTTGTCCTCTGAATCATTCAGATGTTCATTGGCAAACCTCAGACGTGCATGTATATGTGCTTTCTTGAGCAGGGGGACCTTGTACCGCTGCAAGATTTCAGTCAGTTACCAATTGTTTTCTTGGTAACTATGGTCCCAGCTGCCTTGAGATCATTGACAAGATCCTCTTGAGTATTTCTGGGCTGATTCCTCACTGTTCTCATGAGCCGCATCTTTACCTATGCTAAAATATACAATGACTGAGGAAACCTAGTGACGAGTCCTTAGCAACCAGTTTGTGTTGAATTTATTATTACCCAGTGTGCTTTGTTGAATGTTCTCAATGTTCTCAATGTTTTATTTCATGTGAATACTAGCTTACTAGAGGAGTAACTTAGAATTTGAAGTAATGCATTTAGTTTCTATGCTTATTGTGTTTCCACAACAATGTTAGTGAGTAAATGTGCTGAAACAGTGGAGTGTGATGTGGAAGATGAGAAAGCAGAGGTTAGTTACTCTATGTATGTCATGGTCGTAAAAAAAACAATGGCTACATCTTTGCCAAGCCCAAACCAGAAGAGAAGGCATCAAGAAGTTGATGGGGAGGGTCATGCCTGTTTTGCCAACCATTATGGAGGGTCATAGAAAATGTAATGCTGATGTAGGGAGGGACAAATCTGTTCTGACAAAAGATCCCAAAACTCCTCCGGTGGCCCCTTAAATATATAACAGTCTCTAATAACTTTTTTTTTTTTTTTTTTGCCAAATGTTCCGGAAGTGACATAGTAATTGCTCTGCCTCTGTGAAAGATTGCTGAGAATTTATACAATAAAAATATCAATAATGGAAAATAGTGTTTTATGCCAAGCACTTTGATTTGCCCTGTCGCTGAAGAATACTGTACAAAAAAACTACAGTTGTGTAATTAGACATACAGCCTAATGGCTTGTTTGACTAATGGGCATTTGTTTTGACTTGTACTTTTGTGAAAAACAAAAAAACTATTTACAAAGATTTTATTTTCCATGCATCATTATCTAAAAAACACAATTTTCTAATTTTATAGTTGTTGAATGTTAACAGCAAATACTAAAGGAAAAAAAAACCTGAGCATATTTATGTGTGGGACTAGTTTTAAATAAATGACTTTTTTGAAACAACAATTTATGGTACACCTAATATATTCATTATTATATGTAGAAGATCATCCTCATATCAATCACTGTGGTTACAGCTTGTAGAAGTCCTAACCTTTGTACCTTTACTGAGAGACTACTTTTTCAAAATGGAAACATTTTCAGGAAATTAAAAGGATTGCAGATGGTTGCCGAGGTTTTTGTTCACAGAGTGAGATGTATATATGTATGTTGCTTTTTTTGGGTATGTGTACATATACAACATGTGTTTTGGCACATTTCTACCTCAGCCTACTACACACAGACACAAGTACCTTAGCACATTCTACTGAAATAGACCTGTGGTGCCATGCCAACAATCTCATTCAACCATTAGACAAACTGAGAAAAGGGTGGTTACATGGGTTAGAGGGTATCAGTGGTCATAAATGATGAACCAATCAATGGGCTCTGTTCCTATAGGCGCCTTGGTGTTTATATGGACAACACCTTTGGCTGGAAGGCCCGTGTTGAAAGTGTGCATTATCATTTAGAGCAGACACTCACAGTAAATCAGAGGATAAATGTTATGCAAGGCTGCGTTACAGAGCATATTCATATCCATCCAAAAGCAGCTCATTTAAAGCTTGTTTGTCAGGTGACTTTATTCTCCATCCATTCTCCATAGGCCTAATTTGGACCTACCTCAATTCAAATTTTAAATAATGTTCCTTTTGCAATAGCTTCATGATAAGATGCATATAGGGCTGTGTGTTGCTCTTGATGATCAATATATTGTGGCTGTGTGATGTGCTTCAGTCTGAAAACATATCACTTTGTTTTTGTTTTTTTATTGTTAGTATAAGTGTATGATAAAACAACATGCCAAGTGGTATGTGTAAAGCTTTTGAACTTAAGACAAATCTCATGGCAAAGTGGTCTCCATGATATGTAAAAATTAAAGGAGAGTAACAAATGTCAGTCTGAAGAGGATCCATTTCTCCTGCTTTGAAATATTCACTTCTGAACTTTTGAGAGGTTGTCATTTAGCAACAGAAGGTGCTACACGCATAGGACCAGCTGTTGTAGAAGGTGCTACACGCATAGGACCAGCTGTTGTAGAAGGTGCTACACGCATAGGACCAGCTGTTGTAGAAGGTGCTACACGCATAGGACCAGCTGTTGTAGAAGGTGCTACACACATAGGACCAGCTGTTGTAGAAGGTGCTACACGCATAGGACCAGCTGTTAGAGAAGGTGCCAGAAAGTTGGGGGACTTAGTTCTCCTTAAAAAATGTTAAACAGAAGCTAAGGAAAGGGGGCAAGCAAGAGGAAAATATGAAATAAATTATAAAACTCCAGGGAAAAATTGCTGAACTTGTGCCAGTCAAGGGGAGAAAAACTGTTAATATTAACATTGGCCATTTAACACATCCATATGCCGAAAGACTCCAGAAGTTCCAAAGAATGAAGAAATGTGTGAGTAAACCTACACAAAAGTACACCCTAATTATGAAGTGACTGTGCTTGCCATTGTTTTTGTTTGTTTTTACAGTAGAGAGACTTTGTGGTCAAAGGCTGGACCATACAAAGTGTATTTGGAGAATATGATGGACCTGGCCCCAGGAAATGGAGTTGGAGACAGAGGTACTTTGTTATTGTCTGATAAAGCTTTTTAAATAGTAAGAATCACAGGTCTTAGCACGAGGGAAAGCAGTATTGATGCCTATACCGTGACTCGGGTCTGGCCCAAAAATGTTTTAGAAGGGTAAGTAGTTTCACCTCTTCCGTATATTTATATCTGGTATGGAGATGTGTGTGTATAATGTGTTTGTTCTAAGCTTGACTTTTTGAAACATGATGTGGCTGCTGAAGCAGTTTGCCACCAGGGACACTGGACACTCATTGTAAGTTATCTTAAATGTTAACAGATTCAGATTAAAAAAACTATGAACACAGCTGGTGTACAACGGGTTGCTGGAATTTGCAACTACATTTCCAAAGATCATTTATCTCAAGGATCCTTGTGGATTTGGAAAAACTTGTCTATGCATTCATCTTCAGTAGACTTGACTACTGTAATGGGGTCGTTACAGGTCTCCCTAAAAAAAAATCAATCAGACAGCTGCAGCTAATTCAGAACGCTGCTGCTCGAGTCCTCACTAAGACCAAGAGACTGGATCACATCACTCCAGTTCTGGAGTCTTTACACTGGCTTCCTGTGCCTCAAAGAATTGATTTAAAAGTACTTTTGCTAGTTTATAAATCACTAAACGGTTTAGGGCCAAATTAGCACACTGATCATTGCAGGGATGTGACAAGGTGGGTAAAGTACCAGCTTTAACAATCAAGTCCTCACTTTGGATAATATTAATATTAATATAGTCATGTTAACATTCAACTCACCTTGGATTGAAAAGGTCTTGCACACTGTAAGTGACTGGAAACTGGAAGACTAATCATTCGATGTTGTATGTAGAGCCCTGGTCCGGAAACATTATCCGGCTATCGGGAAATTGACATGCAACACTGCTTTATGCTCCCATAATTGAATGCCAAAGGCAACGTTTCGACCCTACTGGGTCTTCTTCAGGCAAATGGTGGACTCATACAGGTACAGATGTTGTACCAGAAGTTAATCTGGGCGAAGTGCACTCTGTGTCCGAGCTGTGGCGTCAAACACCTCAGAATGTTTTAAGTCTTGTACCTTTTGATTTTTTGGGGATTTTCTGTTTTTTTTTCACTCAAAATGATATGTTGTATATTTATGAGTCATGTTGTCGCTGGTTAGCCTAAGACATGGTCTAAAACTCTTTATGTACCAATTTTTCCAGACGTTAATGGGAGAAATGAATGGGAAATGTACTTCCGGAACCCAAGGTCTCTCGGAGAACGGGTGGGACTGTTGAGCTCTATTGACTTGTGCAGTATGGATACAGTCACCTACTGTACATGATCATTACTGGCCAGGGATTCTCATGCCACGCCCACGTCGCATCTGGAAGTTCACCAGTTACTCCGACAACCAGTTAAACCGTCCAACCACTAAAAGTGCTGTTTTTGCCACTGAAAGGCTCACGTTGTCATTCTAAGTGTCTGGGATTTCTAAGCACGTCAATGTATTGTTAAAGCTATAGTGCGTTTCATGAAGGTAAATACAAGCTGCAGAATTGCCCTATTAACTTACATTGTAGCTTGTTTTGCTGCTGCCAACTACAGCGAGCTTAATACCGGACCAATTTTAAAGATTGTTGCTTCCTTTTAGCAATGGGACGTTTGACACCAAGGCAACGAAGCTTGTATCACTTCCGGTTTGAAACGTTAGAGCTTGTATCAAATTGAATAAGTGACTGATGTTGTCCGAAGCGTCGAAAGTCACTGAAACTCCGGTAGGGTTTCCTGGATTCTAATTTTTGGTTTATGGATTGTATTATTATTATCATCATCAACATCATTGTCATTCAGAAATCTGCTTAACAAAAGTAGCCTAGATGCATTAACTACCTAGTAATTCAGATCAAATCGTCTATTCTAACAGGCCAGTCCAGGTTTTTATGTCAGAACAGTCACACTCATTGCATTATTTTAAGGGTCTGTGTTTACTGTGCCCACAAGAACTGGCACGCAACAATAATACCTCTTCAATGTTGAGGCCCCTCCGTGCTGCAGCTGCAACATCCAATGCTCCAACCAGCGACAACCTTTAAGGCAATGTTGAATCCAGTCCTTCATTGGGTTTGTTTCATTTCATTATTGTCAGCAATTATTAAACAACCCTACTAATCTTGTCTCACCCCACCCGGAAGGAACACGCACCAAACTGGGTGAAAGGATAGCAGTCCTCACTCCTTGCAGAAATCACCTTGATCACCACCCATTATCACTTTATATCCTTTCAAATGTCACCCAATTCAAAGAATTCACATTTAAAACACGCAAACACACAAAAGGCACCTGTCAGTTATGTTTTTATTGATATACTTCCATATGTATTTGCTGCATAATAATGGAGGAATGAAAACTAATGAATTAATATTGTCATTTATGATGCTTCTTGTGTAACAGTGTCTAGGAAACAGCTAGACGAAGCCTTGTTGGAGATGGTGGTGTTGGTGGATGCCCAGCCACCACAGAAGGCGGGGTTCAAGGACTTTGTTAATCTCCTGGATCCTACATATGTTATCCCTGGGAGGAAGACCTTGAAAGCGATGCTGCAGAGGAAATGTGATGTCACAAAGGAGAAGGCTGTGGCTGAGCTCAGGAAGGCTTGTAGAAATATGGATGCCTACTTGGCAGTACCATGCCACTATATCACTGAGGAGGTCAAGCTTTCTTCTGTGCTTTTAAGAGTGAGGAAGTTCTCTGACACACACACACACACACAATCAGCCAGACTGGGGAATTACAGGAATATGACTATCAAATATGATTGCATGTGCTAATGTTGCATGTGATAATTTATTACATCTCCGCCATGTCCCCTGTTTCGCACGTTTTAAATCTTGTGGTGAAGCGATCCCTGCGGTATTGTGCATTGTACATCTTTTTAAATACAGCAATAGAAAAACTGAAATCCAACTACAGGGGGGTAGACATTTTCTAAAGCTAATTCAAAAGGTGGATACAAGGTGGAATAGCACCTACGCCATGCCACCTGCAAGAGCCTTTGGGAGCAACTTTCACATAACGTGACCAATGGCATCACTCCATTTTCATCAGAAGAATCCGACTCCATCCAGCTGTGTCTGCTGGTTCTGAAGCCGTTCAATCTAGTCACTGTGGAACTGTCTGAAGAAAAACATTTCCCAATGGGTTTTTGACATAATGTTATAACAAAACACATTTTACTTTATATACAAAACTATCCTTTAGGATTGATACACATCGTTATCTAACGAGGCATGCAGTAGGAGGTAGTTTTATTTTACCTAAAGTGAAAACCAAATCAATTCAACGTTCAATTAGGTACAGAGTAGGGCTGCCACCTATGTCTGATAAAAAAAAAACTGACATATCGATAACCCGACCGACCGCTTTGCTCACAAGTGACAATGTCCATTAGACATTAGACCCACAACCCTCACAAAGAGGTGACAATAATGGCCGTTTCTGCAGTAAGATTTTGCATAGTATATTATTTTAATTTCCATAAGAGAAATGTATCTTTATTTATCTTAGCTTACCTGATTGCTTAGATACTGGTGCTTGTGCTTGTGACATCACATCCCCTACAAAGCCAATGATAGCGCATTCTACACACAAGAGACACTGACTGCTTTGTGCACAATGCATAGGCTATTTCAATTGGAGAGAAAATAGTACATAGAGCATACATATTCACGGAGCCTTGTGAAAACTGGGACATTCAGTGTCCCCGGGACAGGTTATTAAAAAGACAATCCTGGTAAAACCAGGACAGGTGGCAACCTCAGTACAGAGCAATGTGTGAATGGAACTCTCTCCCATATACTATCAAACAACAAAACACAGTAAGGTTTAAAAAAATAATAAATAAATCACTTAAGACATTACCTTAAAAGAAATTTTAATTTATATTTTAATACCAATTTAGGGAGTCTGTTATAGGGTTTTTTGTTATATCTTATCTCTTAAAATGGATCTATTCAGAGTAGCGTGATGTCTTTCCTTCTTGATTAATTGTGTTAACTGGAAAATTGACATGATTCATATTTTCTAATTTTGTGTAATGTCTGTGTGTGTGTGTATGGTGTGTAATTTGATGTCATAAAGTGTATTGTCACATGACAGATTGTAGGACGCCAGAAAGAATAGCTTTTAGCTTATGCTGAAGCTAATGGGATCCTCGTCCTCCTCCTCGAGTCCTCAGAGCAGGAGGACAATCTCTGGGGCCTGCTTGACAGCCACGTTGGCACACAACCTGTTTCTAACACAACAGCCAGTGCCATTGCAGAGGTCCAGAGGTAAATTGTTGATTGGTGGTTTCCCTACAGACAAAAAAAAAAAAAAATATATGAAATAATTGTATTTTCCTTCTGCTTATAAGTATTTGAAAGACGTACATTTGCCTAGGCCAGAGGACCCACCTAACCGTTGTGTGGTATTGAGGTCAAATTGAGCCATTTCAAATTTTTACAAGAAGAAAAATAGTACATTTTTTTCAGTACTTTTTTTTCTGCCTAAAAATCAACGGCCTTACCTTATTTTCTATTATAAACATGTCTTCTTGACTCAAATCAGAAATATTATTCTGGATATCACCACTTATGTTTTTTTCATAGTGGATTTTAAACATGAATTATAACCTGATTGCATTCCCTAAACATATGTTATCTCAATTGTTTGAAATTGAGATAAAGACAATATTTGTTAGATTATGAAGTGAAATTTTATTTCAGAATTTTTTTAAAACCCCAAATAAGTCACGGGTCAATTTGACCTGAGGGACATGAGAGGGTCCCCGAAAGTGAAGACAACACAAGGGTTAAATACTGGAAAAGGCACCGACTTGTATTTCCAAATGTTTTTAAAATAGCCATGCACTAACTGCACTCCAGCATCCTCAGTACCATGTGAGAGGGTCTTCTACAAGGCTGGCGGAGTAGTCAGCAGCTGACAAAACCGCCTCAAACCAAGCATCGTAGAACACATTCTGTTTCTAAATAAAGTTATAATAACAGTGAGATTTAATACTTACATTTATGGGTGTCTCTGGTCGATGCGGCAGCCATTGTTGCTTGTTGCGCAATGTAATGTATATGGTAACCTCTTGTTTACAAGCCAGCTTGCATCCTCACTCTTGTTACAAGGGCCACATACCCCTTCATCTTACCCCCTAGCCCTACATCAAAATGAGTATTGGGACAGCCCTTAAACATGCGTGAACGTGCAAAACCTTGGGCAAGGGTTAGGAGCAAGATAGAGAAATGAGATTCAGCCTAACTACCCTATCAGTTTCAGTTTGAGCAATGTTGTCGTGTTGTGGCCATCTTCAGTTGCGTAATGTGGTTTGCTGTTGTGTTGTGTGATTTGCTGTCGTGGTTTGCACTTTACAGGCATTGTAAAACAGTATATACAGTGGTGTGAAAAAGTGTTTGCCCCCTTCCTCATTTCCTGTTCCTTTGCATGGTTGTCACACTTAAGTGTTTCGGAACATCAAACCAATTTAAACAATAGTCAAGGACAACACAAGTAAACACAAAATGCAATTTGTAAATGAAGGTGTTTATTATTAAAGGTGAAAAAAAATCCAAACCATCATGGCCCTGTGTGAAAAAGTGATTGCCCCTAAACCTAATAACTGGTTGGGCCAGCAACAACTGCAACCAAGCGTTTGCGATAATGTGCAATGAGGCTTTTACAGCGTCCTGGAGGAATTTTGGCCCACTCATCTTTGCAGAATTGTCCTAATTCAGGAGGGTTTTCGAGCATGAACAGCCTTTTTATCATACCACAACATCTCAATAGGATTCAGGTCAGGACTTTGGCTAGGCCACTCCAAAGTCTTCATTTTGTTTTTCTTCAGCCATTCGGTGGTGGACTTGCTGGTGTGTTTAGGATCATTGTCCTGCTGCAGAACCCAAGTTCGTTTCAGCTTGAGTACGAACAGATGGTCGGACATTCTCCTTCAGGATCTCTTGGTAGACAGCAGAATTCATAGTTCCTTTTATCATGGCAAGTCTTCCAGGTCCTGAAGCAGCAAAACAGCCCCAGACCATCACACTACCACCACCATATTTTACTGTTGGTATAATGTTCTTTTTATGAAATGCAGTGTTCCTTCTACGCCAGATATACTTGGACACACACCTTCCAAAGAGTTCCACTTTTGTGTCATCGGTCCACAGAATGTTGTCCCAAAAGTCTTGGGGATCATCAAGATGTGTTGTGGAGAAATTGAGACGAGCTTTGATGTTCTTTTTGCTCAGCAGTGGTTTTCTCCTTGGAACTCTGCCATGCAGGCCATTTTTGCCCAGTCTTTTCCTGATGGTGGAGGCATGAACGCTGACCTTAACTGAGGCAAGTGAGGCCTGCAGTTCTTTGGACGTTGTTGTGGGGTCTTTTGTGACCTCTTGGATGAGTCGTCGCTGTGCTCTTGGGGTAATTTTGGGTGGTCGGCCACTCCTGGGAAGGTTCACCGCTGTTCCATCTCTTCGCCATTTGTGGATAATGGCTCTCACTGTGGTTCGCTGGATTCCCAAAGCTTTGGAAATGGCTTTATAACCCTTTCCAGACTGATAGATCTCAATTACTTTCTTTCTCAATTGTTCCTGAATTTCTTTGGGTCTCGGCATGATGTGTAGCTTTTAAGGATCTTCTGGTGGACCTTACTGTGTCAAGCAGCTCCTATTTAAGTGATGCCTTGATTGTGAACAGGTGTGGCAATAATCAGGCCTGGGTGTGGCTAGAGAAATTGAACTCAGGTGTGGACAACCACAGTTATAGTATGTTTTAACAAAGGGGGGCAATCACTTTTTCACACAGGGCCATGATGGTTTGGATTTTTTTTCACCTTTAATAATAAACACCTTCATTTACAAATTGCATTTTGTGTTTACTTGTGTTGTCCTTGACTATTTTTAAATTGGTTTGATGTTCCACAAAGTGTGACAAACATGCAAAGGAACAGGAAATCAAACACTTTTCACACCACTGTATTTTGTTTTCCACAACAAAAGACGTCAAAATACAATGTAAATTTGTCATTATGCTGGACTGAGGTTTTTTATAGCCCATTTCTGCAACAAGTCGATTTAACCCTTGTGCTGTCTTCCCGTCAAAATTAAGAATCACTTTTTTTAAGCTTTTTAAATCGATTTTTTATAAATATATTTTATAAACACTTTTTTTCAATGTTTGCCACTTTTGACGTTTAACACTATGTAACATTAACTTCTGTTTTACAGTTATTTTTGGAACTTATAGTCAATAAACCTAATTTATAGGAAATGATATCTAATGTTTGAGTTAGAAAAGCAGAAATTCGGAATTATTTAGATTAAAATTAAAGGAATTTATGTTGATGGATAATCACAGACTGGATTATGTCAACTTTTACTCAATACTATTTCAAAACCACTTCAGGTTTTCAAATGTTATAAAATTGAATAAGACAATTAATGAAAGTAGAGATTTTTATTATTTGCCAAAGAGCGTTGTGTGGAATCAATCATGTTATTTTGGGTAGTTAAAAAAACATTGACATAGGAAAACGGGTCAAATTGGCCTGAGGACAACATGAGGGTTAAAGCACTTTAAATAAAACATTTATTTATAAGTGTTTTAAATACAAGCATTAAATAGGGGTATGTGTCATATTTTTAAATAATAACACAAAACAAAATAAATAAGTGTGAAATACCCCAAAATATACTATGTGCCACACAACCAATCAGGACGAGGATTAGTGGCCAATAATAACTATCCGATCAGTTTCCAGCTGCACCAATGTGGCCACTGTAAAATAGTTTAACACAACGTTAAAATACACCTAATGCAAATTTCTCCAACAAGTCATTATGCATTATTTCTTAACCCTGTGACAGAGTTTATAGCATTTCTACAACAAGTCTATTTAAAGCGCTTCAAACAGTATTTAATTTATTTATTTATAAGTATGCTTTATTATTAAAAAAGATTTATAAATCTTACATATGTGGCAAATAATTGTTTTGTATTTTGTTTAAAAATATATATAAAAAAATGTTAATCCTAAACATTTTCATTTTCAAATTAATTTGTGCCAGAGCTCTACTCGGACTTTACCTTGTCCTTCAGTCACACTGATAATACACCGTTTTAAAAAACAAACAGCTGCTCAAAGTTCAAACTGAATGAAAAGTGGAATTTCTACCTCTTTCAACAGGTTTGTTGGAATTGGATGACATTCAAAGTAAACGAGTACATGTTTGAATAAAGCAGCCACAGGGTTGTCAGCTGAGCTGAGAGACTACAAAAGGACATTTAGCAGCAGTTGTGGAACCATTCATCATGAGGTGTCTTGTGTTTCTGCTCTTCGTGGCTTTGGCCAGTGCCAAGGTCTACCAGCGCTGTGAATGGGCCCGGGTGCTGAAGGCTAACGGGATGGACGGCTACCGTGGCATAAGCCTGGCTGACTGTGAGTATGAGTCTGTCTGCAGATACTGTATCTGGTGCAGAAAATATTAATATTTCCATGCATCTTTATTATTATGGTGATGTATCACATCAGTTTTAAGGGCCTCATAAGGAGCAAGATTCCAGATCGGCCCATATGAGGCAGAGCAGGATACCCAGGGCTGGGTTTACACCTATCACCATTTCTACCATAGGCAGGCTGAGAAAACGCATATTAAAATTTTCATGCCATGGACCTTTAAGAAAAATTGAGTTGATATCATAAACCAGCTCAAATTCACAACAAAAGGGAACCCATGCATAGTTAATAATTAAATTAAAAACAATTTAAATATTACTATAAAATAGGATAAAATGTGTATTTCAGTTGTGTAGTGATTGCATGCGGGAAGGTGAGTGTAAAAAAAAAATTAAATAAAAAAATAACCCAAACCCAAGCCAACCAAAATCTGACCCTGCTGGCTGCGTGGACACAGAGATCTGAACGGCTCAGCTACGGCCATCTTAAATAGGAAATAGGAGGCAATCAGGCAGAGTGGATTCAGGTGTCAGCCTGCCACTCGGCCTGCCTCCTAATCACCTACAGGGAAGGGGTCATCACAATGTCATGGTGACTGATTACACATCTCTAGCTAGTTTTTAATTTGAAAAATCAGCTGCTAACTGAGCGTAAAGGTTCATTTTTGACCTTGGAAAAAGATGAAAGTAGGTAGATAATAATCTTAAGGTTTCAACCACATCTCAATCTTAGTAGCAGTTGAGTATGTTTACATGGACACCAACATGCCAATATTATTCTGAATGATCATTCCGGTTTTGTAACAGCTAATGTAAACAACATGTTCCAGTTGGATATTCGAATAAGGCCTTTCTCCGATCTGATGAAGACGTGGGATTTTAGAGGCATTCTTTGGACATTGCATTGACATATGCGTCTCAATCTGGGTTTTTACTGCAGTTTTTGACAGATTACAACCTCTTGCCTGTTTACGACTGACGCTAAGCTCTATGCGTTGCTATGGTTGCTGTACACAAACCAATCAGCCGACAGTTTGCAGGGCTGCAGAATTAAAAACACAGCTACTTATAAACATTATCAAAGACTTGGATATCAACAAGTGTTTGGATCATCGCTAAGCCGATCCTTTCAAGGAGCTGGTTGAAGGAATGAAAGTGGGACGCTCACATGTTCCACGGCTACGTGTAAACAGGAATATTAGTGGAATAATGACTTTCAATAGCCATGTAAACATGTCTTTTTCAGAATAAGGGCAAAAACTGGAATATTATGTGTATGTAAACGTAGTCCCTGACCTTCAGACAGGGGACGTCCAATGTTGATCTTTTAAGGGGTCTTTTTGGGGGACTGTTCTGTTACCTCTGCAGGGGTTTGTCTGACCAAGTGGGAGTCGGGTTACAGCACCGCAGCCATCAACCACAACACAGACGGATCCACTGACTACGGCATCTTTCAGATCAACAGCCGCTGGTGGTGTAACGATGGCTTAACGCCCACAAAGAACGGATGCAACATTGTATGCAGCGGTCAGTGATGAAGCACCAAATCCTTAATTACCATAGTTTTCCATGTTTATGACACTAGTCCTGTTGTTTCCTGATAAAGCAGCAACCTTCATGCTTAAAAAGGGAAGCATTCTATCTAATTTTTAGCAGGAGCGCCTCCACTCTTTGTAAAAAGAAGTTAATTTCTATAGAAGTCTATGGGGAAATGAGCCTACTTCTCACTTGATCTATTACTTTAGGAAATATTTTCCCAACGAGTTTGTGGCTTTATTACTTTCAAGTCTTAAAACAGCAAGATGTCATCCATCCATCCATCTTTGTCCACTTATCCGGTTTCGGGTCGCGGGGGCAGCAGCTCCAGTACGGGCCCCAAACTTCCCTTTCCCGAACCACATTAACCAGCTCCGACCCGGGTAGGAACAAAAACTGACCAGTAGATTGAGAGCTTTGCCTTCTGGCTCAGCTCTCTTTTTGTAACAACGGTGCGATAAATGGAGTTTAATATAGCACCCACTGCACCGGCCAATCTCCCGCTCCATTGTCCCCTCATTCGCAAACAAGACCCCAAGATATTTAAACTCCTTCACTTACAGCAAGATGGCCCTTTTGGAAATTGTAATCCCATTAGTCTTGCGTCTGGCTAGTCCACACAGCAATCACAATCGTTTTGAGCGGAGCTTAGCGCCCGACAGAGCCACCATGCCGCTGTAAAATAGCCTCGGGAAGGAACTTGTTGTTTTTGTCTATGTTCAAAAGTTGTTTTACCAGTAATTTCCACAACAGATGTCTGCGCTGCATTCTGGAGGCCCTGCGAGCAATTGCGGCCATTTAAGTCAAAATATAGTCTAGCTACCTGTGTGGATTTACCCTGCAGAGATCTAAGGAGCAGTTAACCATAGTCCTCAGAAATCCACCAGATGTTAGAACGCCAACACAAAGAAAGTGGAAGGTAACGGACATCCGGCCGAAAAGAGTGTGATTTGACCCGTTTTTCTACATCAATGTTCTTTTTAATTACCCTAAATAACATGATTGATTCCACACAACGCTCTTTGGCAAGTACAAATCTCTACTTTCATTCATTTTGGGGCGTCTCATTCAATTTTATGGCATTTGGAGAAAAAAAGATTGAAGTGGTTTTGAAATAGTATTGAGTAAAAGTTGACATATTCCAGTCTGTGATTATCCATCAACATCCATTCCTTTGATTTTAGTCTAAATAATTCCTAATTTCTCTTTTTCTATCTTAAACATTAGGTATAATTTCCTATAAATGAGGTTTATTGACCATAAAATCCAAAAATAACTGTAAAACTAAAGTTAATAAGTTAGTGTTTTGTAGTGTTGAAAATGTCAAAAAAAAAACTGACAAACACTGAAAAAAAGCATCAAAAGTGTTTTAAAAAAAAAAAGGGACAAAAACGTAAGAAAAAGTTAAAAACATCGATAAAAAGCGTCAACAAAAGTGATGATTTTCATGATTTTTTCTGATTTTGATGGGAAGACAACACAAGGGTTAAACAACCCCGGAGCAATCCCTGGAGTGGAACATCGTGTAAAGACTAGTCTCATTGACGATATTATATATATATATATATTATTATTATTCCATCCATCCATCTTCATCCGCTTATCCGGTATCGGGTCGCGGGGGCAGCAGCTCCAGTAGGGGACCCCAAACTTCCCTTTCCCGAGCCACATTAACCAGCTCCGACTGGGGGATCCCGAGGCGTACCCAGGCCAGGTTGGAGATATAATCTCTCCACCTAGTCCTGGGTCTTCCCCGAGGCCTCCTCCCAGCTGGACGTGCCTGGAACACCTCCCTAGGGAGGCGCCCTGGAGGCATCCTTACCAGATGCCCGAACCACCTCAACTGGCTCCTTCAGACGCGAAGGAGCAGCGGCTCTACTCCGAGCTCCTCTCGGATGACTGAGCTTCTCACCCTCTCTCTAAGGGAGACGCCAGCCACCCTCCTGAGGAAACCCATTTCGGCCGCTATCATTATTATTATTATTATTATTATTATTATTATTATTATTATTATTAATAATAATAATAATAATAATAATTATTATTATTATTATTATTATTATTATTATTATTATGATTGAGGCTTAGCAAAAGAGGACTTGTGTCGACGGGTGAATGAGAGACTTCTGATAAAAGCACTATATAAGTACAGTCCATTTTCTAAGTGAAGCTAATATTACTGAACTTTTGAGATAAATGATCCTGATTATGAAGCACATACTGTAATATCACATTAATGTCCACTTTTAAAATGACTGTTCATATCCAGATTGTATTTAAATTTTTCACAGATCTTCGGACAGACAATGTCGGAGTGGCGATCAATTGTGCCAAGCGTGTCGTTAGGGATCCCAACGGCATCAGTGCCTGGTAAGAAATTCAATTTCAATTCAGTTTTATTTATAGTATCAATTCATAACAAGAGTTATCTCGAGACACTTTACATATAGAGTAGGTCTAGACTACACTCCATAATTTACAAGGACCCAACAGTTCTAGTAGTTTCCTCCAGAGCAAGCAACAGTGCGACAGTGGCGAGGAAAAACTTCCTTTTAGGCAGAAACCTCGGACAGACCCAGGCTCTTGGTAGGCGGTGTCTGACGACCGGTTGGGGTTAGAATGAAGAGTGGTAATAACAGTCACAAAAAATAATAGTTTGTAGCAGTTCTTTGTAGTAGTTTATGGCATAGCAGGGCACTGTGCGGCGTTACAAGGCACAGCAGGACGTAGCAGGATGTAACATGGCATCGCAGGACGTGTAGCGGGACCATGGCGACAGCTGCTACCATGATTTTGGAGCCTCCCTGATCCAAGGAAACATGCTGGGCAAAAAAGAACATAAGGTCTCTGGGTAATGACTCCCCAGAGCTAGGTTAGTAACAAGCATTTCTGGGACATGGATGCACACAAATGGAAAGATAGAAAGATAGAGGAGAGAGGAACTCTGTGTGTCAAAGGAAGTCCCCCAGCAGTCTAAAACTATTACAGCATAACTAGGAGAGACAGGGTGAAGAGAGGAGCCTGGTCAGACTAGAACTCTCCCCAACCGGATCGGGCTGTATGTCCTGCCTCCCTCTAGTTTTATTACATTATTGATTATATGATAGATAGATCTGACAACTATGATGAGAAGCAGGTGGGTCGGGTTAGGCGGACGCTGCGACTCCTCACTCCCTAACAATATTCAATTCTATGCCCTAACTATAAGCTTTATCAAAGAGGAAAGTGTTAAGTCTACTTTTAAATGTG
Source organism: Percina caprodes (assembly GCA_013375575.1). Lineage (NCBI taxonomy): Eukaryota > Metazoa > Chordata > Actinopteri > Perciformes > Percidae > Percina > Percina caprodes. Next base: position 5,756,458 of record JABXJD010000016.1, read on the forward strand.
GGGACGGTGTCTGCCTCCTGAACCCAAACTGGAACCTGGTTCCACAGGAGAGGATCCTGATAGCTGAACACTCTGAAATGATGATGACGATGATGATGTGACTGTTATGTGTTCACAAACCTTCACATGTGGAGCGATGGGTGATGTTCCTCTATCTGGTTTCAGGGTGGGCTGGCGCAATCACTGCCAGAACCGTGACCTGAGCTCCTATCTGGCAGGATGTGGTCTTTAAAGAACAGGTGGATCCAGGACAATGTCATCGGCATGAGACAATTCTACAATCTTTATCTGCAGTGGGTTGAAACGTTTCGGTTGGTAGCTTGGTATGTTTGATCTGCCAGGAGTAAAACACAGTTAGTGAAGCTACGGACAATTCTTATTAAACCAGGAAAATCAATTTTTGCCTTTAGTTTTTATGATGTGACAGGTGCAATCATTGAAGAGAAATGTGGCCTGGATCTGTTGTTATCTGTTGCTCATTTTAAAACCAAATTAAAATCTTGATTTCCACTAATGACAGTTGTTAAATTAAAAGTAATTATGTACTTGACGTTATTTCTGATTCTGCCATCTTTGACACAAAGTTTTAAACTGATATGCTGCTTTTAAACAGCTGTGCATGAAGGAGTTAAATAGCATACAAACTCAAACAGTGGGCCTCATGCAGAAAACATTTGTACACACGGATGTTTTAAGTAGCACGAATGACATGTTTAAAAGAACTTTACACATTCACTAATTTTCTCTTTGGTGCAAATGAATAAATTCTTGATTGGATCAGGCCTGTCATACCTTACAACAATGCTAACGTTGCATTAAAAGTGTCTGATAAAATATATTATAAAATAAAATATTTACTGAATGACACCAGTCACACTCATTCAAAAAGACTAAATGTCAATGATAGGTGTGATGTCATAGTTATGGCGGTGTCATGTCAGTCTTATGCAGGCCCATTCTAATAACGTGTTACCAGACAGGGCTGTTGAGTTTTACAACTGGAGCACCAATGCCATATAGTTTAATTATATTAAATAATTATATTAATAACCACTTGTGTTGTAATAACTACAACATTGGCCAACTCACCTAAAAAGTAGTACAGGTAAAAGGAAAAACATGTATTTTTGTTTTTTGGGGTGAACTGTCCCTTGATGATAAATAAATAATTGAGGTTAAGACTTAAGATGATTGTAATTTTTACTATTGATGGTTTCTTGCATTTAGATTCTCAGTCTATTGAAAAAAGGCCAATGAATTGTGAAGATGACCAACCTGTTTCTACTTCCTACCACTGTACAAAAGGAAAGCCAAAATATTACAGATACACGCGCCCGCGTCTTGTAATATTGGACCCAGAGTCTGTCAATAGTGACATTTCACTCAGTTTTTAAAGCATCAAATAAGAAATTAAAACCAAACTTATCAGAAAAATGTACACTTGGACAAACAGCAGCGTGATCCTAAATGACTGAAACAATTTTGGGGCGTTTCTCAATCTGCGTTCCAAAGTACTGTCCCATACCCAAGTTCGCTTTTCACAAGAACAATTATATGAAAATGTTCTTGACACACACACACACACACACCACACACAACACACAAGGCCACAGAGTAGCAGGCAGAGGGTTCCCCTTTCTTACCTATATTTTACACATTCATCTTGATTATTGAATTGATGCAGTGCAGTGGGGCTCATGTATGTGCACAGATTCCTCTTGTACTGTGCTGCTAGTGTGAGTCTGGACACTGACAAATGGACTTCAGTCAATAAAACATCTGGAGGATTGTTTTAAAAATGTCTAGCTGCAGAGGTTTGGCAGGACACAATATCTAATATGGATATTTGTTTGTTGCAATGAAGTTGCGGGTGACAGAGAAAGATTTTGTTTTTGTATAGTTCTTTAAAAATAAAAAGGAAACTTGTTTTGGGGAGAGTAAAACTACTCTGGGCTGAGTTTTCCTAGTAACCTTACCAAAAAGGCTCAGGATGCTGCAAATGTTGGTAGAATATGAAAATGGCTGTTGGAATTCAGGCAAAAAATAATAATTTATTGAATTAATCAAATATGAACGTTGAATGTGTGTCAGTGGCTTGTTGATCTTTCTATTGTTAGTTTCTATCCTGGCCTGAGACACATTCATACGGTTTGATAAAGGACTTATTGCACTTTAACTTATCATTGCAATTACAATAACGAGCGTAGCTGTCCTCAATTTAGGTCATCCTGTACATCTCGACTCTGGTTTTTCCTGCATCCACCATGTGTGTTTGTGTGTGTGTGCGTCAGTCGCGGGGGGAACTCAGCAGCCCCGCCCGCTGCAGAGAGCCAACAGGATTAAAACAGCAGCCGCTTCAGCAACTTTATAGTGAAAAATCGTCACAGTGTACTTTGCTGTTAAAATGTATACAGGTTGGCAGGACGGTCTGAAATGTTTTGCACCGTCTTTCGCTGTTGGTAAATGTGAGATGTTCGAGTCACACATGTCTCGTCTTTATATCAGAAGCAAAGAAAATTTGGAGACGTATAAGTGTTGCAGGGGTGGAGAAGATTGATTGAAAAAGGATTGGATTACTTTGGATTATCTTTTACTATTTCAAAGTGCACCCACACTCTAGATTTTCTTTTTTCCAGATATTTTGTTAAATATTTAAATCCCTACCACCAAGATGCTCCTCCATAACTGTTGAAATAAATAAATCCTTTCAGACATTTTATTCCAAAATGTATGAATCAGAGGTTACTTTGGATAAACCACAGTGACCGCTGGTTCAATCAGCTTGACTTGCCTCAATTATCAGCAGAGATATCAGCTAACTTAAACAAATTGATTACTTTAGAAGAATTAAAAGTGGCAGTACAGAATATGCAAAAGGAGAAAAAAAAATAAATCACACAGCTTTGAAGGGGATCCCCCAAGTTGTTTGCAACTTTATGGAAACAACTGGGCCCATTCCTTTTGGACATTAACTTCTCTATTGAAGGCAAATTTTCAAGGGATGTGAACACAGTCTTGATCTCCTTACTCTTGAAAAAGGATAAGGATCCTACAGAGTGCTCTAGCGACATCTATCGACATCTGAGCCTGCTAAACTCTGATTTAAAAATCTTTGCAAAGCTCCTAGCTCGTCGTTTGGAGTCCCATATTTCAAAATTAATTAACTCTGACCAAACAGGATTCATAAAAACGAGACTGGCAGCAGATAATGTTAGACGCCTTCTCCACATTGTTGATGCGGCAGAAGACAGTAAGATCCCAATGTCACTGCTTTCTGTTGATGCTAGGAACGCCTCTGACAGATTTGAGCCGTCATTTTTATGGTCAGTCTTAGAGGTGAGGGGCTTTGGTAACACTTTCATTGGTATGATTAAAGTTCTGTATTCTAACCCCTCAGCCCGAGCCTTAACCGGATGCACCTCCTTCTCTTTATTTCCGGTTTCTAGAGCTTCACACCAAGGCTGCCTCTGCAGTCCTGCATTTCTCCTCTCTTTAAAGCCTCTGACTCAAGCTATTCGCCAATTGATTATGGTGTCACCAATATGCATTTGCTCAGCATCACCTCTCACTATTTGCGGACAATGTTTTGGTTTTTTAGAAAAACCCTCTGTCTCTTCCTAACCTATCATTATGCAAAGAGTATGGAAACTTATCAGGCTTTAAAATTAATTGGTCAAAGTTTGCACTACTTCATTTAAATGATTCTGCTTGCATTTCAATCATCTCTGCTAACATCCCCATTGTTCAGCAGTTTAAATGGTTAGTCAATGAGGTATTCCCTTATTTAAACCAGATTGTTAAGTATAATTATTCTGTATCCCTGAATGTTTTGAAGGGTATGGAAAAGTGGATGGGTCTCCCCATGTCTATTCAAGCCTGTATCTCTGTGGTTAAAATAAAATGTTTTACCCAGGATTAATTTGTGAGCTATATGCTACTTCTTTCCCCTCCTTCTGGTTATTGGCATTTACAATCAGCAGTATCTAAATTTATCTGAAAAGGAAAACAGCCGTGACTTAAGATGTCCACTCTACAGAGGAGGAAGGAGGATGGCGGCCTCTCAGTTCCCAACTTGAAACATTATTTCTGGTCCTTTGTGTTAAGACCGCTCCTCACTTGGTTTAGCCCAGATGTGTCTGTTTGCTGGCGTACCTTACAAAATGCTACGGCAGAGCCTTGGTCACTCCAGGACGTTCTTTTTGCCAATGTCTCTAACAAACGGTGCCAGCTACGCTTTGGCCCCATTATCTCTCATTTTATCAAAACTTGGAGATTGACCAGTTAGCTTATAACTGGGCCACATTTTCTCCATTATTCAATAATACAGCACTCCTGATTGGTGGGAGGCCTATAACAGCTCCGCTGTGGGAATAGAGGGGAGTTCATTGTCTAAAAGACATTTTTAGCCAGGTTTAGCCCCTGGCAAAGGTCTCTGCCCCCCATCCTATCAGGAAGTTATTTACAAAGAACCTCTGGTAAGGTATCAATGGAGCTCTCCACGGCTCGCATGAAGCCAGGAAGAATTCTGGACACTTGGCTCAGCGTTGCTGAATCCTTTAAATCCATGCTGTAGACCTGTGCTACAGCCTTCTCACTTCTATCTGTGTGTGTTTGGTCCCTTTTGTCTTATGCCTGTCTCCTTGTCAGTGCCTCTTGTTTTTTTGTGTGTGTCTTGTTTGTTAGCGGAAGACATCATTGAAATATTTGATCGCAGGGAGGGATTGGGGAAAAGGTGCACTGTGCCTTCTTTGGTAAGTGTAGTCTACCTTTCTGTATATTCTCATCTAAACCAATGTTTTGCACTTTTGCTTATCTGTTTATTTAAATAAATAAATAAAAATAAATGATCACAAAAAAAATGGTTTAGTCAGGATACTGTTTTGAAACTTTGAAGAAAAAAAAAAGACAACAAAAGGGTCAACACCAAGTCTTTGCAGCTTTTTGAAGCAGTAATGACTGGTCAACACTTTCAAGGGATCTCAAGGTCCAACGTGTAATTCGGAAAAAAGAAAGAAAAAAAAAAACACAAAGTAGCTTATTCCACAGCTTTCAACTTCTTATCTTTTCATCTTATGGTCCTTCTCAGCAGATATAGTTTTTTACAGTTGAGTTCTCATAACAATTACATGCATAAACTGTGTGCAGAAGGCCCTTTCTGAACATAACAATGCCCCTAACATATTATAAACTGACACTTACAGGCTACTCTTCTGATTGGTCACACCAGCAAAGCAGTTCAACCTTGACCACCCCAAACACCTACTTATGTTTATATACGCGTTTCGTATTTTTGCAGAATTCTCATTGCTCTTTGGACTATAAGCGGAGCCTTTAAGGCAAGTATGACTACATTGGACATAAATGGTCAATTCTGCAATGTAAGTTTCTGTGACTGAGGTGTTCTGAATGGGAGCAAATCTCTGCAGCCGGGTTCCAAAATCTGACACCTGAAGAGTGGGGGCCGTTATAGTAGAAGATTAATGACACAGTCATGGCGATAATTAATGTAATTTGAGCGTGAATATAAAAGCTTTATCATGACCAACTAAAACATCATTACCAGCAGCAGCTTCGTGTCTCCAGTTTAACCTCAACCAGTTTTCTGATGCAGAGCACGAACAGAGCTGCTGTTACAAGATTGAAACAGGAATCCCTGGACATGAGAGAGAGAGAGAGAGAGAGAGAGAGAGAGAGAGAGAGAGAGAGAGAGAGAGAGAGAGAGAGAGAGAGCATCTGGCACTGAAGCAGGAATTTAAATGTGTAGTTGCAGTGATCAGAAACTGGCATCATAGAGCCATTAGCAGATGCAAATGAGGGCAGAGCTGCAGGCTTTAACACAGAAAAGCACGGCACACAACACATAGTCACACATACAGACACAGCCCGAAATCTGGACTGGGAACAGTTTGTGCCAAATATCTGGCAGAACAAACAACATGGTGATGATTTAGCTATTCTTAGAGTCTAACCAGTTTTCTAGAGCTGTAAAGTGTGTCCTAAAGGTGTTGCTGGAGAGAGAGAGAGAGAGAGAGAGAGAGAGAGATGTGCGCTAATCTTTTAGGAGTGGAATAATGTTTTTGAAATGTTTGCGACAAGCAGCTAATAAAACATTATCGTGTAGACAGATTAAATATACAGGCATTATAATATATATATATATATATATATATATATATATATATATATATATATATATATATATATATATATATATATATATGCAGCCCAGTTAACAGCAGACCGGTTTAAAATTGGGAATGAAGACATGGTGGTAAACATATTAATCTTTAATTTCCAATGAAATAAATATGTCATAATGTATTTACTTGAAAATCCTAAAAAATCCTAAAAGCTATTCTAAGGATTTTGAGCATTATTCCCTTTTTTTAAACACATTGCTATTATTCATATATTCTGTATATGTAGATATAGTTCTACACTTAAATTATGACTGAGATGCTTGATCTCTAACTTTAAAGCGCAGCTTTTAGCCAAGATTTTCTTTTACACTTCAGTCGAATACTTAGCAGTGTTGCTGGGTAATCAGAGGCTTGATAAATACGGGTCTACAGTGAGGTTTGAAAATATTTGGACTGTGACACAATTTTCATAAGTTTGGCCTTGTGCGCTAACACAATGGATTTGAAAAGATGAAATTGTAATGCAGACTTTCAGCTTTATTTTGAAGGTATTTACATCAAAATTGGAGGAAGAATTTAGGAATTACACACTTTTATATATATAGTCCACTTATTTCAAGGGACATAAAATTGGAAAGATTAATGAATGAATTAATAATAAAATGTTCAGATTAAGAGCCGTCCCAAGACTTCTCCACACTTTTCTCTTCCTGTCTGGTACAGGTTGATCTTAGAGTCATCAGTCCAACGAATGCTGTTCTTCTGGCAAACTCTAATCTGGCTTTCCTATTCTTGAGGCCTGTGAATGGTTTCCACCTTGTGGGGAACTCTCTGTATTTGCTCTTGTGAAGTCTTCTCTTCATGGTGGACTTGGATAGGGATACGCCTACTTCCTGGAGAGTAGTGAAGTGGTTCTTCTTTACCATGGAAAGGATCCTGCGATCATCCACCACTGTCGTCTTCCGTTGACATCCGGGCATTTTTGTATTGCTGAGCTCACCAGTACCTTCCTTTTTTCTCAGACTGTACTGTTGATTTGGCCACTCCTAATCTGTCTGCAATCCTCTGATGGATTTTTTTCTTTTTCTGCAGCCTACGGATGGCCTGCTTTACTTGTGTTGAGAGCTCCAATGACCACATGTTGTGGCTTCCAGATGAAAATGCCACACCTGAAATTAACTAATTGATGATGAAATAATGAGGGAATAGCCCTCACCTGCTCATGAAACAGCTTTGGACTCAAGTGTCCAATTACTTTAGGTCCCTTGAAATGAGGGGACTATGTATGAAAATGTTTGCAATTCCTAAACCCTTCCTCCAGTTGTGATGTAAATTCCCTCAAATTAAAGCTGAAAGTCTGTACCACCATTTCATCTTGATGATTTAATTTTTAAATCCATTGTTAGCACACAGGGCCAACATTATGAAAATGGTGTCACTGTCGAGATATTTCCGAACTGTACGTTAGGATTTTTGCGGGTTTGCACCCAAAGATGCAGAGGGTTAGGACGAGGAGGCACTGTAAGGTTTGAAAGCTTTATTAAATTAAAACAACTACAATAAAAAGTGTCCTGAAGCAAGCAGGTAAAAAGCTGGCAGAAGGAAAATCCAAAAACACTAACAAAAAACTAAACAGTTTGGTTCAGTCACTTTATTATCGCAAATGGGAAACTTGATATGCTGTCAGGAGGGGTTCAGCCCACTGAAGCTGTGGTCCCACGGCCCAATGGTCCCACGGCCCAATGGTCCCACGGCCCTATGGTACCACAGTCCTATGGTACCACAGGCCTATGTTAGCCCTACTAAATCTGCAATGGAAAAAGAAGGACGGGGCACTGCGGCTGAGTAGAGCTGGTAGCCATTTGGGGGACTGTTGGAAACCTATTACCTTGCCAGTCACCTTTACAGTATGGCTGAGGTGGTTTTTGTCCCTGATGTTTAGGTTACCGTACCAAGTAAGAACAGATTTAATAAAGGACTTATAAAATAAGGACATTACTTTCCTTCCTGTGGAAGCACACGTTGCTGTCCCTTCTTCCAAACTGCATCACAGTTAACAGGTTTTTAATCAATGACGATTCCCCAGATACTTCTACTGTTTAACAAACTATATTCTAGTTCATTTAATTAAAGTCTGAGATGATGGCGGGGATGATTTCCTAAAATCAATGACCACATCCTTGGTTTTTGTGGTTGTTTAATTGGAGAAAGGCCTGATCACACCACTGGACAAAGTCATCTACCACTGGCCCATGCTCTCAGATTCATCTTAACGGAGCAGGCTAATGATGACCGCGTTATCGGCAAACTTCAGAATGTGCCTGTCCCCATGCTGGATTCAGGGGCGGATTTAGTCATTTTGAGGCCTAAGGCAAACACAGGCATGGGGCCCTCCACAACCCTTGTTCTCCCCCTTTTCAGTCCTTATTTATCTAAGAAAGCCGTGCTCTCTGTCTGACAGCTGTTTTGGCCAGAGTGCTGGATCATCTTCAATCATAACACATTGATTAGGGTGACTGCTACTCACGGGATCTAGTTGCTGAGTATTAAGTGCCATAATTACACTCAAATATAATCTTCAAATAACGAGTCATTTCAAAACCATGAGCATTCATCTGCTGCCACCAGCAAACTTTACTCGATCTACACTTTTCAAAACAAATCGCCATACGTTGGCTTTTTTCTGCCTTTTTTTTGGCCGATTCAACATCGGCGACCACCGCCGCTGTGCGAGGAATCCATCCGATTGGCTTATCGACATAAACAAATTAGTACACCAGAAGAAAAACAAAAGCATTTGATCAATTCAATTCACATAGCGACTTTTGAATGTCCTATACCTGCTGAAACTACCATCTTTTGCAACCCGCCTAGTTGGGCGCCAAGCCAAAAAGACACAAAACTGTTTTTCAGACTGCAATTATGCAACAATTAAAGCAGAATTTGGCCGATTCCCCGACTTTAAGACTCTTTAATTCCCACAGAAGCAGAGAGTTTTCCTGTTCAGGCTGTGAAACAGGTTGCTGTGAGTCGACTGTGTGGTAGCCTTCTTTTAAACATGTAGTCATTGGTTTGCTTGATTTGCTGAATTCTCGGATGGCTAAGGAACTTTTTGGCAGAGTTTTGTAGGGCTTTATGTCAACAAAAGCAACAAAAGTCGGAAAAAAGTTACTAAAGGGTAAAAAAAAAAAAAGAAAAAGCAGCAGAAATGTAAAAAAATTAATAAAGCAACAAATATGTCCAAAAAAAGAGGGACAAAAATGTTGAGGAAAGCCACAAAAAAAAAGAAAAAAAGCTACAAAAATATGGGGGGAAAAGCTACAAAAGCAAAAAAAAAAAAAAAAAAGCAACATGCAGTAATACAGTCGAAGATATTTTACTTTTCCCTTAAAAAAAAAAAAACACGTCAATAAACTCTACATATCTAACCCTAGATGTGATTCTCATATTCCGGTTTGGCCCTTAGTGAAGGGAGTTTCACTCCCCTGCCTTAAATCATATAGAAGTCCGTAAATTGTGTGCAAGGTTTAAACAGCAGGCAACCAGGCCAGATGGTTTCAGATATCTCACAAGTCCTTTGGCACAGATATGGTCTCTCTTAAATCCGGCGCGTTGGCGGCCATTGCGTTGCCATGCAGTTCGTGGTGAAGGACCGTGTTAATTAGGTGATCAAGACAAGAAAGTCTCCTAAATGGTTCCAGGGCTTTGACTATGTTGCTGCCTTGATCTGTTACCCACACTATTTGGCTGAGGGAGTGACGGATCAAGTTTAGTTTTTTTTTGTTTTTTACTTTTCTTCATTAGGATCTAGTTGCAATCCATTCCATTCTAAAAAAAAAAAAAAACGTAGTTACAATGCTTTGTCCTTGTTGCATTAGTCGTTAAAATAATTCTAAACTGATTTCTTTGGCTCAAAAAACTCTGAATTGTCGTTGAGAATGTCACTTGTAATGGTCCACTTATTAAAAATTGTCTGGTTTAAATCGGGCTCTGGCTCATAATTACAGTTAAAGTGTTGGGCCGGGCTCGGACACGACGTGCACGGGCTCAGGGAAGGGTGGGGCTTGATTTTTTTGGACCCGATCTAAGCTTTACTTGGAAGAGAACCATTTTCAAGCGGACCAGAGTTTATTTGTTTGACCCACACCAGAGTTGGGATGAGTATTCACACCGCCCCAAACCACCCGGACCATCCGACCACGCGCTCCAGGGACCAAACGAGGCAGGTGTGAAAGCAACTAAAGTGTACTTCCCAAAATGTTGTCCTGTCTGCAGCGTGTAGAATACTGATTGTCAACATCCTCAGCAACACGGTCATCTATCAGCACATTAAAAAATTAAAAACATCAGTGAGAAATTGTGAATATAGTCATTTATTTACTCCAGTCCAAGAAATGTACACGTATGTTCTCTCAAGGTATAAAATTTGTCTTAAATAAGCAATTGTTCTATTTTATATGCATGTACAGTCTCATTATTCAATTAAAACCCCGTAAGACTTTAAAAGTGACGACAATCTGACACCACAAACAACCAAAACCACCAAAGAGCACAAGAAGAGTTAGCAAAAGCCGTCCAGCAGTTTCTGACATTAGGTTCGATGAGGACTCTTCAGTATAAAAAAATAAAATAAAAACTTTATCAGCTTTTTTTTAATTAAAAAGAAAGAAAACTAATACCTAACAAGAAAGACGCTGGCTGTAAAGTTTGTACGGAGGATAAATCACAAAGGTTTAAAGGCTTCGGTTGTTGCTTTGGGCTGGTAGATATACGACTTATCGCTTGTTCCTATGTTGCCGTTTGTGTTCAGATGGTGCTGCTGGTGTTCTTGGCAGTGCTGAGGCCAGTATTGCTGTGGTCGCTGCTCCCATTGTGGCTGCTGCTGCTCTGGTAAATCCCTTTAGTTTGCAAATGCTGATAAGATGTCCGGTTTGATATCATCCTGAAAATAGTTTCCTTAACGGGAAGGTTGGCGCAATCGCCCACCGAGACAACGGATCAGTGCAGGAGAGTTTCAGTCTGTGGGTGGTCTGGGTTTTTTATTTTGGTTTGTTGTCTGGATTAAGAGGAAGATGATTATAAACCTGAAGGCTGGCTGAACGGAGGAACTCTGGAGAGAGACAGAGAGAAATAAAGAGTTATTATCACTGAGAACAGTTTACAGATTTGTAGTGTTTTGCCACAGAGAACATGGGAGACTGTTAGAGTGGGGTCAGCCCTATGGTCCCACAGCCCTATGGTCCTATGGTCTCACAGTCCTATGGTCCCACAGCCCAATGGTCCCACAGCCCTATGGTCCCACAGCCCTATGGTCCTATGGTCCCACAGCCCAATGGTCCCACAGCCCTATGGTCCCACAGCCCAATGGTCCCACAGCCCTATGGTCCCACAGCCCAATGGTCCCACAGTCCTATGGTCTCACAGCCCAATGGTCCTATGGTCCCACAGTCCTATGGTCTCACAGCCCAATGGTCCCATGGTCCCACAGCCCATTGGTCCCACAGTCCTATGGTCCCACAGCCCAATGGTCCCACAGCCCAATGGTCCTATGGTCTCACAGCCCTATAGTCCCACAGCCCAATGGTCCCACAGCCCAATGGTCTCACAGCCCTATGGTCCCACAGCCCTATGGTCTCACAGCCCTATGGTCCCACAGCCCTATGGTCTCACAGCACTACGGTCCCACAACCCAATGGTCCCACAGCCTTGAGGTCCCACAGTCCTATGGTCCCACAGCCCAATGGTCCCACAGCCCAATGGTCCCACAGCCCTATGGTCCCACAGCCCTATGGTCCCACAGCCCTATGGTCCCACAGCCTATGGTCCCACAGTCCTATGGTCCCACAGCCCTATGGTCCCACAGCCCTATGGTCTCACAGCCCAATGGTCCCACAGCCCAATGGTCCCACAGCCCAATGGTCCCACAGCCCTATGGTCCCACAGCCCTATGGTCCCACAGCCCTATGGTCCCACAGCCCTATGGTTCCACATTTCCAAGATCTTTCTTAAAATTAGGGTTAACACAACGTATATACATTAAATTCAACAATCACTCCATTTTGCCATCATCAGTACATCAAAACATTTCTGGCTTTTAAAATGGCATTATATTATATATATAGTATGTATTATTAGTAGTAATACAGTAAGGGTTAGGCTTTGTTTGTATTTCTTTGTAAACATCTAATCCCAGACTGTGTAAAAACACTCAAGGAAGTGGGAACATTATTAGAAAGTAAGAACATTTTTGATAAGTGAGTACAATTTCCAGGGCATTTTTGGAAAGTGGGTACTTTTTTTGTCAAGTGGGCACCATTTTTTGAAAGTAATGTCAATTTTCCAAAGCGAGTGTTGACATTCTTGAAAGGTTTTGATATTTTTGAGTCTCTGGACAGGACTCGTTGGCCTTTTACCATCAGGACAATTCAGCTCACCTGGCAACTAGAGCTGAAAAACAAATCAAATATTACGATATTTTGACCAAATACATCAATGGCGATATTGTGAGGTTGACTATTGGTGCTTTCACAAAATATTAACACAATGACAGTTTTGATAAATAATCAACAATAATGCTGATACAATGACTACACGGGAAAGGCAAATAATAAAACACCTAGAACAATCTAGTAAGTTCATAAAATTACATCACTTTACTGTAATGCAGCCTGTAAAACTGCAAGCAGCGATTCGCGGGTTCAAACCTTGTTTCTCAATAGCGACTTTCACACATGTGGTCCAACGTTGTTATAAAACACATCCTGCAAGCTATGGAGCGATTGGACAAACAGTGCACTTACGGCGATTTGAGGAAAGAAGATGACCAACACAAAAACAATTGCTAGTGGTCAATTTGAATGAAACTTGCAGTGTGTGTATGAGGTCATTATGTAGACATTTCCAAGAAGTTTTGTGTTGATTGGACAAACATTTAGTTATTTATAGCCTTTGAATTTCATAGCCTTAATTACAGCGCCATCATGTGGCTGATTGGGTTCATATTTATATAGAAGCCTAATAACCCTAATAACTAAAAACAACAAACATAGACGAGTTCTACCACTTTGCATTTTGAACCCTAATTTAAGAGGATATCTACCCTCATATATCGATGTATATATAATATGGATATATTGCCCAGTCCCACTGGCAACCCTTATATTATCTACCAACCTTTAGGTTAAGGTTTTCTTTGTCTCTTTTTAATTATGTTAAATAAACCTATTTTACTTCACAAGTCATGTGTTGGTCTTTTATTTTTTGTCCAACCATATGCCAGATTGTGACATTTATTTCACGAGAACATTTATATTAATCTTTATATTAATGAATGTCTGTTACATTCAAGCCATCGCCAAATAAGTTGATATAAAGCTCATTAAGACTATCAGCTCCACACAACTGTCTCCGTATCTCTCAGCATGACTATGTTCAGAAGATTGGGTCGTCCAGTGACTTTCCCACGCAGAAACTTAAGTCAAGATAATGATCTCTTCTGATGAGTCCATTATGGTTTTTTAATCCTCTGTGTCCTCCTTGGCTGTGTAGCAACCAGCGGTGGAAAGGGTGCAAAAATATTATATTTAAGTAAAAGTACTATTAGTTTCATGAACTTTTACTACAAGTAAGTAAGTAAAATTAACGGTAAAAAAACCTACTCAAGTCAAAAGTACAAAGCAGCTCATTTTAAGTTTACTCAGAGTCAAAGTTACTAATTATTTTTTATTTAACCCTGATGTTGACCTCTGGTCAAATTGACCCATTTTCCTACACCAATGTTCTTCTTAACTCCCCAATTGTAATTACCCAAAATAACATGATTGATTCCACACAACGCTCTTTGGCAAGTACAAATCTCTACTTTCATTCATTTTGGGGTATCTTATTCAATTATATAGCAATTGAAAAAAACATATTGAAGTGGTTTTGAAACAGTATTGAGTAAAAGTTGACATATTCCAGTCTGTGATTATCCATCAACATACATTCCTTTAAATTTAATAATTCCTAATTTCTGCTTTTCTAACTCAAACATTAGGTATAATTTCCTATAAATTAGGTTTATTGACCATAAATTCCAAAAATAACTGTAAAACTAAAGTTAATAAGTTATTGTTACGTAGTGTTGAAAACGTCAAAAAAGTGACAAAAAAGCATCGAGTGTTGAAAAAAAGGGACAAAAATGTGAGAAAAAGTTAAAAACATCGATAAAAAGCGTCAACAAAAGTGTTGATTTTCAATTTTGATGAGAAGACAACACAAGGAATAATTATCTGATTTATACTTAAATTGCAGTCTTTTGTGATTTGATAAGGGCCCAAAACCATATGGCACTTTCTTTTCTTGACAGATACTTTGCCAAAGTGTTGGAAAATGTAACTATTAAAAGTGAATGTCTCTTACTTTTTGTGTGTTATAATAGCCATCTTGGTCTTAAGAGCCCAGGGCCACATACCTTCCCGGCTATCTTCAGACACTCAGGGCTAGGCTTCTCCCCTTTCCTCCTCTTTTATTTAGTTTTTAATTGCCTTTTAGATAGCACAGCTGTTTAGGGCATGGTGACCATGGAGATGGGAGGTGTGTGTTTCAATGTAAAAAGTGAAGACTGTGGAGTTTACTGTGGAGAGGAAGGGTGACGGGATCTTACAGTGGAGAGACGAGATCATTGGACTGTAGGTGAGAAGCGGATTTAAGTATCTAACGAACTGGTGCAATGGGAAAATTACATTTAACCAATGATTTTCATGTTAATTATTCATAATAAGATCTCCAATGCCTCTCAGAGTAAATGACTTCTGTATCTGTCCTCAGTGTCTTCTCCTTGTAGGAGACAACTGTTTCCGTCAGACTTTATGCCATTTATCCTTTAAGGAAAATGCAAAGTCATAACAAATCCAGTTGTCTCCTACAAGGAGAAGACACTGAGGACACATACAGAAGTCATTTACTCTGAGAGGCATTGGAGATCTTATTATAAATAATTAATATGAAAATCATTGGTTAGGGGGAATTCTATCATTGTTAACAAAGACATGGTTCTAAAACGGCTTCACAACATTTGCAGAAAAATTTTGTAAAGCTTGCATGACATGTGCACAACACAATGTAGGCAGACCAGTGACTGTAACACAACAGGCAGCACAGCCACCACCGATGAGGGCATTTGAGCATATCATGATGGATTTTGTTGATCTCAAACGTTGTTTGGTGATGGTTGATACATTTTTAAAATGGGTGGAGGTGTTTCCCGCTTCAAAACAAACTGCTTCAGTGGTAGCAAAAGCTCTAATGACAGAAATCATTCCCAGATGGAAAACCAAGTCGGTTGCCAAGCGATAATGACACTCATTTTGTCAATGAAGCAATAACCCAGTTAAGTTTGTACATTGGCATAGACCTCAGGAGACACTGCCCCAACCAGCTGAAGGACCGCTCCACACGCTGCAGCCAGGGGATTTCATGTTCGTAAGGAACTTCAGAAGAAAGAACTGGCAGTTCCAACGCTTGCAAGGTCCTTTCCAGATCCTTCTGGTCACCCACACAGCAGTGAAGGTTGCTGAGCGGGCCACGTGGGTCTACGCATCGCACAGCAAGAAGGTTCCAGTGCCAGAAGAGGAGCCAGGTTCGCCATAAGCCTGAAGATCTGTGACCTGACAGACGGCGTTCTGTGTCATCAACCTCGCAACACACACACATATGCTATATGCCTGTAATGGACATGGTGCCGGACCCGAAGGGGGAAGCATTGTGCCCATCATGGGATATGGCTATTTGGCATGCCAGTGAGTCAGATTGGGGGAATCAGATTCCCTCTGACTACACCAACCTGACAAATAGACTAACAGTACAGAAAGTTAACACCTCTTTACCTGCAGTATTTCTAACCCTGAACAGAGTTAATCCACAAGACAAAGGTTATTTCGTAGTATGCGCGTGGCTATCGGGTAAAGATCCGTGTGGAGCATTCTACATTAATGTATTGGCGGCCGACTCATTTGGCAATATCAAGAAAAAATATAATAAAAATAAATGGGTTCTGACTCATAAACACACGACACATTCTCATCCAACGTATGGCTGGGTTCAATCAGAAAACTCACACTTGACGTAGGTATCAATGACTCATGTTTTGACTCATTGTTTCCCCACTCACAGAAACAGGCTACACCCGTTAAACCACATGCGCTAAACCTTAATGACTCTATTTGTGCACTGACTGTACTCTCAGATGTAGAAACAGGAGTAGGGGGTCTGTTTTATGCAGCCACTCACCAACCGGACCCATGTGCGTATTTCGGTAATCCCCCTTTGGTACCATGGTTTCTGAATCTGACAGTTTAACTATAGATTTATGGAGAATCTAACACATGCACTCTGCATTGGACGTGCTCAAGGTACACGATATGCACAACCGTAGTTGCTATGTGTGGGGCGGGCGGGTACAACATTAGCAAATGCTTACACACACCCCAGGGTTTACACAGGTAGACCCCTCCAGGACTAATCTCATGCGCTGGCCTGATGATTCAGTTCCAGGCTCTCAAGTAGACTACGTCTGGCTTTGCGGTGATCACTGGAACCAACTGCTTCCACCTTTGTGGTCAGGTAAATGTTCATTGATCTATTGGTCAATCATGATAATGAAACCTTTTGAGCCTGCTGCGCAGCGTTATTCTCGCCCTGCACTTTCGTCTGAGAGCACCTTCAGAGCTAAATGTAAAATGACAGATACCGGTAACAACTTTCTCTCAGGATTCCTTCCGTGGTGGGGTGTAGTTAATAACGCAAATAATATTGATAAGATACACGAAAGTCTGGAAAATCTGACCGCCGTCATGGTTGCGGAGTTCAGCGATTTTCCTCCAACCCTGCGAGTTATGCGTAACATGTGATAGGTGGTCAATGCTGCACATTCATCCCAGACATTGAAGGAAACATCACTGTCACCGTCCATCAGCTAAACCAACTCGCCACTAGTCTTAGGGCTCAAGATGTCCCCCACACTGATTCTGGGTGGGACTGGGCGCTTGGATAATTGGGGAGGGGTGGAAGGCTTGGATGGGGAATATTGTGGTTCCTGTGATTTCTGTGATCTGTTTGATAGGTATTTGTTGTATTATCCCATTAATACGGAAAATGATTTCTTCTTTGTTCACTCTTGAGAAAGTTCAGTATCAAGCCATGCAGCAAAATGATGATGGTCCTGAGTACAATGAGGATGGTTACAACTCGGACTCAGCTTCCGAATTTGAGTAATTCAAGATTCATGAAATCCATTTTAATTCTCATTTTCTTTCTCTTAGACTAGTTGTAGCTTAAACTAAGAGGTTTAAATTCCTCACAACATGGACATGCAGACATGCATGTCTTCTTTTCAGTGATTAGTATGTAATCAAAAGGGGGAAATGTAATGGGAAAATTACATTTGACCAATGATTTTCATATTAATTATTCATAATAAGATCTCCAATGCCTCTCAGAGTAAATGACTTCTGTATCTGTCCTCAGTGTCATCTCCTTGTAGGAGACAACTGGATTTGTTATGACTTTGCATTTTTCCTTGAAGGATAAATGTCAGAGTCTGACAGAAACAGTTGTCTGGAGCGGTGTTTATCATAGCAGGTCCCAGGTCGAGACCATAGCTTATCCAAAGAGACGACATGTTCTTTTTCAGCTAGGATAGAATGACCGGTCAAGAAAACTTGACACACGGAGGGCAGATTCAGAAATATAGATTAAACTGTTTTCCAAACAAGGGTTTTTTTCCTCTGGGGGCACGGAATATAAAGAAGTGTATGACTGATTGTGTCCACACAGAATTCTTATCACTCTGTAACTTTGTGCATTGTGAAAACTGTTCTTGTCAATTTTGATTGTTAAAACTTCACCGGAGACTAAACTTTGATTCAGTTTGCAGCCTGTCTTTATTTTGTTTCAACAGAGTCTTACTTCCAATCAAATTACTCCCTCGTTGTACAAGAAACCTCGTTTTTATGGTAATGTTATTCTGAAAAACATTATTTACGAAGATATATTAGATGAGTAATAGAATTTGTTTAATGAGTGACTAATCAAAAGGAAGATAACAGTTAAGCTGTCCTCGTTGAGTAATAACTGAATAAGAGCAAACGAGGAGGTTTGCTTAGTCCATAGTCTGTGTGAGAAGACTACTGGAACATTGTGAAATCACGTTAATCTAGGAGAAAAAGCGAAGGATTTGCTGGGTACCAATGTTTTGTGTGTGAAGTCTTGTGTGTTATGTTGAATGTCACTTTTCTGGCTCCTTCCTGCATTTGTGGGAACTGTCTGGCAGGTAGTTATTAACGGTGCCTCAATAAGACGGACAAAAAAATAGCTGATACTCAACATAAAACAGCCCTGTCTTACTGCTAAGGTTGGTTGCCCCGGTAACCGATTGACCGTTAAAGGGGAGAGCAAGTGGGGAGAGAGGAGAACAGGAGAGAGTTTTAGATATAAGTATATAAATCTGATTTCTGACATTTTAACATGAGGTGTAGAATAAAGGCTTATATATGTCATACATATACAGTGGGGCTTGAAAGTTTGGGCACCCCAGGTAAAGATTTGTATTAATGTGCATAAAGAAAATCTCCAAAAGGCATCAAATGACAGATTAGACATTCGTATAATGTCACAAAAAGTTAGATTTTATTTCCATCATTTACACTTTCAAAATAACAGAAAATAAAAAATGGCGTCTGCAAAAGTTTGGGCACCCTGCAGAGTTTCTAGCATGCACCGCCCCTTTTGGAAATCTGAGAACTGACAGTGTCATGGATTGTTCTCAGTCCTCGTCTGGAAAGACCAGGTGATGTCAATCTTAAGGTTTTAAATGCCCAGACTCATCTGACCTTGCCCCAACAATCAGCACCATGGCTTCTTCTGACGCTCACAAAGCAGGAGAAGGCTATAAGAAGATAGCAAAGCGTTTTCAGATGCCAATATCCTGGAATGTAAATAAGAAATGGCAGTCATCAGGAACAGTGGAAGTTAAAGCAAGATCTGGAAGACCAAGAAAAATATCAGACCGAACAGCTCGCAGGATTGTGAGAAAGCAAGTCCAAACCCACGTTTGATTGCCCAATCCCTCCAGAAAGACGCTGGAGTTGTGATACACCATCCCACTGGAAAGAGATACTAGTTCAGATATGGTCTTTATGGAAGAGTCATCAGAAGAAAACCTCTTCTACGTCCTCACCACAAAAATCAGCGTTTGAAGTTTGCAAATGAACATATAGACAAGCCTGATGCATTGTGGGAACAAGTTCTGTGGACCGATGAGGTTAAAGTAGAACTTGTTGGCCGCAATGAGCAAAGGTACGTTTGGAGAAGAAAAGGCACAGAATTTAATGAAAAGAACCTCTGTCCAACTGTTAAGCATGGGGGGGGGATCAATCCTGCTTTGGGGTTGTAATGCAGGCAGTGGCACAGGGAACATTTGACGAGTAGAAGGAAAAATTGATAAATAAACTTTCAGCAAATTTTGGACGCTAACTTGATGCCATCTGTGAAAAAGCTGAAGTTAAAGAGAGGATGGCTTCTACAAATGGATAATGATCCTAAACACACCTCCAAATCCAGGGTGGATTACATCAAGAGGCGTAAACTGAAGGTTTTGCCATGGCCTTCAAAATCTCCTGACCTCAACATAATTGAAAATCTATGGATAGACCTTAAAAGAGCAGCGCATGACAGACAGCCCAGAAATCTCAAAGAACTGGAAGACTTTTGGAAGGAAGAATGGGCGAAGATACCTCAAACAGGAATCAAAAGACTCTTGGCTGGCTACAAGAAGTGTCTTCAAGCTGTGATACTTAGGGTGCCCAAACTTTTGCAGACGCCCTTTTTTTGTTTTCTGTTATTTTGAAATTGTAAATGATGGAAATAAAATCTAACTTTTTGTGACATATTATACAAATGTCTAATCTGTAATTTGATGGCTTTTTGGAGATTTGTCTTCTTTATGCAGATTAATAAAAATGTTTACCTGGGGTGCCCAAACTTTCGAGTTTGTAATGTCTTTATTCTAAATAATGTCTAGACCATAAACTGTTTTAACTTGATAACTTGTTGCAACATTATTATTATTGTTTTGTATATTTCTGTGTTCTTGTGAAAGGTGTCCAGTTGTTTTTGTGGTGTCTTGATGAGACTGAGAGGCCTGACAAGGTCCACAAAACTGAGTCTCATTATTCAAAGTCAGTTGCTCGGGTAAACTTCATACAAACTGACTGGCCATCATAAACAATGAGAAACCAATGAGGATGACTAAATATATACATATGAAAGGGAAAGGTAATGTGAAGTACTTTAGTAAGTTGGAAAAGATTATGGTTTTGCTTAAAGGTTGAATGTGTCTGAATGTGTGGATTTGCTGCAAAAAATAGAGACTGAGGTAAACATGAGGGAAAGAAGAAAAAGGCAGGTTATATTGAAGCAAAGGCATGGTTAAGAGAAGCATAAAAACAGCAATTAGGCCAAGATAAAAAGAAAGAAGACAGAGACAGAAAAGGGAAAGAAACGCTTGCTCTCGTAGACAAAGAACAGTTTTACCATATAATTCTGACATTCTGAACACAAGGCTAACAAGACCTCAAAATAGATACCAAGGCCGGGCTGATTGGATGATAATGAATTGATGCGGACAAAAAGACGATGAGATGTGGACGTATATTTTGACAGATTAAATGAAACGTTAAAAAACATACAGTGGAATGACCGCACCAGCCGCTTGGAATGGAGAGTCTTCTTATGAGCAACAGTTGAAAAATGCTTTCCTCAGAGTGTTATTCCTCCTATGAGCAGTTTTATCACCAATAATATGGTCACTCAACGAACTGCTGGACTCACTAATGTCCGAGAATACACTGTACACGCACAATCGCATTTCAAAAACAATAAAAAAAAAGAAAGGCCGACTGAGGATGGGGACCTTTTTTGTAACGATATACAATCAGAGAGGACGGGGCCGCGGGTGGGGCCGAGGCTGCTGTGTGTGCGGCAGCGTGGAACACTGGGCACGCGACTGTGATAAGAAGTATTGCGGTGGGGGGGAGAGAACACCCTGACTTGTGACTAGAATCAGAGAAACAACAGGAGAGAGGAAGAGCTGAGGTGTTGACTCTTGTAGGGATTGAACTACTGTTGCAACATAAAGTCTTTGAATAAGTGGAAATTGGGGGTTAAAGTGAATATAAGATAAGATTGAGTCTGAGATATGTAAGATTAAAGGAAAATAAAATATGAAGTTTATGAGACAATGGGGGTAAAAGGATGATTAAGGGAACATTACCAAAGTAGGTGTAAGAAGTAGAAAGTGAAATGAGAAAGAGAGTGTTAAAGTGACAGGGAAAGACTGCGAGCAGACAGCTCAGAGAGAAGATTTGGAAAGTTAATGTGACAGCGTGCAAAGAGTCTGAAAATTGGGAACCACTGGGTAAGGGCATAGAGAAAAGCGAGAGGTTAAAAGCTTATTACAAAGTTCTGACTGGACAACGTGTGCCAAACCTGCAGATCAAAGAAGCTGATATATTATGTCCTTCACAAAGAAAAAAACAAGAGGACCTATTGAGTTCATTACAATAATTTTCAACCTGATATTATGGGTTATCTGTGTTTGATATCAGTAACGTTTTCTTCTCTATCCCTTTAGATGCTGACAGGTTCGTGTTCACTTACATCAATACCAGAATTTATTAACCCTCCTATTGTCCTCGGGTCAAATTGACCCGTTTAGAAAAACTTTCTATATCAGAACTATGACAAAAAAACTACAAAAACGCAAGAAAAAAAATCAACAAAAACATTATTGTTTTTGAACCCTGAAAAAGTGACCAACAAAATCACAAAAAAGTGACAAAAAAAACTTAAAAAAATTGGAAAAAGCTAAAACCTTAGAAAGTAGAAAAAGATCAACAAAATGTCAACATTTCAACCCAGAAAAACACAAAGTTGCAGGTCGACGGGAAGACTACACAAGGGTTAAGGGTATTGTAAGGCTCTAACCATCTTTTCGCAAAAGATGTCTGCTAACCTTGCAAAATGTGTACCTCCAGCAGGAAGTTAACTTTTATGACATCTTGGGGGTCTCACCGTCGAGTAAGACAGACACGCTGGCACTCCTTGTTCTTGTCTGAGTTACAACATGAGGTCGGTAAGAATAAATTGCTATCTGTCAACTGTGAAATATTGGGACTACTATCTATCTCAGGAGGGTAAAACATTTAGAGGAAAATCAAAAACCTGCTGTACTACAACACCACAACCTAAAAAACAAGACAAATGACGTTACTTTTTTAGGAATGCCTAATTTGGATTTAAAAACACAAAGACTGTATCAGAATGTTGTTAAATGTGTTCAGATGTTCTTGTGATCTGACTTATTCTAGTCAAAGAGATAAATTAGGATTTCTTCTTGTGCAAATAACACATATGAAAAATGCTGTATTATTATTATTATTATTATTATTGGACTGCCCAAATGAGAGATCTAAAAAAATCCAGTTGAAAGGATTAATTGCTTAAATCACTTAGTTGATTGACAGAGAAATGCTTTTTTTTGTAAAATTTCCGGTTTTACAAATGTGAGGCCTTTCTATATGGTTGCCTTTTAATAGCTTAAGTACATATTTTTGTGATACTCTTCTTACTGTAGGTAATATTTTACTGGTACTTTGCTGAAAGCAGAATATTTTTACAGTCTGGAATTAGTACTTTAACCCTCTGAACCCTAAGGCCATTTTTACAGTTCATTGTCCGTCTGGATTTATTTTATAAAAAAGCTTGTAAAACATCAACCCTGTTGTCTACAGTCATGATATGAACATAATTTTTTTTTTATTAGAATATTTGGGTCACTTGAATGTTAAAAATGGTGGTAGGACCTTAAAGGCAAATAAATAAATACGGAACATGAATCTTCCAGATATGCATTGATATCACAGACAGAGCAGTAAAACCTAAGCCATTTTCATCTCTAAAACACTTCTCATATGTCTTGGGAGTCACACTGTGAAGAAATAATCATTATAACTTATACAGTTGACAAAATACATGCATTTTTTCAAAGAAAGTCCAGTCACTTTTGCCTTCATGATGTTTACTTATGCCAATAATCAACATAATAATGTCATATTTATTGATATTACACCCACAGCAATGCTACACAAGCATTTGTGTGTCTAAAACAGTTCTCCTATGTGCAAAATAAACATAATAAACATTATAACTCATATAAAGCACATACTATTTACAATTCTTCAAAAAAGGCCCAAATATATGCCAAATCTCAAACCAGTGGGGCCATTTTCCTCTATAAAACGGTAGATATCTATCTTGTTCCTCTATAACATCTTTGATCGCACGCTAGACTAGTTTGACTGGGGGGGATTGAGCTCTTTCAGCCTCCATACTCTTTGGGTGACGTTGTCCCCACTCATACACTTTGGGTGACGTTGTTTCCCATATATGGGCATGCTATGCTTTTTCTTCCATAAAGAAACACAGAGCAGACACGGAGCTGCGGCAGTAATAGTAAAGCACAGAATGCAGTACACAGGTAGCTGGTTCAGCGAGCTCATCTATAGTTAAGTGTTGCAAACATCTTTCTGTTTAAAATCATCTACGTTTATTGGTTGGACAATATTAAAATCAATTCAGGTGGATATGAGATTCTATTCTATGTACATTTAATATTGTCCAGTTAGTTTTTCAGTAAAGCTACTATATTACAACTTATTTGAGCTATCGGGTTGACATTGAAAACATTTCATTTGGGTGATTTTTTTTTGTTGACCGTTGTTTTTGTTGCTTTCCAGACAGGTGTTTGCTGTGTAACACAGGACGGAGTGTTAATGGCTAAAACCACTAAACACTTCTAAATCTGTAGGCTGCGTTATGGAGTCATGAGCTTTGTCGTGACCCAACTGGAGGGATATTGTAGAAATAATAAAGTGTCCACAGCATTATGGATTTTAAAATTACTCTAACTCTAACTAAAATGTTTTAATTTATGCAAAAACATAACCCTTAAGGTACTCTGAGGCCTAAAGAGAACAATTTCCAACACCGGTGTCTCCTTTTTAGAACATTTGTATGGATGTTACATGGTTAAACCAACAAAGAGAAAGAAATGCTGTTTTATAACGAGTGATGGTCACTAAATGACTATTGATAAAAGAATAGATAATGCTTCTCAGAGTTCTGTTTAGTGCCTCGTTGTGTCATAGCTACGGTTCTCGGCCTAGAGCGAAATACATAGTGGACCAGGGCTGACCGTCTGGTGGTGGCCTCAACATCTGGAGATGTGCTGTGCCAGACCGGAGAGCGGGCAGCGGTGTCCACACGCCCTAGCCGGGGCCTTGCTGAGCATTCTGAGGTGAGAGAGCTTCGGAGGGGTCCACCACGTGGCCCCAGAGGCTTGCTCTACCAAAGACAAAGACACTCAATCCTATCTGGAGGTGCGGACCAACAGCCAGCAGACGACTGAGAAGGAGAACGGGGGAGCGAGAGACCGTCCTGATCTGGCACATCTGACGCACGTGAAGGGAGGTTTGCATTTTCACATTCTGAAAATACTAATACAATATTGGGAAAAACTAATATATTAGAATTATTTATTCTTACTTCAAAAAATAGGGTTACGCCCATGTAAACACATGTATGAAGGGTTAAGACATCCCTCGAATATCAAGCAATTTGGTATGGAAAAATTACATTTTGTCAAGGGTGTTATAGATTCTGTAACATTTGCATTGAATTTCCTGTTACAGCTATACATATACATAATAATAATAATGTTTACTTTATTAATCCCGCAAGCGAAAATTACAATTTACACTCTGTTGTTATTACACACAAGCCTGAATTACACACACATGCTCAGTACCTATACATGCACTAATGGAGAGATGTCAGAGTGTGGGGGGGCTGCCCACGGAAAGGTGCCCCGAGCAGTTGGGGGTTCAGTGCCTTGCTCAAGAGCACCTTGGCAGTGCCCAGGAGGTGATGTTGTAATGATGTGATTTATATTGTGATTGAAAATGCAGCAAAGTACAATACTTTAAACAAAACATACTTGAGTTAAAGTAAAATTACAGATTTTATTAGATCACAGTAACATGAGTAACTGTAATTTTCTACTTTCCAACCTGTGTGGAGGAGGGGTGGGGTGGTGCGAGATCACGTGGATGTAACATTGTTAACATTACTTAGAATCCCTCATGATGACGGAAACTACGCACTATAGCTTTAAGGTTCGAATAAGGTTTAGGGGCTAGGGAATGGATCATGTGAGAAAGAACCCTTGCAAGTACACGTGTAACACGTGTTCATGTGTTAATGAGCACTCAGGTCCACACTGATCTGTCTTCCACTAACAGATAACTTGTATAAATAATTGTGAGGCTCCTGGCAGAGACCTTGTGAACACAACTCCGCCTCCTACCTACTGCCTCTATTAAACCCAAATTGACTCATTAAGCTTGTCTTAATAAAACCCACTTAATAAAAACTATCTACAAAAACAAACAGTCTCTCTCTGCTGTATTCCTCTCTCCTGCAGGAACAATAACATCTGCTTTTGGACAGAAACAAATAACTAAAAATAAGTCCAATTCATGTGGAGAGCCTCCATGCTAATCATTAGCTTCTCCATTAACCTCTTGACACCTCCTCCCTCCTGCTGCATTAACGAGGGGGGTGGGGTGGGGGTGCTACAATAATTAGGGGCGCTCGTCTGTTGAGGCCTTTTGCCTACACAGAAAACATTTTAATTATACGTAAAACACCAGAGTGAAGCACTCAAACAGCAGGGGAGCAGGAGTGATATCAAATATTATGATGTTCTCCTCCAGCTGCGCTTCCCTGTCCTCTCAGCTGTACCTCACATTCTCAATCCCATATTAAAGGGTCCCTACCGTTTTTTTTCAACCGGGACCCTATTTTCCTATGTTTTTGTGTTTCAGTGACTGATGGGAACAACAATCTTTGAAATTGGTCCAGTGTTATGCGTGAACCCTGTAATGTGCAGACACAGACCAAGCTGCAATGTAACCCTATGGGGCAAATGTGCATTGTCAGTTTTGTCCTTTTTGCCACTGACAGGCTCAGATTATTATTATAAGTGTCTGACACCATTATGGAAAGGATCCCTACAAAGATAGACCTTTAAAACCTCTTTGAGAACTTTCAGTTTAACCAGAAATAACTCTGAGGTCGCTAGCGCTTAACCCACTAGACTCCATTTAAAAAAGCAATCCTTTTAGCGTGTATAGAGCCAACATATTCTCACATGTAAATCTGTAAACTTGGTGTTTATTTCAACCCAACAGAGTTGTGATGATAATAAAATTGCATATTTGAGACTTTGTCGCACAACTGTTCAAAGAAGGGGAATATTCCCTCAATGTAAAGAGCTTTCATAGTTTCAACACTATTGCTGTTCCACAATTCAAATTAAGTTGGAAAAGATGACCCAAAACAGCTTTTCATAGTGTCTGTCGACGATGCTAAAATTACTGTCTATTTACATGGAGTCTGGTGACTGTAGCGAACCAATTTTTGTGGATGTTTTTAAAAAAGGATCTTACACTTACACACAACAGAAAGATCGAACTCCTTAGAAATCCTTTCTATAATGTTGTCAGACACAAAGAATATTAATTGAAGCATCTCAATGGCAAAACAAGCACTTTTATGAAGGTAAATACAAGCTGGACAATTGCCCCATTAACTTACATTGTAGCTTGTTTGGCCACTGTCGACTGCAGCGGTCCCACTAAATACTGGACCAATGTGAAAGATTGTTGTTACCGTCAGTCACTTAGAAACAAAACATAGGAAAATAGGGGCCTGGTTAAAAAAAAAACCTTATGATCAAATGCCGGCATGGAGAAAATGTCCGAATTAACAGAAAAAACAGTTAGGTTACCTTCAGTCTAGTTGGTATTCCTGGACAGGGTCCGAGGTTTCTGCCCGTTTATAGGAGGTTGTTCATTGCCACTGTCGCACCAAATGCTTGCTCTTGGGGGGAATTTTTAGGGATCGCGGACCCATGCCTAATGCACAGTGATGCTGTATGTACATTCTGCAAGGCATCTTTCCACCAATCCCAAATCCTTCTCCTGAGCAGATTTTAGAATAACTAAGGACAGTGGTGCGCACAAAAACCGCCTGCCCTCTGAAGAGGTTTACTGTGCCAGAAACCAGCCAGCTGTTTTCAGATGTTTTCAGGGTGTGTGTGTGTGTGTGTGTGTGTATATATATATATATATATATATATATATATATATATATATATATATATATATATATATATATATATATATATATATATATATATATATATATGTGTGTGTGTGTATAGGAGTGTTCTCCTAGCATACTTTTGTCATATCACAATGACCAGACCTTGAAAATATTTTACTAAAGCGTTTTGAGAGAGAGAGAGAGAGAGAGAGAGAGAGAGAGAGAGAGAGAGAGAGAGAGAGAGAGAGAGAGAGAGAGAGAGAGAGAGAGAGAGAAAACGAGAGAGAGAGAGAGTGGTGGATGCGCTCAGAGCAGACAGCTGTCGGCGAGCCTGTACGGGGATATGAATAACCTGATTTCTCTGTGTGCAATGTAAACATATCCTGAATATGATCATAACCGCAATATTCATGTCCATGTTAACACACATGATACAAACAACATGCTATAGCTCCATCTGTGGGTTTAGCAATACTTCTTAGCATCCATAGCAACCAGTTTATCTATAAAAATGAACCTTGTGATTAATAGTGGGTGGGTTGTGGGTGAAATAATGTATAATTACTGAGAAAATGATTACCGTGAACAGAGCAGAACAGAGCTGGTGTCGGCTGCTGCTCCTGTGAACATTTACACATTGTTATCATTAGATAACATTTCATGTCTCACAGACGTGATATGTACGCACATATGGTATTATGTTTGTGTCTTTAATTCTGAACAACACTTCTCACGTATCAAACAAAAAACACTAACTCAAGCAAAAAAGTTGAATACACCCTTATGTGCCGACCTTACTCTTTTCCACTTCAAATCTTTCTCATTTCATCATTTTTATTTCTCCTTTTGTCCCTTCTTCATTTTGAATCCTTTAGTACGCCAAAAATAACACGTAACAAAACAGACAGATTTCCCTAACATTACTTATTTGTAGTTATTTATGAATTCCTACTAAAATAATGATAATAATTTGTTTTATTGTCACAACAGAGCAGAGGAACATCAAAATATATTAAAGATACATATAATAAAAAAATATATATAATATGTATAAAATACAACTTAAGATATGAAACTTAACGCACTTTGAACAAAAACACAATAAAAATGCCAACAGGGACGTTGTAGAGCGTCCTCTGGTGGACAGACTATGCAACGCCATCACTAACAGGGACGTTGTAGAGCGTCCTCTGGTGGACAGACTATGCAACGGCAACACTAACAGGGACATTGTAGAGCGTCCTCTGGTGGACAGACTATGCAACGCCATCACCAGTAGTGCGTCCTCTGGTGGACAGAATATGCAACGCCAACACTAACAGGGACATTGTAGAGCGTCCTCTGGTGGACAGACTATGCAACGCCAACGCTAACAGGGACGTTGTAGAGCGTCCTCTGGTGGACAGACTATGCAACACCAACGTTAACAGGGACGTTGTAGAGCGTCCTGTGGTGGACAGACTATGCAACGGCAACACTAACAGGGACGTTGTAGAGCGTCCTGTGGTGGACAGACTATGCAACGCCATCACTAACAGGGACATTGTAGAGCGTCCTCTGGTGGACAGACTATGCAACACCATCACTAACAGGGACATTGTAGAGCGTCCTCTGGTGGACAGACTATGCAACGCCATCACTAACAGGGACGTTGTAGAGCGTCCTCTGGTGGACAGACTATGCAACACCATCACTAACAGGGACGTTGTAGAGCGTCCTCTGGTGGACAGACTATGCAACACCATCACTAACAGGGACGTTGTAGAGCGTCCTCTGGTGGACAGACTATGCAACACCATCACTAACAGGGACGTTGTAGAGCGTCCTCTGGTGGACAGACTATGCAACGCCAACACTCATAACATGGTTGACCGTTTTTAGTTTTTTTTAATCTGCCATTATAAATGCCAATACCGATAGTTTGGGAAATGCCTAATATCGGCCGATATATCGGTCGGGCTCTACTTAGAATCCCTCCTCTCCATTTTAAATATTGCATTTTGCATTCCATTTGAATCCCCTCACTATTTCCATTTGGATTACCTCATTGTGCCATTGTGAATCCCTAAGTCTTCCACTTGGAGAATGCTGATGTTGCTAATTCCACCAAACACAATTTATGATAAACTCTTTGTTTGACTGTTTTAGTGTTCCTTTGTCTGACTGTTTTCAGTGTATTAATGTGTCTGTATCTGAATGTTTTCTTCCTTCAGTGTTTTCATGTTTCAGTCTGATAATCCTCAACTCATTCTTAATTACTCCCTAATAATTAGAAAATCCTGGTAATCTGCTGCATAATCGAGGCAATTCAGCCTACTGACGAGCACAACACACACACAGACACACAGACACACACACACACACACAAAGCAATTATTAGCCTTGTGAATGACTTTGAAGCAGATAATTCTCTGTGTCTCAACATCCACTAATTACCAGCAGCTGAAAAATTATACAGGAGTCTGAATCAGCCTCTCTGGAAATTAAAAGATACACAGCTAATAAGCTCTCTCACTCTCACTCACACACACACACACACACACACACACAGCTTGTATGTTTATGTATGTATCAAACGGCAAGTCTTTTCTCAGTCAGCAGTGTGAATCTTTAGTCTCGATCAGATAAAAACACCCACCCATAGGCACATTTAAAGGAACAGCGCAACATTTAGTGAAAGCCTTCTTGCCTGTGATCCCCAGAGGCAGATGAGAAGATGGATAGCAGTAGTTAAGTTTACATCCACTTCTGAATCGAATTATCTGAAGTTTGGTAAAAAAAAAAAAAAAAAAACTGAAAATAAGCTGGTGAAAGTGTGTTTCCATCCAACGGCTTTAAAGCCAATAAAAACCTGTGGTAATGACATCATGTGTTGTTTTGAGATCAAATTGGTATATTGAATTGATTTTAGACATTTTAAGGTGTTTCCATTCATTGTCATTCCGTTCAAAAAACTTTTGCTAACGTTTTTTTTAGACAAAATGGATCACGCCGTCTACCATCACATGATCAATATGGGACAAGTTGTAATAGTGCTTATGTTCCAGCTGATAGCAACACATCAAGTTATAATAAGAAAACAACGGCACTATCAACACATCGCTATGACGATGCAGATGCAATTTGCCTTTTATTTTCCCTTCGAGACAACTCTCTTTTGAGACATGTCTCACTGTTTGAGCGCCTTCCATTTACTCCGCAGGACGTCCCACGGTTTGTCCTAACCTTTGTCGGTCATTTCCTTTACAAGTTCCTGATAAATTATGGCATTTCTTAGATTTCTGTTATCTAAAATAGCAGTTATATTTTGCTCGTAAATTTAATTCAAAAAGTCTCTCGTCTCCTCGTCCGTCCACTTCCATCTGTCTTTGTTGACACGCCCCATGTGTGCAAATACGGGGGAAAAGAAATTAACAAAAACGTATTCTTTTAAATTTTGTGGCGGGTTGCAACCATAAAATGACCTAAAACTTAATCACAATTTATTATTTCTTGGGAAAATAACGTTTCCATCAGCGTTTATCGCATAAGCCGTACATGGATCAAGAGAAAATCTAATGAGACCGAACGTATTTCCTTTGAGTCGATATTCATGAAATTCAATCAAATTTTACTGTTTCCATACAGCATTTTTCATTCCACATCACTTAATTTGGATAAATGTGGATGGAAATGTTAATGTGGATGGAAACATAGCTAGTGTCATCCCTGTGTGTGACCTAAAGTTATGAATCAGAATAGTGGTGAGGAAAGGTGGAGCTGAAAGGACTGAACATTTTAATCCCCCTTTTGCACTCGTCACAGGTATTTATCCACAGAATGAAAATGAAAGGTTTTCCAAAGTGAGCAGTAGGGCTGTAACCTCCCAGTCGACTAGTCGATTTATTGGTCGATACGTTCTGGCTCAACCAAAATTCAGATTGGTCGATATTTTGTCGTGTTAATTTCATCAGGTGGAAGCATAGACCATAACGGTCTACGGGTGGAAAGCACTAACTGCTAATGAGGGTGTTTTCAGAGCATCCCTGTTTCACAGGTAACAGTCCGTCTTCAGAACACCCCCCTTGTTTTCACCTTTTTTGGATTAGCCCAACCCACCGGAGACAGATTGAGACAGATTGTACTAGAAAGCCTTCGTCTGATGGTTTGCTGAATATTTATTTAATTGTGAGTGTTTCATTTACAGTCAGTCCTCAACTATGTCGAAGACATCGCCAGTGTGGCAGCATTTTACAAAAATAGATAAAGAAAAAAGTTGAATGCAAAGTTTGCAAGCAACAGTTTGCATATTGTAGCTGACTACAAACATGGCATATCACCTAAAAACAGTAAGATAACTTGTCTGCGTTAGGTTGCCCTGTCTGTTTTGAGTAGGCTATATGAACATATCAGAATTTGCATATTTCAAAGTCTAATAATCGTTTTATAACTACAGGCGCACCCACCCGCAACGACGGTAGCGTTCCCCAGACACACCCACACCACGCTGGATGTTAAGCCTCTATCATCCAAACGCAAAAAATAATATCACTGAAGGAATTGTCGACTTTATTGCTCAGGATATGAGGCCCATTGGTGTTGTGGAGGGCTGAGGTTTAAGAACTTGTTAATATACAGAGCCAGCACACCACACCATCAGGCAAAATGTGAGGGACTCAAAGTTAATACAACACAGCGAGGCACCGAGTTTGACCACAGATATGTTTAAATATACATTAAAGTGGACGTGCCTTTTGTGTTTAAGAGTAAAAGCTTTAAATTAATAGTCTATTCGTGGCTGAGCCGCAAAGCCGAGCGCCGATGTTCAGCGCTCCGTGCGAGGACATGCACAGAGCGCTGATGCAGCGCAGCCGACAGACGAGTGTCATTTCACTGCAAAATAATTAGGTCCAAAACGATTTAATATAATGCAAATAGCCTACAAGGACAAGTACTGCAGGACAGTACAGTTAATTAATCTTGCACCCCCTCCAGTCGATTTCTAGTCGGAATTTTCACGACTTCAGTCAACCAAGATTTTCTTTAGTTGATTACAGCCCTAGTGAGCAGGGTTCATCATCTGGGGACCATTAATGTCTACAAAATGTCATGGCAATCCATCCAATAAGTGTTCATATATTTCCCTCTGGTCCGAAGTGGTAGACCGACCAACCGACATCGCCATTCCAAGAGCCATGCTGGTCCTTAAAGGGTAACTACAGTTCATTTCCAACCTGGACCCTATTGTTATATAGTTGTAGTGAGTCAGAGATAGCAGCAGTGAAAGATGTTAACTTAGTGACTGTGTTGCTTCATTTAGCGACTTTTCAGACCCCCTCAGTGAGTTTTTTTTTTAAAGCGACTAGCAACATACCTGGCGACTTTCTGTAGAAAAGACGCCGGTATTGTCCAGCGAGCACGCAAGGTATTTCTCTCTTGTGGCCACCAAAACAGTCTTTTGTTCTGTGACTGAAGAGCAGCCCCTCCCCTCTCTGCTCTCTCCTCACTGCGCCAGCATGTAGAAGGGGAGGGGGGACAGGGTGCGGGACCCTGGGCAATATATGCTATATGATACTATATTAGCTTTAGCCAGGCAGGCAGACGTGATAACGTTGCATTAATCAGGTGATTTAGTTCGTCTTTGCAGAGAACAGAGATGCTCTATGTTCAGTTTTACAGCTGATTGTCTTATTTTGTTTACAAGTTCCAGATGGAGTGTGGATATGATGTGGGGTAATTATTGTTATCTTACACACTTCAGGCTTTTTGCAGACTATTTGACACTAGGTGGTACAACCTGAGACATAAACATTAAAAAAAAATTGCCTTCTGCGTTTGTTTTGCTTTTCCCTCCATTGTACCAAACTCGTACCGAACCGTGATGTCTGAACCGAGGTATGGCCCGCACCGTGACTTCTGTGTTCTGTTCCATCCCTAATATGTACAGTATGTATATTCATATCCATATTATTCATGTGGGTTTGTTTGTTATTTGTGATTTCAAATACAAATCTTTTATTTGCACACCTCTAATACATATAGCAACATATATTGTTTCAGCATGATCTTTTTTTTTACGAGTTATTGAGTATTTCACTGTAGTACTGGTACTTTTACTTTAGTAAAGGATCTGATCAAGTCTAGTGAAAGTGAAATCAGTTGGAAACATATTTTAACGACATAGTAAAAGTGTTGGACTTGTTGCCCCTTCTCGTTTTATTTTTGCAGCGTGGAAAAAGCATTGGTGTGTGACTGCAGCCGGCTGTACCCTGTTTCCACAAAAGAGCCAAAAATGAAGTCCGAGGAGAAAGAGAACTAATTTAGCTATAAAAAAAAAACATAAATAAATGAGCAAGAAGCAGCAACAAGAGTCACAGCAGCAGGGAACAAAGTGAATGGTCTTTCGGCAACAATTTAAAATTGTTGTTTCAATAGCTAGAACACAGCCCGACACACACACACACACACACACACACACACACACACACACACAGGCTGGCCGCTGCCCTCTCTCTCTGGTCCAGCTATAAAAACCCATTAGTAATCGCTCCTCGACTCTCAGCGGCTCTTTTCGCCCAAACGACTTCCATCCAGCCAATCTGCATAAATCTGCATTAATGGACAATTTTCCCTCCACGGAAAACAAATGTGCTTTAAAAAATGTCTCCTTATCTGTCGGCTTTTAGAGGAAACATCAGAGAGAAGACACAGACGCACCCACACCCCCACCCACACCCACACTATTGCAGCTTGGACATGCCAAAACAAATGCTGATAATTTAACCTTAGAGCTTACCAGTAGTGGAGCTAATAGCATGCTTTAGGAAAGGTTAAAGGACCTTAACTGTTTTATTTTATATAGTAAATCCAATGTGCATTCTCGTACATTACAGACAACCATTTCAAGAGGATGACTGGTGGCGAAAAGACGATTACACTTCCTCTGATGCCAGTGTTTTCCCTCGCTTTGTGAAAGACTCAGGCGCACGTATATAGAGAAGGAGGAGTGTGGGTTATGCGTCCTCTCCTCTTTTTATTTTTTAAATACAAAAAAAAATGTAATTTCCCCAATATATTCTGTGTCTTTGTGGGATTTTGTCTCTTTGTGGGTTTTTTTGTCTCTTTGTGGTCGCGTTGTGTCTCTTTTTGGTCATTTCTTTGGAGTTGTTTTGGGTCTCTGTGGTCCTTTGACGTCTCTTTATATTTGTATATACTATAGCTTTAAATGGAATTGTCAATTGGATTTCTTTTGTAGGAAAATGACGTCTACTGTCTAAGTAAATTGACTAACTGGTAAAATTCTTAATAGATTATTATAATAGATTATAGGGCTGGGTATCTTTCAAAAAATGTTGATACCAGTAGATAGCAATACCATAAACTATACTTTTATCGATACCAATTTCATAAAACAAAAATAAATTACAACAGTACACATTACATGGCACAAATCTTTTTATTTATATTTCAGCTCCAACTACGTGTAACGTCAAGTTTTATATATATATATATATATATATATATATATATATACACACACACATACTGTATGTGGGTGCCTGCTGTACCAACTGAGCTATCTGGGCGTCCAATACAGCCCTATTAATCCATATTTAATATCTGTTAGTGGCAGCCCTAATTTCCATGAAATGTTTTTTCTTTTTTTTAACATTCCTGTTCCCCAGAGGATGAATCTGTGTTATTTAATGGCCCCATGACCTTTCCTGTATCGCCAACCTCAGGACAAACTGCACTCTGCTGTCTCAGCAAAATCTAGAGTCAGACTGAGCCAGGCTGCTAGATGACTTTTTTTTTTTAAACTCTGCAGTATAACTTATTTACACCGTAAATACACTGTACAGTCTCTGCTGGTCTAGTTTGCTGCTCTGTTGACACGGCAACCCTGACCTGGCTAAACAGCTGGGGAAATGGTGATGGATGGACGTGTGGACTTTGGAGTTTTTTTTTTATTTGAATTTATTTACAGGCTCTGCAGAGTGAATTATAACCAATAACCAAAACAAACTGGAATATAACACACACACATACAAACACCATTAACCAATAACACACACTCTAACAACAAGCCAACAGCCCATCAATCACTCACACATACAGACACACACAGGAAAGTCGGCTAGTCTGCTGCATGGCTGAGTTTCAATCAGACGCCGAGAATCCCATCAGCATTCACAACAAGTCTCTCGCACGCACGCACACACGCACACACGCACACACACACGCACACACGCACACACACACACACACACACAAACACACAAACACAGGGTTTCTGACAAAGCAGACTGGTTCTGATTTGGCAGTGTTCACAACATTTAAAGCTGCGATCTGTAACTTGCCTCGCCTTTAAAACGGCAGCATATAGTCATTAGTCTCTTTCACACAAGGATTCTGTAATAGAGCCCAAAGAAGGTCTGCCGTTATGCAGGCTTTGTTTATTCACACAGAACCAAGCAAAGTGTGTGATTTCACATAGCATGCCGGGAGCAACCAAGGGGAGATGTGTAACACAAAAGCATTGGTGTCTAGTGTGTGTGACACTATATATGATCTGCTCTAAAGAAACTATATATAAGCCGATCAGCTCTCTCTCTCTCTCTCTCTCTCTCTCTCTCTCTCTCTCTCTCTCTCTCTCTCTCTCTCTCTCTCTCTCTCTCTCTCTCTCTCTCTATATACATATAGTAAAAGTGTTGGACTTGTTGCCCCTTCTCGTTTTATATATATATATATTTTCTTTTTTTTTTTGGGGGGGGGGCTTTCAACCTTTAATGGACATGACAGCTAGGAGGGAAAGGGGAGAGAGATGCAGGAAATCGTCACAGGTCAGACTCGAACTCTGGACTTCTGCCACACTAGCAGCTAAGCGAGCATATGATTATCTAAAATCTCATTACATTTTTGTGAAAGCACCGATAGTCAACCCAACAACATCGCCGCAATATTGACATTGATGTGGTATTTGATTTTCCCCATTTAGCCCAGCACTGTGCTGACGTTTGAACTATGAAACTAAACACATAATGAAAAAACGTTTTTCTTTCCTATGGTAGACATCAATTTATGATAACACCGTTCATCTACCTCACCTGTGTGTCTTCAGGCCGTTTTCCCCTGTAACAGCTCTCTGGTGTTTTCGGCGGCCCGCGCCAAATTGTCAGCCATCAGCGCCTCCTCCAGACTTCTCCTGGCCTGGTACACTTTCAACTCCTGCTCCCTGCACACACACATAGGTGGGAGAGGATGTCTTATTATGGGTCCTATTCATGCAACTCAAATATCCAATCTTCCTGAACACAGCACCATTGGACATAAAACTTAAATAACACAATCTACAACCATTAAACTCCAGAAGAAAAGGGTGGTACCAAAGGAAAAGGAATGATGTAATATAAAGGTCCCATGTCACGGTGCTCTTTGGATGCTTTTATAAAGACCTTAGTGGTCCCCTAATACTGTATCCGAAGTCTCTTTTATAGAGACCTTAGTGGTCCCCTAATACTTTATCTGAAGTCTCTTTTATATAGACCTTAGTGGTCCCCTAATACTGTATCTGAAGTGTCTTTTATATAGACCTTAGTGGTCCCCTAATACTTTATCTGAAGTTTCTTTTATATAGGCAATGTAGATATTGCATTAAAGATCAGCCCCCCCACTCAGATCAGCTGGTATTCTGTCTATTATTATTATCTATATTTTCTAAGTGACCCCAAACTTTGCCCAGTATTGTTAGTGTATTTTGCGGTTGGACTGACCACAGGTCCTAAGGCGTCTCCTTCTGTTTGACCAAAAATAAAAAAGGGAAAAAGAAAGTGCATGTACACAGTTCGAGTTGTTAAGAATCTGCGCAGGTCTTTAGAGAGACACAGAAAAGATGTCCGCTGCCTTAATAACAATAAACAACATTTGCATCTGTATAATAGCATAAAAAAATGGAAACAAATGTGAAGGATAAAAAAAATTAATAATGAATAAAGTAAAACGTGTCACTAAAAACAAAAATAGAAAGATTGTAGGGACACTACGAGACAAAACAAAAAGAAAAAGCTAATAAATTGAATAAAATGAGAGATGAGGGAACACAAAAAACAGAGAGAGGGAGAGATGTGTGAGTTTAAAGTAGCAGAGGAGGAGAGGAGAGGAATGAGAGTGATTTAGGATGACAAGCACATTTAACTGGAGAGAGGGAGAGGAGAGAAGAGGGAGAGAATTGGAAATTAATGGAGGGGAGAGATAAGAAAAGGAGGAGGAGGAGAGGAAGGCTGGAGGGAGGGAGGATATAACAGAAAAAGAAGACACCGGTAGGAAGAGGAGGATGGGGATGTAATGGAAACAGCAAAAAAGATTGAGATGGAAAAACAAAGGAAGGAGAAAGACAATAATGCATTTTTGGAAGGATAAAGCAATGGCCGAGGGGGTGGGGAAGAGGTTAAAGGGAAGATGGAAGGAGTGAGCGAATGAAAGAAAAACATAAGGAGGGAGGAAAGGAAAGAATAGGAGAAAATAAATGACTGAAGAGAGGATGGACAGAGGGAGAGAAGGAAAGGACTGAATGATAAAGGGATAGGATAAGGAAGAAGGAAAGCAAGGAAACAAAGGGAGATAAGGACAGAATATAAAAGGAGTTCAGAAAATGTGACAAGATGATGAAAGGAAGGAAGGGACAGAAAGAGTGAAAGAGTATAAAGGTAAGGAAGGAAGGAAAAATCACCGGAGGTGAAAACTGAAGGCAAAAGGAGGAAGAAAGAGAGATAGAAGGAGAGAAAAGAAAAGGAAGGACTGGAGAGGAGAGAGTGGATGTAGTAATGTATTCCAGCGATTCTGCTGTAATGGCTTTGGCCAGCTGTTCTTTGCTACTGGACACACACACACACACACACACACACACACACACACACACACACACACACAGTTGGTGTGTGTCCCCACAGTGCCACCTCCTGTCGGGTTCCAGTAACCGTTTATGTGGTTTACAGGGACTCTGATCTTCTTAACCGTATCCTCCTTCTTTCATGGAATGTAAGCATTATTTATTACCCTTGAATATATAATTGTCAAAACAGGGTATGAAATATAAAAAGTGTAATAACCCTCCTGTAGGTCCCATGGCTGCCAATACAAAAGAAATTGAAAGAAAAAAACATGACAATCCCACTCCTCCAGCTGACCAGGGAAACCATCTTCTCTTTTCCTTCAATCATTCACCAGATTTTAGGTTTTCGAGCAGCCAATGGTTTTACTTCATTTTCATAAAAAAATAAAAATAAAAATCTTACTTGCAGTAGAGAGTGAGAGAGATAATTCATCACATTCAATATTTTACTCAGTTGCTGAAAATGTGAAACCTCAGACGTTGAAGAGCCATGGTAAGAAAAGCAACACTGAACAGTTTTGAATTATTGAAAATACACTTTGAAATTCCTAAACCTGAAAACACTGCCATAGCATCACCTTTTAAGTTAATACGGTAAGTTTATTTACAGTCAGAGGCGGACTTACCATTAGGCAAAGGTAGGCAATTGCCTTGGGCCCCAAGCTACCAAGGGCCCCGTAAAACGCCTCATAAACTTATGGTTACGATTTATTGTTTTACTTTTCACCAATTTATTATATCTCTAAACATTGATACGCTAAAGTGCTATCCGATTTTTTTATTCATGATGAGAAACTCCCCCCAGTCCCCACTACATTGGACTATTCCATTATCTACCATCTGCGTGTGTGTTTGTAAACAAACGGCTCAGCATGCTGGAAGCTGGAGGCTACAGACGGTTGAAAAAGGAAGCGAAGCTACCGAAGTGGTTCTGAAAAAGGAAGAAGCGGGAAGAAAGCAGAACATTTTTAGCAAAGGTAACAACCTTTTTCACGACGGCTACTGACAACACTAACATTAACGTTACTAAAGAGCAGCAAGAAGCCGGTGCTTGCGCTAGCAATGCTAACACTGAGTAGCTACCCACCGACAGCGTCAGCCCAGGTTGCGCTAGCAATAGGCTCGTTCGAGATGAACTGCGCCTCGCCTGTAAAGTGGACGAGAGCAGGCGGCAGCAGCGGGGGAAGGGGGGGGGGACAAAAAGCTGCGGTAAAGTCAGACAGTTTCCATCCGATTTCAGCCGCCTTCCGGCTGGACAGGAAGTGACAAAAACACTGTGGTGCGATTCCGATTTAATAAAATGTTATCAGACGCACATATCAGCTTGTACACACTCTCTAGTTTTTTTAATTATGACAGGGTAGCTCTCAGAATGTTCTACATGCAATCTGTTGCTGATTTTAATTAACAACAGACTGTAGATGATCCGTGATCTGAACAGATTTAGTCTCTCTGACTTCTAAACGTCACTATCAGCCATACAACATGTGTTCTGTACAGAATAAGTGGTGGAGAATAAATAAATGAGTATAAATAAATAAGAATAAATGGTGGACAGACTATGCAACGCCAACACTAACAGGGACGTTGTAGAGGGTCCTCTGGTGGACAGACTATGCAAGACCAACACTAACAGGGACGTTGTAGAGGGTCCTCTGGTGGACAGACTATGCAAGACCAACACTAACAGGGACGTTGTAGAGCGTCCTCTGGTGGACAGACTATGCAACGCCATCACTAACAGGGACGTTGTAGAGCGTCCTCTGGTGGATAGACTATGCAACGCCATCACTAACAGGGACGTTGTAGAGCGTCCTCTGGTGGACAGACTATGCAACGCCAACACTAACAGGGACGTTGTAGAGCGTCCTCTGGTGGACAGACTATGCAACGCCAACACTAACAGGGACGTTGTAGAGCGTCCTCTGGTGGACAGACTATGCAACGCCAACACTAACAGGGACGTTGTAAAGCGTCCTCTGGTGGACAGACTATGCAACGCCAACACTAACAGGGAGGTTGTAGAGCGTCCTCTGGTGGACAGACTATGCAACGCCAACACTAACAGGGACATTGTAGAGCGTCCTCTGGTGGACAGACTATGCAACGCCAACACTTACAGGGACGTTGTAGAGCGTCCTCTGGTGGATGGACTATGCAACGCCAACACTCATAACATGGTTGACCATCCATTTTTTTTTTTTTAAATATTCATTTATCAGAATCATTTATTTGTCATTATAAAGGATTCTGATGAATGAATATTTAAAATATATTTTCTTATCAGCCATTATAAATGCCGATACTGATAGTTCGGGAAACGCCTAATATCGGCCCACCGATATATGGGTCGGGCTCTAATTTTCAACGTAAATTGGTGTATAAAAGGGTATTTGAATACAGGATATGAAGATGTTCCCTGGGGGAGGACACCCAGACCACCCACTTTGATATGCCCCCACCCAGCCCCAAATGCAGATTCTGGCCAATATACAGTACAGTATAACCACTACAATACATTACACCACTGCTTTCCTCCCATCAGGCCGCACTGAGTGAAATCAATGGCTGCGGGGGAAAAGAAAATCAATCTAGAAGCTGATTTGATGGTGCAGGTAAATGTGATCTGTAGCTAATGTGCTTGTTCTTTAACAACAGGTGTTACACAAGTGTGTTTAACAGATGAAATGGATGTATCTGCAGATTGTGGTCATTTTTAGCTGATGACTGATTTAGCAGTGTTATCTGTCTACCTGCTTTTCTTCATCCTCCCCCACTCCATGCTTGATTACAACCCATCTCTCATTGTCTCTTTCTCCTCATTCTCCAATCTTGGCAGCTTACTACTCCCACTACCCAGCATGCATTAGTCTTTTGGACTCATCTAGACAGTCTGAGGCTGGAGAGGGAGACACTGGACTCACCCACTTCAAAGTTTTACCAGAGGGTGGGAAAATAAAAAATAAAATGGCATTTTACATGTCTGACATGTTTCCGTGATACTGAACCGTTTGTGCACACAACATTGCTCAGCACACACACCTCATCATTTTTTAAGTGAACAATGAAAACACTTCCTTTAGTATTCTTTTAGGCGGACACCCTAAAGGCCCAAATGCACTTGCAATAGTTGACGTGACTTATTTGACGCGCCTCAATTGATGCTTCTATGGCGCACCGCAGGCATCAGATTTGAAGCGCCAACACCACAGAACCAGCAGTGATGTAGTAAAAGGTGGCTACTTAGGCAACTGTTTTGTATGTTACAAATACCCCTATCAGTGGGGGTGGCAGACATTCTTCCTCGACAGACACGGTTTTAAAACCTCTGTCAACCCTGCAGTAACTTTTCATCACAAAACAGACAATTGCTTTTTCTTTTATCTTAAGATTATTTTTTGGGCATTTTAAGGCCTTTATTGACAGCATAAATTATTTCAACAGATTTATGAAACGCCACCGCAATTATTTCTGGGCTTTGTAAAGTAACGTTCACACTCTTCGCTGCCGTGACATTTTGCAATGGTGTCGGCCGAAGGAATTCACACGATCATTAACATCCTCCACTCTCTTGTTTCACCGTAAAGATATATATGAATAATAGAGTTTGTATAGCGGATCTCCATGGGGTGCTCCACTGTGAACACACCGAGCTCAGTCAGTCAGTGGGACAACAGAATGACGGACGTTTTGGCCATTTATAACAATGGGTGTACATCAAAATGCAAGCGTCAGACGCAGTGCATTTGGGACTTTAAAGTCAATTTAGAGACTCCAAAAGTAATGATACTAAGTAAAATAAATTCCCCACTTACCCCAAAGTGGCCAGTCTTTTCCTTCAAAGCTCGGGAGGCAGCAGGATAGACCACTGACTTTCATTTGGGAGACTAGAAGTTGTATCCCTGTCAGAGCGTGGCAACAGTTTGCAATGGAGACTGGGGTTTGAATCCTGGTCATGGCGCGGCTAGTGTTCCAATCCCGATTAGGGACCATTCAGTGACTGCCTATCTCAACTATGAGCAATAACTCTAGGGGCTATGTATATATTTGTTTGTTCATAGCTTGCACCTATCATCGTACGCAATGTAGGACGTCACAGGGGTTGGTCTGACAATAATCATTGTCTATTTATGTACCTGTGCTTGGCGGAAGCTAGAGACGGTGTGAGTTTGGATTTTTGCATTTTTTGTTGACTGCCGGTTCCACTGCAATTTCACCGTCTCTAAGTTCACCTTCATACACGGTATTTTTATTTGCTACTGGATTTTTGACATTTTTTTTTGTGACAACCTCACAGATGGATGCGGTGGAGATGGGCTCGAACACGCAGCCGACCGCTGTGGACTTGTGTCGGCCGTACGGACACGCAAGGATTTCCAGAAAAGAGGCTGCATGTGTCTACGACAATCCATGGACCGTCGTGGGATCGTGTAACAGCGATTATAATGAACATTGTCATTGCCTGATTTGACCGATTGATGTCAATGATGGCAGGCTAACCTTAGTAGCTAGCGCTAACTAGTAGCTAGCTAGTAGCACGACATAACGACATAATGATTACATCTCCTTGGTTTTTGAAATACATCCATCGTTTATTTAGATAAGTATGCAAACAGTCAGAAACAACAAAAACACAATGTTTAACGTGAATATTTTATACAATGAAACGGCGAGTTCATGAGTTCGCCCCATAGCTAGCTATACCATGGATGTATTAAGAGAATGAACTAGCTAGCTATACTTGTAAGAGACACAAGAGAGAAGCTCATGAACGCGCATGTTGATACCGTTGCTGCGACAACACAAACTAGCGCTAGCTACTAAAGTAGGGTGACCAGACGTCCCCGGCTGGATCTGTCCCCGGAAATGTCTCCGGTATTCACTTTGATTGACAAACCCGAAATTGGAATGAAAGAAAGAAAACACTGACCGAAGGTAGCTGATAGTCCCACACCCTACACCCAGCCTCAAGACAGCCAGAGCCAGCGCTGCTCAGAGCTCAGAGATGTTTTAGGAAGCCGTATTTTACGATGCTAAAAATACTGATTATTTACATGGAGTCTGGTGGGTTTAGTTTTTAAAAAAGGATCTTAATCTTTAACAGAAAGGTTGACCTCCTTAGAAATCCTTTCCATAATGTTGTCAGACACTTAGAATATTAATCTGAGTCTGTCAGTAGCAAAACGAGCACTTTTTTGAACGTAAATACAAACTAGACAATTATCCAATTAACTTACATTGCTTGTTTCGCCGCTGCCGACTGCAGCGATCTCGTTTAATACTGCGTCAATGTCAAGGGAAAATATTTCCTCAATAGTTTTTAATGTATCCGATACTCTATGAGCTGTTGCAGAAACAAGCCTGAAGCAATAAAGCAAAAGCTGTCACATAAATGTAGTTTAGTAAACATTACAACAGAAGGTGTATGAAGTAGCAGCAGGGGTGATTCTAGGATCAGACCTTTAGGGCGGGCTCAGCCCCTAATGAGAATGTGGCCTACATGAAATGTTAT
Organism: Percina caprodes; assembly: GCA_013375575.1. NCBI lineage: Eukaryota > Metazoa > Chordata > Actinopteri > Perciformes > Percidae > Percina > Percina caprodes. The sequence continues at coordinate 5,800,247 of JABXJD010000016.1, forward strand.
CATGTTTACATTATGCATAAATCTCTGCACACCCATTACTCTCTGTGAAATACCTCAAACGTTTCACTCAACACATGCATCAGTACAACAAGCGGTTCCCGAGTAATCCGGTTTTGAAATTGCAACAAATTTTCTACAGGGTCTCCAAAACTATATTGTATTGTATATTGTATTGTAAACTAGTTATGTCAGCACAGATAATTTTGTAAATGGCTTAGCCAGTGTATCCCACCATAATGGTTATTATATTGCCAGATTCCAGACAATCTCACTTACTTACATATATCCCACTTACAAATATGAATATATATTTATAATGGTATGCTTCCTAGTATTATTAATGCAAAAATATGAAGAAAAAAACCATTCCACCTGTGTGTGCATGATTAAAATTCTGAAGTGCAAACTAGTTCAGGCTACAGCACAAATATTTCCATCCACAGATAATAGTTAGAAGTCTAACCTCTGAATTTCTTTGCAAAGTGCACCAGATTGATAGCCTGGCTCCGCCCTCCTACGTACTTTTGCTCAATTTTAATTTTCCTTCAGCACACCGTCTGGGTTTGCGGTATATTTGCGGGCTTTCTCCAGCCAAATAATCAGCAACCAGAGGGAGGGGCTGAGGAGGAGGGAGGGACGAGATAGTCTTGTTTTGTTTGAAACATTTTCTTACAGGGGAGCATGCCCATGGACCCCCCTTGTGCCCCAGTGCAGCTCTAGGTCTTGTGATTCCCCTGGGGCAGTGTCCCCGTTTTAAGTTTTACAAAGATAAAAACATGACCTGTTTTGGAGGTATTTACGCATCTGAGCTGAAAATGTCCCCGGATTTTGTCTGAGAAATCTGGTCACCTTATACTAAAGGTTAGCCTGCAGTCACTGACATCAACAGTCAACAACAATGTCCATTATAACACTTCACTTTGGCATGTATTAATTAGTAATGCTCATCAAAATAAACAATGGATGTATTTAGACAACCAAGGAGATGTAAGCATGTAGTGCTACTAGCTAGCGCGCTACTAGATTAACCTTATTATTTGTTGGATTTGCAAGATCTGTAAGATTTTTTTTGTTTGTTTGTATTTTTTTGTTCCCCCCTCCATGTCACTTACAGGGCTCCATAGATACTGGCATTTAGGCAATGATCAGCACAAGATATACTTTATGGCATGACAAAAAAAAAGCAAATTAAATTAAGTAAATTCACGGGAACTTTGAGATCATAGAATCATGGGGCTGTGTGCTTTCAGCCGGTGTAAAGTTTGTTACGGTTATGTGAGGATTTAACTTGGTACCGTCCTGTGTGTGTGGAAGACCCCCTGTCAACCAACTTGGGCCATTTCACGTTAAAGGAAGACACTGTTACTTTGCAAAAAACAGTAGCACTGACTCAGTAATGCTAGTTATGCTACGTGTCCATATAGGTGTTGTTTTCACGCCTGGGACTGCCCTGCTTCCCAGCATTGGCCGCTCTGTTGGGCATGCCACTAGCAGTTATCAGTTTCTCTTCAATGACCATCGACAAGTAATGTAACAGTATGAAAATGGTTATAGTGACCAAAATTATCATGGTTTTCGTTTTTTTGCAGGTATTTTTAAAAGTGTGTTCAATGCCTTTAGCAGACACTATTTACCTGCACGTTCTGCAGACAGGATAAATATGTTCAATCAATTGTCTGCATTTGTATAATTACCAAAATATGCCCATGCTTCCAACTTAGTCCCCTTAGAGGGCTGCTAAATGTCCTGAGTGCTGTCATCTCCTCCCGCCATGATTCCAACTTCCAGAAACGCTTGTTGGAGGCTACGCAGAAGGATTAAACACACGGTGTGTACGATCTCTCATTTTCCTAAAATAGTTTACCGAAATGTGTTTCTGACAATTTAAGCGAGAAACAGACTATGCAGCTGCTGAATCTATCTTTATTTCAGTTTGACGCCGGTTAGTTTAAAAGATGTTTTCAGAGGCTGCGTTCCAAGCTGCCCACTCCTCATTTGCATAAAGTAGCGTGGATTAGACTTTATGCAAATAAGGAGCGGGCGACCTGAAGCCCCGCTTCTCCAAAGTCACTGCAATGCAATCAGAATCCATTGCACAGCTGCTCCCATAGAAATTAATGGGACGCGTGGAAATGACGCTGACAGTGGACACGTACACAAAGCAATATCCATCTACCGAACATTAACATTACCAATCATAAGCTAATGGCCATACCAGACCAAGCACAGCTTGAGCAGCAAATTCCCTGTGTATTGAATTAAATAGATTGGGTCAATAAATCTTTCAAAAAGTTACATTAACAGGTTAAATGTTTAAGAAACTAGGAGCTCCAAAGACATCTGATGCAACATGAATATTTATCAATGACGATTTCCCCAAATCACACTAGACATTGCAAAGGATCAAGATTTACAGTAAGAATGTCAAGTAGGAAAAATCCAGTTACTGTTGAATAAATAACCCTTAAAATCATGTACGAAGAAAGAAAGAGGGAGAGGGAAAAAACAAACTAAACTAGTAGTTTCTACCTTCTCTATCTATCTTCTATATCCAAAGAGTGCCAAAGGGCAGCAGCTGGAACCACATTAGCTAGCTCATCATCAAATTGGCACCGTTACAAGAAAGCCAAATTAGCTATTAGTAGCTCAAGATTGCAATCTACCCATCGATGCACAGATAACTATCACTGTATTACTGAGATGCTAAAGAGAAAAGTTAAAACCCTGATGATTCTCAGGCAAGTTCTGGAGTAGTGTTATTTGTTCTATTAATGCTAACATGATTTATGGATGGATCGTGACAGGCGGAAAGTCTTGCTGATCCAGTCATCCGTGAAAAACTCTGCATTGAAAGGAGCCAGTTGAGCCCCCTGGGCTCCTCCCTAAGGAGGTGTTCCAGGCACGTCCAGCTGGGAGAAGACCTAGAGGAAGACCCAGGACAAGGAGGAGGGATTATATCTCCAACATGGCCTGGGGACGCCTCGGGATCCCCCAGTCGGAGCTGGTTAATGTGGCTCGGCAAAGGGAAGTTTGGGGTCCCCGCTGGAGGTGCTGCCTCCGCGACCCGACCCCTGATAAGCGGACAAAGATGGACGCATGCTGAATCTATGAGAGCATGTTCAGATAATGATATATGTAACATGTTCAGATTTGACTGAGTTATGACTCCAGGAAAAAGTACATATTCAAAACTCAAGTTGAGGAAGGGTTTTTAACGTATTTGAGCTGTCTCTTTCAGACCTCGAAACAGAAACACATTGTCCATCTTCTTTTAGGTTAAAAATGTTGATCACAGTAACACAATGTACACATCACCTCCTGCTGCATTGTTGGGGTGGGGAATAAATCAAAAATCCTATGTATCTGCATTTTTTGGGAAAATTTTTGAAATTGATTCTTTTCCCTAGAATTGACTTTTTTTTTGCCATTAATTCAACTACATATTTTGTTCTGTTTATTCAGTACTGCTGACGCCAACGACATCATATCTCTATCTACCAAAACAGAGCAAAATCAGAAAATGAAGAACTGGTTGTTGAACAAATAGTTGTACAAATGCAACAGTGGATATCAATCATATCGAGACTTTCTCTCCACAGAGTTCGGGCTCCTGCACACTGCCCGCGTGGCGTGTGCGTGTCAGCTGCGTGGCGTGTCCGTTTTTATTTCAGCTCCCATATTACCAGGTTAGAGCTTGCACACTACCTGCATGGCACGCACATCTCAGGCGTGTCAAACAAAAACGCGCGCATCCAAGAAATAGGGCCGAGGCCCATTTTAACGTGTTGGCATTGCATAGTCTGTCCACCAGAGGACGCTCTACAACGTCCCTGTTAGTGATGGCGTTGCATAGTCTGTCTATCAGAGGACGCTCTACAACGTTCCTGTTAGTGATGGCGTTGCATAGTCTGTCCACCAGAGGACGCTCTACAACGTCCCTGTTAGCGTTGGCGTTGCATAGTCTGTCCACCAGAGGACGCTCTACAACGTCCCTGTTAGTGTTGGCGTTGCATAGTCTTTCCACCAGAGGACGCTCTACAACGTCCCTGTTAGTGTTGGCGTTGCATAGTCTGTCCACCAGAGGACGCTCTACAACGTCCCTGTTAGTGTTGGCGTTGCATAGTCTGTCCACCAGAGGACGCTCTACCACGTCCCTGTTAGTGATGGCGTTGCATAGTCTGTCCACCAGAGGACGCTCTACAACGTCCCTGTTAGTGATGGCGTTGCATAGTCTGTCCACCAGAGGACGCTCTACAACGTCCCTGTTAGCGTTGGCGTTGCATAGTCTTTCCACCAGAGGACGCTCTACAACGTCCCTGTTAGTGTTGGCGTTGCATAGTCTGTCCACCAGAGGACGCTCTACAACGTCCCTGTTAGTGTTGGTGTTGCATAGTCTGTCCACCAGAGGACGCTCTACCACGTCCCTGTTAGTGATGGCGTTGCATAGTCTGTCCACCAGAGGACGCTCTACAACGTCCCTGTTAGTGATGGCGTTGCATAGTCTGTCCACCAGAGGACGCTCTACAACGTCCCTGTTAGCGTTGGCGTTGCATAGTCTGTCCACCAGAGGACGCTCTACAACGTCCCTGTTAGTGTTGGCGTTGCATAGTCTTTCCACCAGAGGACGCTCTACAACGTCCCTGTTAGTGTTGGCGTTGCATAGTCTGTCCACCAGAGGACGCTCTACCACGTCCCTGTTAGTGATGGCGTTGCATAGTCTGTCCACCAGAGGACGCTCTACCACGTCCCTGTTAGTGATGGCGTTGCATAGTCTGTCCACCAGAGGACGCTCTACCACGTCCCTGTTAGTGATGGCGTTGCATAGTCTGTCCACCAGAGGACGCTCTACAACGTCCCTGTTAGTGTTGGCGTTGCATAGTTTGTCCACCAGAGGACGCTCTACAACTTCCCTGTTGGCAACACTGATTATTTGATGTTGTTGTTAATGTGTTTTTCTTAAAAGAACTTTAAGTTTCATATCTTAAGTTTGTATTTTTATACATTTTATTTATCAGAACTTTAGTATATTTTGATGTTCCTCTGTTCTGTTGTGACAAAACAAATTATTATCATATTATTTTATTTCATATTGTAAATAACTACAAATAACTAATGTTAGGGAAATCTGTTTGCTTTGTAACGCGTTTCTGGATTTTATTTAAACATACAGTACGTATATTGGCCGATATATCGGAATATTGGATTTTTAAATAATCAAATATTATACAGTTCATCTGTTGTAGTTTTTTTCCCAGCTGGGATGATTGTGTTTGTTGTGTTGCCGTGTTTGGTTGCTACTGTTTTACAACTAATGCAACACATCGGCTCGCTCAGGTTACCGTGGGTTACCGCGGCCATTCGGTTTGAATCTGAAGTGCTCCTACACTGGAGCGGTCGCGTCTGGTTTTGAAACTAACTCCATCTTTATTTTTTTATTCCTCCAACTCTTAACTAGCGTGTTCTCTTTACTCTGCTTTTTTGCTGCACTCTGTGGTAGGCTACGCCAGGAGTCCCCGCCCCCCCCACACAAAGATCACGCGGCTGACAAGTGACTGACACGAGGGCTTACTCCTCGTTATGCTAAGGAACCAAGAGTGGTCATCCAGGCTCTTTGGTGTAGAGAGAGACAAGGAAAACAAATCCAAATGGCTATTATCGCAACTGGAAACTTAATTAATTGATATATTGACTATTGCAGCAGGCGTAGCTGTAGGAAGCGTTTCCAGGCAAAATAGAATACAAAAAGATGTGTATAGGTCATTTTGACACAAATACATTTAATAAATTATATTTTCTGTTGAACTCCTTTTAAAATAGTTCTTAAAGAATGACATGGACTTTATTATCTCAGGAAAGGGAATTGAAATATAAAAAGATATATACGGTATATATGGAAATATGTGCAAACAAATGTACAAACACAAAAATAGTGACAAAATAAAGTTGAAGAACATGCTATTATTTAATTAAAACAATGGGAAATATACATGTGTACAGACAAGGCTGGCAGCAGCGTTTCAGACCCGTTTCTGGTGAAACAGAAACGCCACGCTCACGCTACGCAGGCAGGAGCCCTTACATATTCCATATGTACGGGGAACTGACCCACTAGGGCAGTTGACGTGGATCTCTCTTTAAGACACACCACTACTTGGCCCATGCCTGGTGGGCTTACTGTTTTACATTGATTGGAATGGTATCCAAGTGGCCTTGCCCTGGAGAGATAGTCTCATCACTCAGAGAACCAAGGTTACATTGTAACCAAACAAAATAATGACTAGTATGGGACAACAAAAGAAAAGGTCTGAAAAAGGGGTGCGTCTCACCGAATGTGTTCGTCAGTGACGGTGAAGGCCTTGCAGAGCGGCTGGGACGTGTTCAGCCAGATGGCCGGGTTCTTCTCGGCAGCCACGGACGTCTGTCCTGTTATCGGAGCAGAGCTCATGTGCAGAGCGCTGGCGATGGCCGACAGAAGAGTGTCATCGCTGGAGTCTGGACCAAGACCTGCAGAGAAAGAGAGAGAGAGAGGTCAGAAGGTCCAGACTGGAGTGGGTGGGTGGGTGGGTGGAGGGGGTTATGATGGAGACTTACTCTGCAGGCCTTTGGGCAGGTCCATGGTCCGCAGCACTTCCTCTGTGATGTCTGATGACCGCAGACCTTTCAACCTCCTCTCCCAAAACAGCTGCAGGCAGACAGACGCCAGACACAGTTGAATATCTGCTGTGGACTCTAGGCTCAGGTGGAATTTATCAACCCAGCGTTTTCAACGTTTTTGTCGCCTTTTTCGAATCTTTTTGACAATTTCTTCAACGTTTTTGACGCCTTTTATGAGGGTTATTTTTGGTCAATTCTTCGGACGTCGTTGACGCTTTTTTACCCCATTCCTGAGCTTCCATATCGGCCGATTCCAAGAACTGATCCAATACCAGTATCTGGTAACATTGGTTAGAAACCTTGTGCCAAAATATGAACAATAACGTCGCTGTCAACGTTAGAGCTGGGCAATATATCAATATTATATTGAGATTGTGATACGAGACTAGATATTGTCTTAGGTTTTGGAAATCGTAATATGACAGACAGTAAGTCTTGTCTTTTCCTGGTTTTAAAGGTTTCATTACAGTAAAGTGATGTCCTTTTCTGATCTTACCAGACTGTTGTAACTGTTCTATTTTTTGCCTTTACCCACTTAGTCATTATATCCACATTACTGATTTATTATTTATCACCAACAGTCAACACTACAATATCGTGGCGGTATCGATATCGAGGTAGTTTGTCCAGCAGAAGACGCTCTACAACATCCCTGTTGTTCCCTGTTTCTTAAAAATCCTTTATCGGTCGGGCTCTACCAAACACCACTGGACAGATTTTACTCTGCAAGAATGAACAGCGGAAAAAGAAAATTCAACCACAACACCTTTACTGCTGATCCTGCCCAACAGAAAACAAATCACAAAAGCATCCCAACAATACACAATATACTTGCAGGAAATCTAACCTGAGAACTATAACTCATAGCTTACTCACATGTTACTTCATTTTTGGGGGACTTTGCTTCTTTCTCTAACCCCTCGATCCGTTTCTTCCTCCCATATCCAACTCCTCTTCCGCCTCCTTCCATCTTCCATTGTGCTTCTCATTTATTTACTTTCCTCTCATTCTCCTCTTATTCCTCTTCCTCTCCCATTTTCTCCTCGTCTGCATGTCATTACACTGTCTTTAAAAGCCTGTGTGTGTGTGTGTGTGTGTGTGTGTGTGTGTGTGTGTGTGTGTGCCATGTTGCTTTTCTTATGACACCTTAGCACCCTCTTGTGGTCACAGTCACCATGACAACCTTTATAGCTTCTCCTGTCACAGGCAGCCTGACCTCGCCTTCAGACATTACCATGGTGACACAATAATGAGTGTGTGTGTGTGTGTGTGTGTGTGTGTGTGTGTGTGTGTGTGTGTGTGTGTGTGTGTGTGTGTGTGCGTGCGTGCATGAGCCAGCCTCTCACCTGTCTGGGCTGCTCACTAGCTCTCTGCAGGTCTGTCTTCACCTTGTTGCCGGGGTGACTGGTAACTTTGGTAACAGGCTGTTTAAAGATGGACGCTGTCTGTCTGATTGGCAGGGCCGTGTTCAGGTCCGGTTTACCTCCCTGGATGAGACAGAGACACAGTCTACGTGTTGGTGACATATTTCCTATCCTAATTCCTTTCTTTTTTTCCTACTCTCCCTCCCTCCCATCCTTTCTTTTTTCCTTCCTTCCTTCCTTCCTGTTCTGGTGTACCTTCCTGTAAATGTGTCCTTTGCTCTAAGCACCTGGCAGTAGAATAGGTGTCTAAATGCGTCCTCAGTAACCACTTACCGCTCTATATGCAAAAAAAAAGACATACATAGTGTATGTTTGCATACAGGCTGGTTGTGTGTGAGGGTATACATGTTAGTTGTTCTCTCATATAAAAATCCTACATTAGAAGCATGTGATGACCAAAGTAAATGAAAAGCACTGCCTAGTATTTTTGTCTGTGTGCCGATATCAGACATACAAGAAGTTTTTTTAAAGTCTGTGTGTTGGGTACAGCGTGTATCTGAATCTCTGTGGTTTGAAGTTTAGTTTTTACGATTTCTGTTCGCTTGTAGGAGTTGTGTCAACGTACTACTGATTAAGACCTGCTGCTTCGCGATCAAAGCATTTAAAGCGTCCGGGATACTAGCCGCAGCCGACCTGTTGAGCGCCAATGTGACGTCACGGGAGCGCCGTAATGGTTTCTACTCGCGCGTGGTGGTCGCGACACTAGCTGGAGTCCTCTCCTGAACAGAGGTGGCGCTAATGAGGAATGGCTACCAACTTTGCTATTTCTACGGACAAGAAGTAGAAGGAAAAGGTAAACAACGGCAGAACCAAGGGGGTAAGCCTCTCATCTCTAAGTGTAGCTCCCATGGCGCCATTTTAATGCTATGAATCACCTGCAGTTAGCATCCCATTGACTGCCATTCATTTTGGCGTCACTTTGTCAGTCCGTTGTTTTTTTCTCAAGAAACACGACAATGTATAAAAGGCTCCATTACCTTGTAGCTCACGTTATGGCTCCGTAGCAGACGTTTTTGTAAAATTAGGTTAACGATTGTGTCATAACTACGCAACTTACTGTTGCATAGTCGACAAATCACCATATCGTCAGGAGAAGCTCGCAGACAGTTTGGACTTACGTCAGCTGTTTAGGTTTAATTACTAATGTTAACTAGCATGTTAGTTAGCAGTAATTAGCCTGTGCCTATGTTAATGTTAACTAACATGTTAGTTAGCAGTAATTAGCCTGTGCCTAATATATCTTCTAACATATACCTACATCTCCGTCTCTGCTGACTGGGAATGATTGAGATTTCTCTTGCACAGCTACTAGAAGACTTACAACTTAAAGACACGTTGCCTACGTCACATCTACGTCTTCAAGCTCAGTTGGAGGCTGCGCAGAATCGCTCAGCCATCACTAGAAAAGAGTTCCTATTTTCCCTCACTGGTCTCTGTCCAGAACTACGGGATCTGTTGGTCCACTTCTTTAAATGTCTATCGGCAGAACTGGCAGGAGCACTGCCGTCAGCTTCAATTTGATTGGATGACCTACTTGGTGGGATCAAGCTTTTCATTCACCATAGAAGAAGTCATCTTAACCCAGTAAGGTTACAAGAGAGACATGCAGTCAATCTGAGAGTCCTGGCATCCGGTTACCCTGCAACAATTCTTTTATTTACATTTCCATGCGGGATTTAAAATAATATACATATACAGTAAATCTGAGTTTGTTAGATTTTGACATATACGGTATTTGTCACATAAAAGTTGTAATGAAATGTTTTGTCTACTGAGGTTTTTATTGTGTAGTTGTTCCATGCTTAAGCCGATTTATGCTGAGTCACCTTCTCTCACAGTGATCTTCCATGTCAGAGGCTGAGTCATGTTTAAAGGTGGAGAACAAGAAACATGAGGTGGTCACATGTAATGTGATAAAGTAGATCAACAGCCTGTATATGTTTTGCCTTAATTATTTTATGTATATCTCATTAGATCATGTGAATTATCATGTGAATAAAAAAACTTAATTTTATTTTCCTTTTGGCCGTTTGTTTTCTGCACTCTTGCCTAAACTCTAAGTTGTTGTCCATTATCCCATCTTCTTTCAGTCACTCTATTTTCTCATTTGTAAATTTTTTTTAATAATAGATTATTAACTTATCTGAATCAAATTGTTTGATTGTTTTTTCGACCCCACTCAAAATCCTGGCGCGCCAGCGAGATCTACGTCATTTTGTCGTCACATTGGCATGCACCACGTTGGCTGCGGTATGAATTATTTTTTCATTTTAGACATTTACTTTTTTTCCCACATATTACACTACTTTTGTGAACCCGATGCTTTTGTAAATTAATTTCAAGCACCAAAACAATTTGATGTAGGTTTGTTTTTACAAGAGATTTGAGAAATTTCAAAAAGCACTGACATGAACTTTTCCACTTTAGGGCCAAACTATCTCTTTTACACATCGCTCTGGGACAAATTTGGGCGTCACTGTACAGAAAGCTGAGTTTGTTCTGAACGTTTTGATATGAAACCCATTGGGATCAGGTTATATTAAAAAAAAATATATGTAAAAATGCTTTTAGACCTCAAATAATGTGGATTTTTCATGTAAATTCAATTTTATTTATAAATCACATAAAGTGTTTTATCAGGACAATTAGAGCAGATCCAGATAGGTCCAGATAGAGTAGGTCTAGACCACACTATAACTGAGTTGAAACCTCAGGCATGCATCTTGGTAGGTGGAAGAACTTATAGAAAATGAAACCATCCAGCCAGCGCTGTGGAGCAAGACTAACAAATAACTAAATGAGATGTTGCGTCGTAAGAAAAAGAATGTCTGTAGTAATACCCCACCTATTCGTGAAATTGGGGCTGTACAAAAACTAAAAAGGAAACGTATATTGTCTACCAGTGGCTGCCTTTTCCATGCAACCATACTACACAGGGCTCCACACAGCCACGAGCAGGCAGCGCAGGAACAAAAGCAGCGACACGTTGACGATAACATCAAAAACACATGACACACTTTCAGTGGTTTCTGTGACATGAAAAATCCTTTGAATGAGTACGTAGTCTCCATCGCAGCGGTCCTTAATGTGGCCCAGGACACATTCCTGTACGCCTCTGAATTTGGTTCCATTCACACCTGTATTTAGCTGTCCCCTTTAATTTTAATACCAGGTCAAAACAGGGCCAGAGAATGGAAATAAACCTATAACCTCTATAACCTCTGTAACCTCTGTATCCTCTGTGTGTGTGTGTGTGTGTGTGTGTGTGCGTGCGTGCGTGACAGTTGAGCGTAAAGTGTTAACTCGGCTAAGGTTTCACAGACAACAACAGGAAGCCTGTGTATCTGTAAGTAATGATGTGTGAAGAGCTGCAGCAGAAAGTCATAACCATGGCAATACAATACAACACACACACACACACACACACACACACACACACACACACACACACACACACACACACACACACACACACACTATTTCTGCCCTGCTGAAGGATGTTAGTGTTGGTTGCTTGAAAGGCTGCTCGATTATGTGAAAAAAATCATAATGACAATTAAAAATTCGTAACGGCTGTTTTGGAGCATCAAAGGGTAGCCCGGGCGTTAATTGAGGAAGCGAAATCCGCATTGCTTTTCAGTCCGGTAGATGCTGGTCGTTTTGGTACCCAACCCATGTTAATCACCACATTCTAGACTAGCACCAGAACAAACTGGCAAGTTACATCTTTAACTATAGCTTTAGCTTAACTACTGATAAGACTCGTTCATATTGTGGTTGCAGCCTCTATTGGGACCAAAGACTTCCCATTGGTTTTCCAGGTTACTTCAGGACATGAGGTTCCTATGAGTAGGGTTGGGCATCATTTGGATTTTAACAATTCTGATTCCAATTCCGGTTTTTATTGATTCTCGATTCCGATTCTTTGAGTGGTGGAGTTGAAATGGGTCACATGCTTATTTCACAAATAAGAGGAAGGTTTTATTTTTGATTCAATGGTAGGTTGCAGTTTTACAGGCCACTTTCAATGTAAAATAAAACCACGCTAGAGTGCTGCTTACTGCGCTCCGCGGCTGCAACACAACAAGCGCCTGGCTGCTTACGTAAACCAAAACTTGCGCATGTTAAATTGGGAAGCTGTGATCGGATTTGAAATCAAAATAAATAAACAATTCTACTGGAATCGTAATTTTTGAACCGATTCCAAGTAGGACTTGGTTCTCGATGCCCAAGCCTACTCGGGAAGGAACTTGTTTTGGTGGAACGGGTACGTTCAAAAGTAGTTTTAGTCGCGCAACATAAAGCTCTGATTGGACAGATAGTCTAGCTAGCTGTCTGGATTTACCCTGCAGAGATCTGAGGACCAGGTAACCATAGTTCTCAGAAATCCACCGGAGGTTAGAACGCCAACACAAAGAAAGCACAGGGTAACGGATATCTGGCCAAAATGAGTGAAATCCCGCGGAATTATTAGTATTATTATTACAGAGCAATCCTGGGAGGGGAACACTATCCAGCTCATGCAATCAAACTCCGCTCTCTTCTTACGGTCTCCTCCTGCTTCAGCTGTCTGTTGTTGCTGCACCAAGGAGCTGCTAAAGCCTACAGTTTGTATCTAGAGCCGTCAAAAGATTCAAATATTTAATCACAATTAAATTGCATTAATGTCATAGTTAACTCGTAATTAATCACAATTAATCGCAAATTTTTATCTATTCTAAATGTCCCTTGATTTCTTTTTGTCCCATTATTTTTTCTCATTTTAATGCTCTTAACATGGAACAGTGGATTGGCTTGCTTTGTGCAAATGTGTTTTTACTGAAAACAACATTGGCATATAGCCTACTGTAGTGTTCAATTTCACATTAACATTCTCACTTGGAGCAAATAATCTCTCACACAATGTTGGAAATTCTTTTATTAGGAATTTGAGATGTCTCGTTTTTGAGGGGGTCCTTAAAGGCAAAAAAAAATACAGTACATTCACAATTAGACAAAACAGTTAACAAAACAACTTAAAATGTAACACTATCCATCAATAAAAGGGTGTAAAAAGTTCTTTGACGAATTAGCATCAGCTGTGTGCTTGGCCATCAAGTGGTATTTCAAACTGGACGTGCTGCGATGATATGTTGATGATGATGATGTGTTCACACAGGTCACTTTGGTCTTGTCAATGGAACATTTGGCAACTTTTAAAAAGTTAACTTTCCATCCAGAATCTTAATGGCGTCCATTTTGGCATCTCGCGCTCACCATCCACTCAAAATGTAACGTTACTACTCTTTGGCCGGCGTGTGTGCGGCGTGCCTGTTGTTGCGTTTCCGGTCTAGCTAGATCCGGTGTGGTGTTGTAGTTTTTCTAACGTTAGTAGTTGTTGCATCCTGTTGGATGTGAAAGAAACTACAAAGTTTGCTAGGCCAAAAATAACGTTAATCAGGCGATAATAAAACTAACGTTTGCGTTAAAAATGGGTTTGCGTTAACACCGTTAATAACACGTTGACAACCATAGCTGTATCCTTGTTGGGAAACCTAAAAGCTAGCTCTGGATTCTTAAGGTCCTTGCACACTGAGTCCTATATTCGGGGATGTTAGAAAATAAATACAACCCCACGTTGTTTCAATCATGTTTACACACTGCCTCCGAAAATGTCACCAGTCATAAAAAAAGTTTGGAACAAGTTTCATTTTCTGCGTTTTTTCGCATCCGTAGCAACTATTTGGATGTGTTTTAACCCTCATGTTGTCCTCGAGTCAAATTGACCTGTTTTCCTATCTGTATCCTATATGTTCTTTTTAACTACCCAATTGTAATTACCCAAAAAACACGCTTTTTGGGGTGATTTTCTTATTCAATTTTAAAGCTTTTGAAAAAAACAATTGAAGTGGTTTTGAAATAGTATTGAGTAAAAGTTGACATATTCCAGTCTGTGATTATCCATCAACACCCATTCCTTTAATTTTAGTCTAAATAATTCCTAATTTCTGCTTTTCTAACTCAAACATTGGGTATGATTTCCTATAAATGAGGTTTATTGACCATAAATTCCCAAAATAACTGTAAAACTAAAGTGTTGAAAACGTCAAAAAAAGTGACAAATATTTTTTTTCAAATCGTTTAAAAGTGTTGAAAAAAGCGACAAAAGCGTAAGAAAAAGTTGAAAACATCGACAGAAAGTGTCAACAAAAGTGTTAATTTTCAATTTTGACGGGAAGACAACACAAGAGTTAAAAACAAAGTCACAAAAAAATGGGCCTTCGAAATAAGCGCTGAAAATGTCAACACCAAAAACATAAAAAAAACAAAAAAGAACACCAAAAACATTGAAATGGTAACAAAAATGTGGGAAAAAGCGATAATAATGGTGAAAAAACGTTTTCATGGTTGACGGGAAGACAACACATGGGTTAACAAGGAGAAGGTGTGAGTTACTGTCAACGGAGAGAAGCGAGGGATGGAGTGAGGGAGGGGGAGGCCAAGCAACAGCAATGTCACATTTTGGATTGTTTTTGGGAGTTTTTCTCACAGCGGACTCGGTGAAGACAGATACAAAAACCTCCTAACAAAACTCCAAGACACAGTGTGCAAGGACCTTTACTCTTAATAATTTTAACAGAATAACGCTGCTGTTCACAAAAGAACGTGAGGGACGTCTCTTTATTATTATAACCACTATGGTTCAGAAGTCAGCAGTGGTGGAATGTAACTTAAGCACATTTACTCAAGTATTGTACTTACTTTAAGTACAAATTTGAGGTACTTGTACTTTACTTAAGTCTTCTCTTTTCATGCCCCTTTCTACTTCTACTCTGTTTCAGAGAAATATTGTACTTTTTACTCCACTACATTCATCTGACCACATTAGTTTCTAGTTACTTTACAAATAAAAATGTTTGCAAATTAAAAAAAAAAAACATGTAGTTTATAAAATACAAGGCTTTTTAATAAATTAAACCAGCCAACAATATAACTAGGGCTATTTTAGCAATCGAGTATTCTACCGATTATTCCATCAATTAGTCAAACAATCGGATAAGAAATACTTTTGTTTTATTGAAGAGCAATAACATACAATAGTTTGGTTTAATTTTCGGAAAAAATAAATTTTTACTGCCTACATTGCTTACAATATAATCTCTCAAAAGACAAAATATTACTACATTTAAGTGCCATATTACATTGTTTTCTGAAATGCAATAACTACCTCAAACTAAAGCACACATTAATACATAAACCTTGCCTTAAGTTGTGCAACTACAAGTTTCAACCTGAAACTGATCTGTACATGCATGTTTAATTACGGGGACAAAGTCCACATAATGAGCTGCCAGCACCTTTTCTTTTTATTTTACGGCTTTATTTCGTAGAGTGAAACAATAACTTCTTTCACCAGTCAATTGGGAACAAACCGTTCAAACAACGAAAATTAGAGCCACCAGATGTTAGATGGGCAGCTTAAGTTTTGCAAAGCCACCAGATCCGAGCTAATGTGTCAAGCCAGGCAGGTAATCACACACAGGAAGGCCACCGTGCAGCCGGATACTTTACAAAATAAACCAAATTTCAAAATATACCACCCAGGTCTATGGCTGTCTTGGCTCTTCAGTTGGGTCTACAGTGAGACACGCGATCACGCACACGGAGAGAGAGGCCGACGGACACGGAGAACGTCTGATTTACAGCAGCCAGCCTCCCTCTCATCCACAGCTCATATATTTTATATAAGAACGCTAAACTGCATCGTTGTTAATGGAACTTAACTCTCCGCTGTCAAACATGCTCCTTGGGGAAAAGGGACCATAGGCCTACTGATTAAACAACTGGACTTTAGGGTCAAGTGTAGTGTATCCGGGCCCATGTCCCAGATGTGAAAGCCCCCTTACTAGAATACTAAATATAATGATATTCTGTTATATTTTCCATTTTGAATTGTTACCTGCCACCAGAATTTTCTGATTTCCTCTCCATAAATATAGCCGTTTTTACAATAAATCAGAATGCAGAATATGAAGTCTTTTAACCTCAAAATTTCCTGGGGGAGGACAGGACCCAGACCTCGCCTGCTGAAAATGTCCCGCCACAAGGGCCTATTCTTAGCCAAATTTCTCTCCACTGTGGTGGAGAGATTATATCTTCACCCTGGCCTGGAAACGCCTCGGGATCCCCCAGTCAGAACTGGCTGATGGGAAAGGGAAGTTTGGGATCCCCTGCTGCCCCCAGTGACCAGACCCCGGATATGGGAATGACGATGGAGGGTTGCTGTTTCTCCGTCATCTCAGACTCCGGCTGTGGTCCGTGGTGTCTGCAAAAGTGCAGCTGCAGGCTACCAGTAACCTACGCTGTGACGTTTTTTGTTTGTTTTTTCCCCTTAGGGGGAGAGAAATTAAAAAACTTGGAAAATAATGATTCTGCTTTTGATTTTGGAAATGCAGGAAGATCTCTGTTCATCTGATAATCTAATAACCCAGACACAACACAGCCACAGCCCTCTCCCACAGTTACCTTGCCCAAGCTGAGCGGGTCATGTCGGAGTCTCTGTTTGTTCTTCTGCAGCTTCCCAGGCATCATCTTTCCCGTCCGGAAATCGAAACATCCCAGATCCACACTGTTTCCAAGGTAACGGGACAACTGAGGCTTACTCCTGAACTTCTTTCCTGAAGGACTGAAGGAAGGAAGAAAGAATAGGAAAAGATAAGTAACAGTTGTGTAATAAAAAAAAGGATTTAAAGGAATGTTAACTGATATTGTGAGTAGTATGAACTAAAGTGTAGATATCTTGAATTTGAGGCAGAATTAGAGAATTTTACAGGAATGGAGTGGTAGTATTATCAGTGGAGATACCTGGAACTGTAGAAGTAAAGGCTCAGGGGGTAATTAGAGATCAAACTTTGACAAACATTTTACACCACTTTATATTAGTGCTGTAAGTTGTCATCCTTAAACCACACCGCACGAACAACAACTGCTGCATCACATCTGTCCACAATTTAAAATACAGTTACAGTTAAGTTAAAGTCTGATATCTTTCTTAAATCATCAGCGGTAATGTCATACATTTGATACAGTCTTCGTCCAGCCTGAAAATTACATTCCTCATTATTAACAATGGTAGCGGCCATCTTGGCTTATCGGATGGGGCAACTAGGGCTGGGTACCAAATTCAATACTTTTTAGGCACCCACCGAATTGCCTCCAGGGTTCAACGCTAAGGTGTTGTTTCACTTCTCCAGTCGGGCAAGTAAAAGCAAAACATTTATTAAAAAACATCAACAATTTTAAGAAAAATGTAAAAAAAAAATAAAATAAATAAAAATAAATAAATAAAAGTCTCAAAAATGTAAACAAAAAAAGTGTAATTTGTTCTTGGAAAAAAAAAACTGTCTAAAGCATCAAGCGCCAACTCCATTTTTGATTGGCCAACAGCACATTCAAATCAAATGATTATGATACCATGATGCCCGAACGGGAAAGGTGGTTGTTACATTTACTTGCCCGACATGGCATTTTACTTGCCTCGGGCCACACTGGTCTCTAAGGTATGAAATATCTAAAAATGACTCGTCATTCAATACCCAATTTAAATTCGTAAGGAGTAAATCCCATCAGATTTGGAGAGCCAATAAGCATGCAGCATGCTTCTACCAAGATCTATTAATGTCTGTGATTGGCTGTCTAACGTCGTAGAGACACACAGGAAAAAAGATGTGTGGCGTAATGTTGTGCTTTCTTTTTGTTTTATGAAATTGGTAGCAAAGAATGTCTTGTTCAGGAACCGGTATCAAAGTCATAGAATTGGTATCAGTATAGACATTTTTTTTAACAATGCCCACCTCTAGATGCAACCATAGAAACCCCTCCCATCCACAGGACCTGACTGGGGATGTCATGAGAACCCATACAGACCCCTTCCGGTTCTAAAATGACAAAACACCAACGATGCCCATTTTTTTGAAGCACCGTAGGCACCGTTAGCAAAGATGCCAGTGTTAGCAGCATCGGTGCTGCACCTCTTTTATA
The DNA here is from genome assembly GCA_013375575.1 of Percina caprodes. Classification (NCBI taxonomy): domain Eukaryota; kingdom Metazoa; phylum Chordata; class Actinopteri; order Perciformes; family Percidae; genus Percina; species Percina caprodes. Next base: position 5,818,345 of record JABXJD010000016.1, read on the forward strand.
ACTGAGGGGGGCAGTATACGCTTCAGAGGGTTCCAGTGGATACATTCAAAAGTAGGAGGTCACAAACAAGTGGCCAAAGTTACACCCTTCTACTTCCAGTACATGCAGTATATTTTTGAAAGAATATGAACAAGAGTCAATAGAGATTGATTCTACCCAACCTAAAAATGGCATGTTCACTACAAAGTCACAGTCCTCTTCTTGATTTATAGCCTCCCTTTCTTGGCTTTAAATAACTCACTGCTGTCAGCCATGGCCGCTGAACAGGCTACACGTTGTAAACAGCCTTGGCCTGCTTGCCTGCTCCTCCGTTAGCCGTTAGCAGGGTTAGCATGGCGGCGTTAACAACGGTTAGCCAGGACCAGTCGGGATCACTTGACTGGCCGTGTCTCAATTTGTTTTTGCGAGTAACCAACTCGGGTACCCTAGTTATATAATTCAATGTGAGTACACCAATGTTGAAATGACATAACATGCTTAGCTACATGTTCAGGAGGAAATTAACTCTGCGTCCTTTGGGCGCTAAGCTATCTTCATCTTTCAAATACATCTCCAATATTTACCCGGGGTTTGTAACGTCTCTGGTCATGCAACTGTTAGAAACAATTGTTTTTGCATGGTACCTTTTGAAAGATGCCTGGAAGTCTGGAATGTGTCTGGGGACACCATTTGTTGCACTAGGACAACTTTATTATGTTGGTCTACGTTGACTACAGCGCCCCCTAATGGCCGATCTTTGCCAAATGTGGTACAGAGCATCAGTTTCATAAGTTTCATGTTGATAGCATTTACTGTGGCAGAGACATTGCAATTGCAAATTTCCAATTTAACTGTGATAAGTTTTTTGCAAAAAAAAAAAAGTTATTTATTTAGCCGTAATTCAGTTTTACTGCGAACCGTCACAGGAAGTGCTTTTATTTTGAAGCAGCCTACACGGAAGTTGTCTGTTGTGTACTCTTGCTAGCTTACTGAGATGAACGTCAGACGCTAGATGTAAAACATGTCCGTCAAGCTTAAGTTGTTCCCTTTCTTGTTGTAAAACTGCAACATATCGAACAGTAACTGGTCACAGTAAAGACAGGCGAAGCCGTTCCACTACACCATGAAAAAGTAGCAAAAGGAAGAAATATGCAATGTTGTGATAACGGAAAAGAAGACATGGTTGTAGACCATCTGAAATGAGTTTAAAGGAGGCACTTTAAATCCAGCTGTATTCAGTACTTATTAATGTGGGTCAAGTGCAGATTTGAGTTGCACATGCTCAGATTTACACGGTTTACGGTCATACTGTCAAATTTGTGAAATCCATGAAACAATAAACTGTTCTCATTACAAACAATAACAAGATGGGAATCATTTCAGAAACGTTTTAGCTATCTACGATTGTTCGATTGCTAACGTTAGTTCAACACACCATTCAACTGACAGCCTTTGCTGTGTCTGATGCTAGCTTGTAGCCAGCAGTGAACCAACTTGGTTAAGTAGGTCCATTTCTACCATGTTGACATTACAGAAGTCTCTTGTTAGCATCTTGTAGGCTACTTGTAGCAAAGTGACGCGTGCGCGACTCAAGTCTGCACTCGACTCACATCGGAGAGTGACGAGGCCTTTCTTAATCTGCATTCTTGTCTGTACTTGAATGTGTTGAACTGTGTTCAATAACAGGTGTGGCCTACTGACGTTGACCCGCCTTATTTTCACTAGTGGCTTCATCCAAATTCTGAGGGTTCCTACTTCAAAACTATTCAACTGATCAGTTTAACTAGATCAGTTTCCCACACATGGGATTAGTGGCGGTGCGTCACACAATCAACACCGGCCGCCACATATTGCAGTTTTATTTTTTTTTTAAACGCCATATAAAACATGCAGTGTATTCGTTCAGCTGCATTTCCTTCCCCTGCTCTCCTCTGTCTCTCTGCCACCACACACACACACACACACACACACACACACACACACACACACACACACACACACACACACACACACACACACACACACACACACACACACACAGCCCCTCCCCACAAGTCACAAGTTTGCAGTAAAATGCAGTTGGGTTGTCGCGTCAACACACTTTCTGTAGCAGCTGTGAATCAAATAAACTTGTTATAAATTATGTCATGTCATTTTTGCTGCTTCAATCCAGACGAGTATTGACAAGTTTCTCCCCGCGACGTGTTGAGGACAAGGACCAGCCTGAACCGGACGTATCAGTCTCAATCAGAGCTCAACAGTCCAACCAGTGGAATTAGTTATCAGTTATTGTGTTATTCATTTTTTTTTTTTTACAATATTTTCAGGCTTCAACCAGTGCTGCTCAAGCAGAAAGACAGGGTCAGGGAGAGAAAGAGATTGGTTAGGCATTGAAGAAAGAGTAGGAGAGGAGGACAGCATCCAACAGTCCTCCTCAGTTTTTGAAACGTGATTGTTACGGAAAAAAAACAAGTATTCCCCCATACATACAAGTGGCTAGAGAGAAGACCTAACACTCAGTTGTTGGAATGTTGGATTGTACAACGGTGTCGAGTACAGACACCACTGTACACTCAAACCTGACCTCGGACAAGATTGATACTGGCCTGACATAAAGTTACTCATGGAGCCAACAATAATCAGCAACAGCTGATATGACCTGCTGCCAGGGCTAAAAGGGAGGCCCCCCTCTGAAATATGATTGCCCCCCCCTCCCCCCCAATCCATGAGGCTAGAGTGCTGTCAATCTGACAATTGTGATTTCCATTGGATCACTTGGCTGCCTCTTCTGCCAACGTTCCTAGCCATTGGCATATGACCAATTAATGTTTCCATGACGTCTATCCAAAATTCTGATGTTGATGATTGTTTTTAAAAGGTGCCAGACTGAGCCTATAGGAAATGTGTATTGTATTCTGAAATAGGTTTAAAATGAAAACAAGTGAAACTAATCATGAATGTGATGTGTTTTATGTGGCAGAATTACATTGTGTGGTTCTATGTTGATTCTCTAATCTATTTCCTATATTTCTTAACAGATGTACAGACTATTTTTAATGATTATAGTGTGATGATTTGTGCAAGGATCTATACCAGACAGATTTTTTTTCTAGAGTGTGTATGATTTTGTAGGCCGGGACGTCTCTGCAGCACCACAAGACATAATTCACAATGGTTTGACGCATATTTTGCCGTTGACAAAGATTGCGCCCCCATGTTGCGGTTAATTCTCGGGATATCTCTAGTTTTGAACATAAGATATGAGTCGCTTTTTTGGAGACTGCCAATACATTCTGTAAAATAGAAGGCTACCACAGCAGCTGGTTAGCTTAGCTTAGCATTCAGACTAATGCTTTGGCTACACTGAACGTGTAACGTATGAGGACCGTTAGCGAATATGCTGCAGAATGTATCTTTTGACTGGCTACACCTGCTGCACACTCACGGCGTAGGATTGTGTGAGTCACAGGCGAGATGGAGAGCTTTTACTTTTGGGATTGTTGTTTCTTCTGAACATGGAGCTGATAGTCTTAATTATTAGGGGTGGGGGATGGGGGAAATCGATTCTTAGATGCATCGCGATTCTCTCTAGAACGATTTAATACGAACACACACAGTATTTATTCACATGATCTCATGATCTCATAAGACATACAGTACATAAAAAAATGAGGCAGAACACATACAGGCTGATCATGGAAGATCACTGTGAGAGAAGGTGACTCAGCATAAATTAGCTTAAGAATAGAACGACAACACAATAAAAACCTCAGAAGACAAAACATTTCATTACAACTTTTTCGTGACAAAAATGGTATGTCAAAATCGAACAAACTCAGATTTATATATTGTTATAGAAACGTGGAAATGTACATAACATTTTTTAGAATCAAATCGTTGGCCTCTGAATCGGAATCGAACCATGAGGTGCCCAGAGATTCCCACCCCTATTAGCTTTGGAGCAACTCATGAATGTAACCTGGTTTTAAGGCGTTCATTAATATCAAAGAGTGACGCACTAAAGCTTTAACACACTATATCTCATTTGTTGAATCCGAACCAATACCACAATTTTTGGCTCTGAGTAGTTGCCAGGCAACTAGGGGAGACACAAGGAAGGTAACGCTCTACTTTGAACTTCCAAGAAAGCGAGTTCAAACTTTGCGCACTATGAATCTTAGTTATGACATCACATCTCCATGTTCCCCCCACCGGGCCTAACCCTACGTTTTAGAGCCCAACAGATATATCGGCGGGCCGATATTATTGGCCAATATTAGGCATTTCCCGATATATCAGTATCGGTATTTACAATGGCCAATATAAAAAAATTATAATTTAATATAAATGTTAATAATAAATATTCATTCATCAGAATCATTTGTAATGACAAATAAATTATGCTGATAAATGAATATTTGAAAAATAAAAACGGACAAAATTTCCTTACTTTCGAAAAATATCCTCATTTTCCAAATATGTCCTTAATGTCTTTAAAGGTCTAAAAGTGTAATTGGTCCTCACAAAGATTGAAGTACAGGAACAGACACACAGTCAGTCAGCTGTGTCTGACATGTAGGTCAGCAGCAACACAGCAAAGATCAGAGGCTGTGTGTGTGTGTGTGTGTGTGTGTGTGTGTGTGTGTTTCATCTGGCTCCAGCTCATAACTGAAGCTATATGGTGCTTGCACTGAGTCAAATGTACCTCAGTATTTTAAGTGTCACTGGAAATAAAATGTGCGTTTGAATAAGGTGTCCTGATGCCCAGCATGCGTCTGTAAAGATGGAGCCATCCGAGCCCCAGCAGGGTGGGACTGCTCTTCCAGTAAGTCGACCTGCTGACTGTTTTTTACTTACTGGAACTGATGAGTCACATTGAAAAGTAAACTGAAAGTGAAGCCGAGCCTCAGCTCTGAACTGCTAAAAAAAAACGCTTAAAAAGGTTGAGGATGTGACGGAGCTCGTGGTATTTCTGACCCCCTTTGATTAACAGGAAGCAAACAGCGGGCGGCTTTTGCGTGGTCACAGCCTCGCCTCAGACCTGCACTATCAGTCCTTAGTCCTTAGCGTCAGCAGTTAGTTGTTATATTTTTCCTCTATTTCTCTATCAATGGATACGGTACCGACAGGTTTTGGAAACATGACTGTGCCTATAAATGATTGGCATCTTTTTTATGGGCATTCATTCATTATAAAAGAAAAAAGAAATCAACATCCATACGATTGGATTGATTGCTCTGGTATGAGATATAGATATATAGATATATATATATATATATATATATATATATATATATATATATATATATATATATATATATATATATATATATATTTATTTATTATGGTTACTATGTGTGTGTCAAACTCAAGGCCCGCGGGCCGAAATCCGGCCCCTCGCAGATTTTGATGCAACCCGCACATCAATTTAGGTTCACGATCCATTTGGCCCACCAAGTTTTAGTCACTTTTCTGACGTATTTGCCACTTTTTTTTACTTTTTTTTCCTCTGTTGGCTGAGGAACTTTTTTTTGTCGACCAAACTGTAAGTGACAAGACTATAGGACATTTGCAATAATACAGTCAAAGATATTTGACTTTTTCGATTAAGAAGTTGAAAAAATAAATAAATAAAGTCTGTGTTAATCTAATGTGAGCTAGGAAGTTCTGCTCTAGGAATATCACAGCATCATGAAACTAAACCCAGAATCTAGATACCTAGATAATATTGGGGGGGGGGATAAAACAGTAAAATCGCATACATTTCTAATTTTTTTAAAGTTATCGATACTGCATTTTGGAAATGTCTGCTTTTCCATAGATAAATATCCAATTTCATTTGTAGTACCACTTGGCCTTAATGGCCCTGTGGCTCAGCATTAAAGGACGTTTTTCTCAGAGTTGTTGGCGTCTTTCTGGTTAAATAATTCAGTGTTTCCTCTATCATGATAGTCCAAAATGATATTAACTCTCATGTTGTCCTCGGGTCAAATTAACCCGTTTTCCTATATCAATGTTCTTTTTAACAACCCAATTGTAACTACCCAAAGTAACATGATTGATTCCACACAAGTACAAACCTCTACTTATTTAATTTTATAGCATTTGGAGAAAAAAAACTGAAGTGGTTTTGAAATAGTATTGAGTAAAAGTTGACATATTCCAGTCTGTGATTTTTCATCAACATCCACTCCTTTAATTTTAGTCTAAATAATTCCTAATATTGCTTTTCTAACACAAATACTATGAATAATTTCCTAAAAATTAGGTTTATTGACCATAAATTCCAAAAATAACTGTAAAACTAAAGTTAATAACTTAGTGTTATGTAGTATTAAACATCAAAAAAAGTGACAAACATTGAAAAAAAGTGTTGAAAAAAGGGACAAAAACATAAGAAAAAGATAAAAACATCAATTAAAAAGCATCAACAAAAGTGTTGGTCTTTAATTTTGACGGGAGGACGACACAAGGGTTAAAATGCACAGTAGAATAACGTTTTTTTAAAAAGCCCGTTGAAGGGTGCCAGGCAGCCCTGAAGCTCTGATCCTAAAATCGCCCCTGGTAATTAGGCTTAGGTACCGAAACCCGGTTCCACTATGGAGGAACCGGTTCCTACACAACCGGTAGGAATCATCCCGGATTAGAACGCAAATGTCGGTTCCACTTCATGTGTTGACTGAAACATTTTCCCTCTGTCGCTCCAAAACGGACGTAAAAATATCACACTCTCTCTGTAGTCTACCGTTACCTAGCTACCATAAATGTAGACTACTTTAAAAATGACATATTTTCCCTCTGGACTCACCAAAACGGACGTAAAAGCATTGCAGCGCAGCGATTGCGATTTATTATGAGATTCTTTTTTAAGCTCTTACTCAGCAAAGACAGGTAATAAATCATTGTATAGTATGAACAACACAAGATTAGATAGATTAAATGATGAAATTAAGTGATGCATGAATTTATGTGAATGACATCTTTTATTTAATTACTTTAATCCCAGTAGCATATTGAGCACTGACCAAGCCTGGTGGAAACCAACATTCACATGAAAGTCAGGAACAAATCCCACAAACTAAAGTGCAGAATGCAGAAATATAAAAACAAATATGTGGCTTTACCACACTTAGAAGTATTTACATTATTATTTACTGTAACAAACATATGTAAACACGTGGATTGCACTTGTGATGTCTGAGACAGACAGAGGGTAGTTAGTCGCTGAGTCGCTGCTGCCTTGCTCCTGTTCCTACTGCACAGAACACACTTATCCTGAGTGTCGTAGGAGGACATGTAATGTGCAGGGGAAATGCATGGAGCATGAAACAGAGCTGATACTGCAACTTACTCAATATTGATTTTCTTTTCTTTTTTGGGGATTACACTTCCATAGAGTTGGGGGACTTAATATATAATAAATAAATAATAAAATAAAAAGGGTCAGAATCGGTGCAGGAGCCAAGGTATCCTGACTTTTAATGAGTAGGGTGGCTACATTTTTTTTCTTCTTCTTATAATACATTATTTCAAGAGTGCAAAAGTGAAAGTGAGAATGCTGTCTTATAATATTCATACATTGTATCAAGATATTTTTGCCTCATGATTATATATGAATTATATATATGGGGTCAGAAAAAAATGATAGAAACATAAAGTCAGTAATACACTATACAATTCAACAGCACCACAAAGCCCTCTAAAATGCGCTTGCAGCTGAATCAACACCTCTTTTAAACAACAACAACAACAACAACAACGACGACAACCCTTCATGAAGGTAGAAGCTAGCAGGACCGGGGGATTTCCCGACGACACCAGTTGGAACTTGCAGCGTTCTGAAAGCTGCCAGTTCGCACCAATGAGACGAGACGGCGTATCATCTCAATAGCAACGACTCGTTGTGCTTCCGTCCAAACCTCCAGGCTTTTTGTAGCTGGATATTAGGCCTGCACGACTCAGGGAAAAAATATGAATCACGATTTTTTTAGCTTAGAATTAGAGCGATATGGAGAAAAATTAAATATCACGATATTTTTTGACCAAATACCTCAATATCGATACCGCAACGATATTGTAGCTTTGACTACTGGTGCTTTCACAAAATATTTACACAATGAGATTTTTGATAGATAATCATCAGTAATGTAGATATAACGACTAAGTGGGTAGAGGCAAATAATAGAACAGTCTGGTAAGTTCAGGAAATGACATAATTTTACCGTAATACAGCCTTAAAACCAGGAAAAGACACCACTTATGCCATATTACAATATTATAATATCCAAGATCTTAGACAATATCTCGTCTCATATCTAGTCTCATATCAATATAATATATACTGTCCAGCTGTACTTGGAATTGATATCCCGATTCTCTGCCATGATTTTTGAATATGAACGTGGATAACGTTAGTGATAACGAGATGCTTGCTACAGTTACATTGCTAGTGATGAATCGGCAAAAACATGTTTTATTTCTGTGATTCCTTGTCCTAGTCGCTCCCTCTCTTCAGTCACTCTCTAGCTCGCTCCACTGTACGTTGCTCGTGGAAAGAAATAAAATGGATTACGGATCATGTTATTGTAGCTGACTTCTCTTTCGGCTTTTGACACAGATGATGTCTTAAACCCGCCTCTGGAGTCTCGACCAGCTGAGTGACATGCGACGCCATTGGCTGGTTTGTGGCGAGCTGAGACGGGCCGGTTCACACCGCTGAAACTTTATGTTATGGTTATGAACAAAGTTATGGTCTAAAACGGTTTGGTCTCGTCGTGAATCGTTGGTCCGAAGTGGGCTGTGAACTGCATTAGTTGTTGCGATGTGTAGCTTTTAAACTGGGAACTGGGGATTGGTTTAGCGTTGTTTGAGTCAATAAATTAAGTTTTTTTTCTGGCATTATTTTATTATTCTGAGCCACTATAGTAAGGACTGAGCATTAGTACATGGCTCTACCAGGTGAGCTACCAGGTAGGGTTGGGTACCTTTCGCATCTGAACCTGTATCAGTGCCGGTACCTGAAATTCTGTTCTTGGTACCAAACAGAACGTTTTTCCGGTATTTTGTAATTACAAAAAAATGATTTAAGTTGTAAAAATAAATTTATTAAAACTATTTATCCTATTTACTTAGGACATTATGTTAATAATTTAGAAAATGTCCCTAAAATCTATTACATTGAATAATTGTATTTGTCAGTCAACCACCAGGGCATAGAAACCACTGTTGTGCCAGCTCGTCTTATAGGTACCAAAATCTGGCACCGTTTGATTTGCCATTAACCAATACCCGGTAATACCAACGTGATTCGGTTGGTACCGGTTAAAGTACAGGGTTCGGTACTCAACCCTCCTATCAGGGCACCCCACCATAAGTAAGGTTCGATGTGTCCATTATCAGAAACGAATAGATGACGGCAAGGCCATAACCGTTCGACACGTAGCGAGTCCATTAATCATTAATTACCTGATAAAGACACCTCGTCGGGCATTAGCACGCTTACAACTGGGTCACTTGCTAAATAATTGTTTAAGACAATTAATTTATATTATCGTTAAAATCTAAATCTTAAGGGTTTTTTTTTCCAAACAATAATTGTGCTTCCCTGGTAACACCTGAGGGTTTGACTAATACCTGGAACAATCAATCCAATCTCATTTGGTTCTTGTGCAATGCAAACGTTGTTCACTGTTCCAGTAATTAGGATGGGCCTTGGATACGACTTGCCATGCTTAGCAACGGGAGATATTTATATAGCCCCGCTTGGCTCATAGAACAGCTATGAGTCAGAAAGCTCATGTTATGCTGGCTGGCAATAACCCCCCGGAGGACGCGGATTGGTCGCAACCACTTGGGGGTTCGGACATGAACACATACAGTACTGCAGGGATGTTGTATTTTCCCTTGACAAAAAGCCAGTGGGATTACGTTATTGCAGAAAATAAGCTCTGTGGCAAACAACAGTTTGATACTTTTGTTTAGCAAGACAATCTTCACTTTCAACGGATGTTTTCAATGAAAACCCCTTTAATGATTTCTGAAGCCTAAATGTAGTTGCCGGATGTAAAAAGCAACCTCTGTAGTCTTGTTTGCAACGGCCTTTTTTAAGATGTGTAAAAGCTTAAAAACTTCTTAAGTGGGGTATTTTCCGGCACTCTTTATGTCATTGAACAAAATGTAAAAATCTCTGAAGCTTGTGTTAACCACAGACCTGGGGCGTTTCTCAATACCAAGTAAGCAAAGAACGGACTTGTGTTCTTGGGGAGACCGTTCCGCAAGTTCAGAAGCACACAAAACGCTGTTGACAGTTTTTGAGACGAAGGATTCTTTCTGTTATTGCGCAACACCCCCAGCACAGAGAGCGCTGACCCAACACCCCCAGCACAGAGGGCGCTGGTTCTGGTTTCCTCAGTTGTCCCCTGATAAAAACAATAAAAACAATACACAGAACAAAACGCAGAATGTAATGAATGAAATACAGAATAACAGCGGAAAAAATTGTTTTAAATATCTTACAGTTGTGAACCTGGCTTATCTCTGTCATTGTCGCTGCTGCAGTGGTCTGTCTAAATGGGGGGCAGGGGGGGTCTGTGAGCTGACTGACTGACCGGCTCGCGAGAGTCATTCCCGGCTGGCGAGCTTGCTACGCCCGCCGGGGATTGTGGAGCTTTCCAACTCCGAAGGCTTTTTTAATTCACCATCAATTTTCGTTAAACTGCCTATATTCAAAATCTACACAGTTGGTTTCTCGCCTTATTACTGATTTAATAATAGACGTAAATTGTGAAAAACTTTCCACTTCTGTTGAATCTGTGTACTGGAAACCATCCGCGCTTTACACCTGAATTGAATTCTGGGATACTGGCCCTGCCAAGTTCACACAAGTTACCATCCGATGCATCCTCGGTAAAATGGGCGTGTCGAGAACACATCCGGGAATTTTAACAGTCCTTGGCGAAATGCTAACTTGTGTATTGGGTCAGTACTTTGGCGACCGAACATGACGTTTCACAAGAACACAAGTCCATAGAAGAACGCATATTGAGAAACGCCCCTTATTTCAGGCAAAATCCCAATGACTTTGTGACAAGGGAACCTGAAGTGCAAAAATGCTAACTCATTTGAGGACTTTAGGACTCATTTCTGCAGGACTCTACTGCTTGAAGCCTGACAAGATAGATTTCCGAGTGATCCCGTAAGCCTGCGGTTCTGTTTGGTGTACAGAACTAATAAGTAGCTACAGCCAACCCCACTAGCTTGAGGAAAATGATCGGTCGCTGGAGCGTTATTAATAGGGCTATAACATAGACCAAATCTCACAGTTCGGTTCGTAGCAAGATTTTTGACCCACGATTCCATACAAACCTTGATTCTTTTTTTTTTTCAGGATGGGGAGGGGGTTAAAATCAGTAAACGTAATACAACTTTTTTTTCTGCCACTTGGCATCGTTTTGTCATTGATTACATGCCCCTTTGCAACACAGTTATATGACCGATTATTTATTGATCGATCCAACACCAAAGATTCCTTTGTACCTTATTATTAATTTTTCCCTCTGTGGCTCCAAAACGGACGTAAAAATATCACACTTTTTCTGTAGTCTACCGTTAACTAGCTACCGTAAATGTAGGCTACTTTTAAAATGCCCTATTTTCCCTCTGGGCTCTGGTTAGTACTCTATACCAACTCAACATTTATTTTGTTGTTACTTGTGAAAGGTGAAAACTTTTTTCAAGATTAAAAAGTCTTAACATGAATCTAACATACTTTTAGCAAACATAAATCCCCACTGCTTCCTGGCCTATAGGTCTAGTCACTAAGGGCCACCCACAGACACAGCTCACCCTGAGGGTTTACTGTGCTACATGTATGTTTAACCCGCATGTTGTCTTCGGGTCAAATTTGATGCATTGTAAAGGTGCCTTGCCACACGTACTTCATGACTTTGTGGTAATGTCTGAAGTTCTACCATGTTCTCTGTAACTTGGTTACCTTGGTTACCAGCCATTCTATCGTGGTATAGAAAGCCTGTAGGAAGACTCAGCTCCATTTGTTCCAGTTCTCATTAATATTCAATGAGCTAACCTGCTTGACTCTGATTGGCTTACAGCTAGCAAATGAGAGCCTGGCTATCAGCATCCTTTACCCAGCTCCTGAATAGTAATGAGCTCAGGTAGCATGACGTCAGACTAACCAGCTGTTGTGATTGGTCTGATGTCTCCTCTTATGAGGTAGCAGTTCATCTTCACACACACACGTATGGACCTGACATATTTAAAAAAAAAAAAGAAGTACAAATGGTTTTGTATGGCAGGGCACCTTTAATAGTGTAACTGTTATTTATTGTTAAATTATTGTAGTTGTGTGTTAGGTGACTTAGGTTTACTTATTACATATTACTTATTATTACTTTAAAACAAAGAGCCTTTCCTTTATGTAATTTTTGTGTTTTTCAAGAATCTGTTTAGGAATCTGAATCATTTTAAAAAGTACTGGTTTGGCATCGGAATCGTAATAATCCAAATGATACCCGACTCTAGTCGTATGAATAGGCAGACTGGCAATCTGGTAGTTCTGGTGAATGCCAGAAGGGCCGAGGAACTCTTGGGCCGATTTGGGCCGCTGGATCAAGTCTTTAAATGTTGCAAAAAGCAATATATAAATAAAATGCATTATTATTATTTATTATTTTAGATCAGCAGCTGCATACCAGTAATAAACCACTCTGAATTCATAGGCCTACATGACACTACAACAAGAGACGCATGTTACAATTACGTGTATTTATCTGATCATTCGCTAGCTGCACATCATCAGCCACTTTTCAATCAACTTCTCTCATTATCAGGTCAATAAAGAAATAAGTGATTCATGATGGAAAATAGACATACACAGGGCTGGGCGTTAAGGAGAAAATCAGATATCACAATATTATTGACCAAATACATCAATATCAATATTGCAAATACATTGTAGGGTTGCTTTTACAAAATGAATGCATGTTTTGAATGAGATTATTAGATGAATGATCAATGTGGTAAACCGTTTCAAGTGAAATTATAAAAGGAAAAATACTTTTCTTTCCCGAGCCATATACTGACTATGTTTACACGCATGCACAAAAATAGTGTAATGTCAAAACAAATCTGCAATTCTTCAAAATATACTCCCTCAAAACAGATTTTCTAAAAAAATTGAGTTAGTGAGTGCTTGTTATGATCGATTTAGACAAAAGATGTGCATATCACGATATCTCACTATATGATTTCATCGCGATATGATTCCCATACATTATCATATTGAACTTTTGGCCAGCCCTATGTACATACAGCCTCATTTTAAACTCAAATAAAACGTGAAAAATAAAGATTATTATTTGGAAGTTGTGCTTTGTTCTTTGTGTGTCTTGTTTTTAACAATTTTGTCTTGTTATTTTTGACCGGATGGCTGGGACTCACTCACCCTGCATTATAACCGTCGGCGTCAGCTGTTGACAGCCACAGAGTCGATATACCGGTATAAACACCTGCAGGAATATCGTTTAAATATTCAGGGACTGTTAGAGTGTTGTTATTAAAAAACAACCATCTGAGTTTCTGTTTTACGCTGGCACCGTGACATCGCCTGCAGAACACCGTAGAATGTCCGCTGCGCTACACTGTAACTGAGTCATCTAACACTTTCTAACTACTTTAATCAGAAGAAGTGCGTTCAGGGTCAGAACCGAGGGTGACAGGCAGAGCTTGGACCATTATAACCACCGGTTGACTGATCGGTTACCGGTTTGCTGTGGGACCGGGACCGGGACTGGTCAGTGACTGATGTGACGGAGTAACTGTTACCTGTAGTAGTAGACGTCGCTCTTTCCAGCACTCAGCCCGGACTTCCTGGTCACTTCTTCTTTCTTCCAGCCGGGCGGCAGAGCGGGACAGTCCGTCCTCTTCTTCTCCATCATCACACACTTCTTTAAATCCTTCGGTTAAGCTCCGACCGAAACCGATATCGACCGCTTCGTCAACACAGATAAGGAGCCTTCAGACAAAAACAGCGTGGTAGTAATCCCAGCGGAGCAGCGGCAGCAGCAGCCCGGGCGGACCGACGTCACGGACGTTACGCTAACGGCGGCTCTCCCAACCTCCGCCCCGGCTGTTTTGACTGGTTATTTCGGGTTCAGTAAAAAAGAAAAAGTGTCCCGGTGCGGAGCGTGAGATGGTTCCCCGGGTTAAACTGCCTTCAGGTCCGTATATTTAGTTACACATCCGGGGAGAACCAACGGCTCATCTGAACTGAACTGAATTGGACCAACGGCAGGCTGTGACGTCTGCGATAACACACTCACACACACGTACGCACACGCGCGCACGCGCCCACGCATGCGCATTCAAAGATCGTCTATTTGTGACAGATGAACGACTCATTTATCAATGTAGCAACAATGTTGGTGCTTTTATCATGAAATGAATTGTTACAGTTTGTAGTGAGTTGAGTTATGCAGCCCCACTATCAGCTGTGGTCTTAAGACTTACAGTTAGGCCTCAAGGTTCTAATTTGATGTTGAAATTTTATAATCATTTATAATTATACTGTTTATTGATCCCCAGTGGGGAAATGACAATTTACACTCTGTTAGTAATGTAATCACTACACATAGGAGAGATGTCGGAGTGAGTGGGCCGCCAGCTGGACCAGCACCCTGAGCGGTTGGGGGGTATGGTGCCTTGCTCAAGAGCAAGTGGCATCTCTCCAGCTACCGGTCCACACTCCATACTTTGGTCTGTAAGGGGACTTGAATCCGCGACCCTCCGGTTCCCAACCCAACTCCCCACTCAACAATTTCTACACACAAGAAATAAACATGTAAAATATCAACAACAGTTCTGGCATCTCATTACCTGGATTTTGCCCCCAAATTAAAAATGGCCCCCAAAATAAATTAGGTGTGTTGCTACAGCTAAAATACAGAACATTTTCTGTTAGGAAAAATTTCGAAAGTAACATTCTAAAATGTCACAGAAATAGCATCAAACTTTAAAAAAAAAGTGACGAGGACAAAATCTCCCAAAACAAATTATATTTTTGAGGGAGATAAATCTACATCTTCTACATCTACATTCCCCCAAAAAAAAAAAAAGTAGACCTACCCAAAGCTTATGACTGGCTAGGTTTAGGAATAATCTTAAAGGACAGAAGAAATGAACCCGATTAGACGCCCACACACACACACACACACACACACATACTCTTTCAAATTAGCTTGATATTATTTTATTTACAGCCTAAGCAATAAAGAAACATACTTTACTTATAGCCTACAGAGTTTAGCACTTTTCTTTCTGGCATAATTTATCATCATGGTCAACTTAATTATTTCCTGGATTTGGTATCATCATAGTCATAAATGTATGTAGAAATGCAGAAAATGGGATTCAGATAGAAAACGATCAAAGACTTCAATGGTAACTGCAAGTTGGACCGCTGGTACGCTTTGGCTTGTGGCGATGATGGCAGTAACACATTATTTTTAATTTTCCTTTTTGCTGTACTGCAGTAATATAACGCATTACTAATAAAATGGCGGTAATTTTATA
This sequence comes from Percina caprodes, assembly GCA_013375575.1. NCBI lineage: Eukaryota > Metazoa > Chordata > Actinopteri > Perciformes > Percidae > Percina > Percina caprodes. The sequence goes on from JABXJD010000016.1 coordinate 5,833,912, forward strand.
CCCATTACAATCTCAGTAACGCGAGCTACAACGCATTTTAACCCGACATTTAGTGGCATTTGTTTTTTTAAGATTTCACCGAAATATTTCGGCACAGAGAAAAGTCTGCGAGTGTTTCCTGTTGCTGATTCGGTGGTTGAAATGACTCCAGAGACGGATACATTTGCAACATGGACATTATTTTCAGGAGTTGTTTACGCCGTGTTGAAGCGAGCTGTCCCGTCATACCAAGACATACTTCCACTTTTATTTTGGTGAAAGTAACTCAAAATGAATGCAAAAGTAGTGGAAAGCATTACAATTCAGAGACAGTAATATTGTAATATAACTAATTACTCTCAAATGACAGTAACTAGTAATCAATAATGTATTATATTTAGGAAGTAACTTGACTATCACTGCTTTTGGGTAGGTTGCCAATAAAACATATTTTTCTCAAAACATGGTTGATTTCACACAAACTTCCAGCAGCACAGTTTGTGGTCAGTCTACCTGGAATTGTTGAGACATTATGGCTTATGGAGAAAAATCAATGGGAATGTACTTCTGGAACCACACTGTTGAGCTCTAAGGTGAGTGTGCTCTGATAGAGAACTTCCTGTGATGGTGTGTGTTCTGTGTCTGGTGCCTGGGCTTTGAAGCAGAGTGATCACTCGCTGCTTCCGTTCCTCACACCTCTATGTTTCAATCCCCCACCCCCCCCCCCTCTCTCCTCCTCCTCCCTACAGTGACGTCACAGGCTCTGGGTTAAAGGGGCCTGCAGCACCCATGAACGTTGGAGGGAGGCACCTCCCTGGAAGTTCTGAGATGTTATCTGTTGCTGTGCTTGTTTTTGACTTTTTTTGATTGAAGAAGAAATATCTGTGTATTAACAGTTGTATACCACTGTATATTTTAACCCTTGTGTTGTCCTCCCGGGTCAAAAACTCAGACTTTTTTTTTAGTTTTCACTAACTCCACCTTACTACCACTAGCTTTACAGTACTTTTTGGAATTATTTTGACTAATGGTTAAGATCAAAGGAATGTACAGATGAGTTTAGTCAGGAATGAAAGTGATCAAAAAGTATTGGCAAAGAGCGTTGTATGGAATCCAGTCGTTTTTTTGTGGTAATTTGGTTAAAAAGAAAGCCATATTTCAGATATAGACAAGGATTTTGTAGCATTGTTCGACCCCCGCATTACCACCAGTGTACACTAAGAACAACTTATTACCACTATTTTTTAAAATTTCTGGTCACTAAATCTTATTTAGCCAAGGAAATTATATCTAATGTTTGAGTCAAAAAAGCACAAAGCATGAATTATTTAGACTAATATTTAAGATCAGAGGATGTTGATGGATAATCACAGACTGTCAGTGTTTCGTCAGAATAATGCTATGAAATTAAATAAAACACTCAAAATTCAATAATATTAGTGAACTGATCCTTAATTTGATTTGGGAAGAGCGTTTCATGGAACCATCAGAAATCCAAATGTCTGCTACAGATACTTTAAAGGTGCCCTGCCACACTAAACCGTTTTTACTTGCATTTCTTGAAATATGTTAGGTCAATATGTGTGTGTGTTATGTGACAAATGTGAAGATGAACTGCTACCTCCTCTGTCAGCTCTTTCCACTGGAAAGAAATAAGAGGAGACATCAGACCAATCACAACAGCTGGTCAGTCTGACGTCATGTTGCAGGCTTTCTATACCACGATAGAATGGCTGGAAACAAGGTAACCAAGGTAACCAAGTTACAGAGAACATGATAGAACTTCAGACATTACCACAAAGTCATGAAGTACGTGTGGCAAGGCACCTTTAATAATTGATCAAATTTGACCCGAAGACAACATGAGGGTTAAACATACATGTAGCACAGTAAACCCTCAGGGTGAGCTGTGTCTGTGGGTGGCCCTTAGTGACTAGACCTATAGGCCAGGAAGCAGTGGGGATTTATGTTTGCCAAAAATATGTTGGATTCATGTTGATTTTTTTTTAATTCATGTTTTTAATCTCGAAAAATTCCCAAAATTAACAATAATTTGGAGGTTCTCCTGCTCTGACTCTGAGAACCCCTCAGTGTAGGTATTAGAAAAAAGAACAATGGTTAGGGATGGGCTGACAGCCTGTATAGGCCTGTAAGTATTGGTAAAAAGCTATTCTTGCTTAGAATCTCTAAAAGAAAGGCAGGATGGAGACAGATGGGGACAGCAACACCATGGCGTTTAGTAAGAAGGTATGAGGGTAAGCAGGAAGAGGTGGTGAGAGGAAGTCAATCGAGGAAGACGAGTGGCTAAATAAGGCATATTAGTGTCTAAAAGTCTAGCCAAGTAGTAAGAGTGAGGGAGCAGAGGTTCAGCTGTTGCAAGGGGGTAATTTCATGAGTACTTCTCATCAGCAGCTCAGTCCGTAATTAACACGTAAATAGTACGGAATGTGGACTAGTAGCTGGAGAGGTGCCCGGTGCCCAAGGAACACCACCCCAACCGCTTGATGTATAGGACCTGAGCATGTGTGTGTATTCCAGGCCTGTGTGTAGTGTGTTCTAACAACACTGGGGTGTGTTGTGTGTTCTAGCGACACTGGGAATCACTTAAATTATTACAAACTGGCACCGCAAATAATCTTCTCCATCGCCCCCGATCCATTCAGAACTCTGCAGCCATCACCCTCACACCTCTCATGAATTAAACAATAAATACAGTAACAAATACATACATACTAATTAAGTGTAGCATAAGGAAACAGAGGCTGAATGGGTTGAGTGACAGTGACAGTGGAGGACCGGGGCCTTGTAGGTAAGGCCGACTGCGCATCACAGTCCTCCTCACTCAGCTCCACTGAATTCTTGTGCACCACCAGATCAACTACAAAATTCTTCTGCTAACCTAACCCCCCCCCCCAGCTGTACTCTTCATCAGTTCAAATCACAACTTACAGTAAAAAACATTGTTTGGGGCACCAGGGTAGCTCACCTGGTAGAGTGCACGCCATAGCCTGTAAATATTAATATTAGCATGGTGCACGCCCATATACAGAGGCTCAGTCCTCTGCGTAACGGCTGCAGGTTGGCCCTTTGCTGCATGCCGTCCCCCTTCATGTCTAATCTCTCCTGACATAATAAAGGCCTAAAAATACTGAAGAAAACAAATCTTTAAAAAACCCATGTCCACTTTGATTTTTATTGACGTAAGTAGTCATGATATTGATTTTATTTGGCCTACTACTTGATGTTACTATTGATAAAATTGCTGTGCTTGTTTTTATTAATGTTTTGTAAGGTGTCCTTGGGTGTCTTGAAAGGCACCAACAAATACTATGTATTATTATTTTATTACATTGCATTAAATTATAATTGAATTTCATATAATGTGTGAAATAATGCCTTTGTTACTTGATATATAAAATGTGACAACATATGAAATACAGTTCCTCCTCGTCCTTTTTGACTGAGCTAAGCACCCGTACCGTAATACCACTAATAGAAGAGCATTTAGTGGCAGTTGCTTCGCAGGCGGCTCACCCGGGAGCCTTGAATTTTTTGTTACGAACAACAGTAAAGTTTGCTAGTCACTGTAAAGTTATGCAGATACACGCGAGATGTAACGATAGCTAGCTAACAACGTTAGTAAAAAGGAAACATTCTGGAGTAAAAATGTAAGTGTGCTATTTCGGTTGGATACAGATTCGAGGGTTTAATTGGAAAATAATTTACCATGGGAGTGCTAACGTTAATTTAACGTAACTAACGCTAACATCTAGCTCACTAACTAACGCTAACGCTAGCTAGCTAACGTCAATATGTTTAACTCACTTTTGTAATGTTGTGAATATGTTAGCTAGCGTTACGTAGCACAGTTGTGAAAGGACGTATAAACATTGTATTTACTCTAAACTAACGGTAGCTAGGTAATAGTTACTCATTTCGGAATTCGTATTAACGGTATGGCGTTTACAATATGTTTTGCTTTAGCTATTTGGTTGTTGTTTAACGTTAGCTAACGCTAGCTAGCTGTTTGCTAAGCTAAAGACAGTCAGCAAACTCACGTCACTCAGTTTTTCTCACATAAAAACAACACGAGCTCGATACTGACACCTTTTTTGTAAAGGCAAGACAAGCAAACGGGACAAAATCACTTGACACACTGACTCGTATTATTCTGAGGGGTTGTCAGTTCATGTTTAGTGTTAGCTGACGTAGTTCAAGACCAGTGTCTATCTGAATTTCAACCTAAACATAAAAATTACTAATGGGTAAAAACTGACAAATGCCTTTCACTGGTAGCTGTCTGGCTATACTGAATATACTACTATACCAGTTTTAGAATGCCAGTTGTAGGATCACAAATTTGGATAGCTGTAATCCAAACGTTGTGCCCCATTAGACCTATAGGTCACTACAGTTGCATAACACACAAGCAGTAATGATCTAATTTGTTTGCGTCCTTGTTATGTTATATTTCTAAATAAGCTTCTGCTTGTGGAAAAAGGGTATGCATAGATTAAGATTTTAAACATCCTCCTGAACATTTTAGACTTCTCTCTATCCTCAAACTGTTTTTCCATTTGTGATTTGGGGATTTATAATATCAGAATAATGTAGAATGTGCTTTTATTCTTTTTGTCAGCATGGAGTCCGGCGTTGACTTTCCGTCTCCTGAGTCGACGGTGACCTCCCTGCTGTCTAGCTCAGGTCACCTGAGGAGCAGCCTTCTGGCTCCTGATCACAACGCCACCTTCAGATACAGAGACAAGGTTTGCTGTGCTTCTGCTGTTTCTACTGGGGATCTGTTTCCCACAACAAATAATGGGGCAATATGAAGGAAATCTACCTGTCTTTAACCTATGTCCTGTTATTATAACTTAGACAATTTTATCCCACCTGACAAACAATGATGTCACTGTTTTTGTACATCAACGTGGAGTTCATTTGGATGATTGTAGATGGAAGTTCCCACTGGGTTTAAGATGAAGATAATGAGCATTGCAAAGATCAAAGGAGGATTTTACTATTAAACTTTTGTTAAAGGGTAACTTCGTTTTCTTTTTTTTCTTTTTTTAAACCAATCTTTAAAATTGGTCCAGTATTCAGCAAGTTCCCACATTGAGCAGCGGTGAAACAAGCTACAAAGGTATTCAATTTATGTCCACTTAAAGTGCTAGTTTTGCCTCTGACAGGCTCAGATTATTATGACAACATTATGGGATGGATCCCTATAGAGATAGACCTTTTAGTTAAAGAGTAAGATCTTTTTAGTTTAACATAAAACAGCCCAGAAATTGCCAAACCCACTAGACGTCACACAAAAGAATTACGAAACACACTTCATTTAAAGTGCCCATTGTATGCTTTTTGGCTTTTCCCCTTTCCTTTTATTATATATCTTTCATTTTTGCATGTTACATGTTTTCTAAGTGAAAATGCCCAAAGTCCCCCAAAGAGACTTACTATCTTCAGCAGAAAACACTGTTCACAAACTGCTCTAAACAGCTCTATTGTAGCCCAGCCTAGGGCTGCTCGATTATGGAAAAAATAATAATCACGATTATTTTGGTCAATATTGATTGATTATTTAACACGATTACTCATTAACCTTTGGATATAATGGATAGTGTCCAGTGTATCTTTTAGTGTTTATCTCGCAGAAAGGGTCTTTGGATCAGAATAAAATCTGTTTTAGTACTGTGTCCGTTCAGCTTTACAGATATCACACACAACTTTACACAGCTAATGAACAATTCCAGATACATAACACAATATTGCATCACACATCACATTTGACCACTACTAGCCTACTGTCATTACTAAACAGTGTGCCAAAATATGAACAATAATGTTGCCCTCATTGGGTTTATTTACTAGCTACCTAAGGAAAAATCCAGCACATAGACGGTACCTTAGAATAATGTTACGTGACTCATTTTACCTACAGTTTAACAAAAAACTAAATGCTGAGGGAACATTACTATGTTTTTTCATGTTGGTTTTAAGCTGTAGGCCTATGCAACCAGCTGGAAAGCTCAACACACAGAGTGAAAAGAGGAGCTGCAGCAATGCGTAGTACAACAAAAATATAGTGTTTCTTTTGAAAATGAAACCATGTAAACCTTTTCTGATATAACCTAAATACAATTATGAACCTGAATGAGCATAATATGAGCACTTTAAAGTTACAGATATAAAATATCAAAAGCCATCTTTTGTTTGTTTTTCCACTATTCCAACAATCACCGCTCTGGTTTGGTTGAAATAAACCCTTAATTCACCCATTTACATGTGGAAATATGCTGGCTCTACACATGCTAAAAGTAGTGATTATTTAAATGGAGTCTGGTGGGTTTGGCGATGGTGATTTTGGGGCTGTTTCTGGTTAAACAAAAAGTAAATTACTCAAGGTGGCTGCAGTTCTGAGACTTAGACAGCGCAGTTGCTTTACTCCGACTGCAAGACCCAGGCGGACCCAGGGCATGTTGGGAAACGCCGGCCTCTCAGCTGATTGGTTCAGAATCAACTCAACATGATGAGGTTTTATATAAACTTTTTAATGTTATTGAATCGGTGGGATTTTAACTGCTAACTTCGGCTTTTTCTGTACAGAACACGTTTTGTGGCGGATAGTTTAGAAGTCAGGAAGACTAAATCTGTTCAGATCACGGATCATCTACAGTGTGTTGTTAATTAAAATCAGCAACAGATCACATGGAGAACATTTTGAGAGCTACTCTGTTATAATTTAACAGCTAGAGACTTGTACAAGCTGATCTATGGCTCTGATAACATTTTATTAAATTGTAATCGGACCATGGTGTTTTTGTCACTTCCTGTTCAGCCTGAAGGCTGCTGGAAACGGCGGGAAACTGTCCGACTTGAGAGCGGATTGTTGTCACCGTCGGCTGCTGCCATCTGTTCTCATCCATTTTACAGACAAGGCGCAGTTTATCTCAAACGAGCCTATTCATTCTCCCTTGTGGGGGGAGGGTCTTAGGAGATTGTTTGGTCTTTAGCAGAAAGGGGGGAGGGACTGAGAAGTTGTTGATGTTCAAATTATTTGGCTAAGTCCTGGATCTTCACAATCCTACCTACAGCACCTCTTAACAAAAAGGTTGTAGGGACCCTTTCTGTAGAGATCCTTTCCAAAATGTTATCATGAAACTCTTAGAATAACAATCTTAGCCTGTCAGTGGAAAAAACCTTTAGTGGCCAAAATTGATGATGTACTTTTGCCCTTTAGGATTTCATTGCAGCATTGCTGTTGGTTGCAGCGTTCTCGCTCAATACTGGACCACTTTCAAAGATTATCTTGCAGGTGGGAAGGCCCCCTGGAAATAAAAATACCCTTTTGATCCTGAATTATTTTAGTGCTTCAAGTTAAAATCCCTCCAGCTGCTTCACAGTAAAGGCCCTCCAGCAGTCTTTTTGATGTCAGTAATAAAATGCCAAGACAAGCCGTTGGCTGAAAAGATTTTTAGGAGCTGGGCTTACTAAAATTATCACTCATGCTTATTGATTTATTGCAGATCTATGACTCAGCCACGGCAGCGTTGGACGCCTACATCACAGACTTTGAGAGGAGTCGTCAGAACAGTGGGTCGTTGAGTGGAAGTCTGGTTCTGCCACATAGTCCGCCCTGCAGGCCAAGCAGACCCAGAGCGAGCACGCTCAGAAACAAAGATGGTAGGTCACCACATTCATCAAGTAAAGAAGTTGACAGTCTGCAACAGTTTATCTGTATATTATTGTTTGTGTTTTTGTCTCTCAGTTCTCAGGGAGCGTTTGACTGAGAGGGAGCTGGACTTCTTGAACCTCCCCGTCAGCTCTCTACATCACCGTAGCAACCGGGACAGGCTCTCCATGACGACAGACGAGCTGCTGTCTATCCCTCACGACGGCTCGATGCCTGTCACTCACACCTCTGCCTTCATCCATGGTCTTTAAATACATCGTCCTTAACTCTGCCCTTACTGAAATTTTGCCCAATATTAAATTTATAAACTGTATATAAAATCAATAATAAAAGTATTAATAAGTTGAAGCCTTTGTGTCAATCTGCGTGCTTCAGTTCTTCTGACTTGTTTCATCTGCTGATCCAGGTCTCCTTTCCCAGTCTGGAGCCTCCCAGCCTTTCTCCTCTTCCTCCAGACCCGCACACAGAACCTGGGACAGACCTAGCAGCAGCCACACCGTCCCCAACATGAACCACCACCACCACCACCCTCATCCAACCAGGACGCCCCGGAGCTCTAGGTTCATGTTGTTGACACTTACCCGTCTCATTTGGGATGTTTTCTGAAATGGCCCGTCAAAGTCTACGTCACATTCTACCTTTAATTACTTTCTTTTCTCTCCAGGTGCAGAGAAAGACCAGGGGCAGTCATGTTTAATCCAGATGTTGACATCTCCTCAGTCAGCTACTATAGGGTGACTACCATTCACATATATATTTGTTGTACTTCTGTTGTGGGCTTTTGGCCTTTATTGGATAACAGAGATTAAGACAGGAGAGTACATGGGGCACACCTTTTTTTTAGCAGGACTGTATTGAATCTCATTGTTCCATCTTTCTGTCTCCAGAACTCTGCACACAGAGCAACTGGATCCGAGTGGGCAGAGCCGTCTTCATCCCTGCACCTCCCCCGCTGGTTCACCAGTAACAAGAGTGACATGGACTGTTCTGGAATCACCAGTGTGCCCGACCTGAAGTACCCAGCCTGGGTCCAACGCTGTGATCTCAGCGAGCCGCCACCGTCCTCAGAGGCAGAGCTGTGGGATGACCACGGTACAACACCGTCTGCACGCCACCAACACTGCCAGGGTCCATGGTTCAGTTTCCTCAATAACACTATAAATAATCACTGTTTATCTGCCCTTATGTAAGCTGCAGTTGTTTGCATATCTGGCTAAAAAGAGCTTTGAGACCAAGGCTTAACTAACTGCATTAGTTGGTGTGGTTTTATGAGTCACCTAGTATCATTTAACAGAGACAGAATTTTTAAGGAATTGTTAGTTGAGCTACCTAGCTACATCTTATCAAATCTGCGTTTCAGCGGTGTTGAAATGTGCTCTGTTTGCACTGTTAAAGGCTGCAAATCAGTCAGTGTGACTCTGTCCACTTTTTTCCCTTGGACGTTTGCAGTCCTCAATATTAGTAGCACCTAATTCACCTGCATACTGCTGGTAGATGCACAGACAAAGGACAGTTGTCATTTCAGGCGGCAAGATTGATGATTTTACACACACACACACACACACACACACACACACACATATATGAGTATGGATGTGATTCCTATCTTTGTTGTACGGCCTGGCTTGGGTTAATCTTTTTGTGAAACATGAACAAACCCAAAAATGAATGCCACAGAGCTTATATCATCCAGTTTGACAGTCAGCCATAATGGGGAAAAGAAGATAAAAAAACAAGCAAACTTAAAAGTAGATTTTTTCAGGGCGAAATTAGGTGGTATTGGCTCGGTGCATAAAGGACTTATAGATACCAGCATTTCAGGCAGAATCGGAGGCCTTTCTGATACTGATGTCCGTATCGGAGCATCTTTAGTACTAAGTAGCACGTGCAGCTTACTGTTATGTAAACTGCACATGTGCTGTGGAAGAATTTAAAAGCTTGACAGGCGTAACAGGAACTAAGGGGGAAAGGGCTCAACAAACAGTCCATTGCATTGTTATGAATCATCATGAAATTTGTTTTTCTTAACAAACCATGATAATTTTACCAGCAATGATCTGGTGTGAAACCATTCTAGCATCCAACAAATGATTTTGCTTTTTGGTGGTGTTCTTCCACCTGCAGCTCCCAGAACTCCGTCCTGGGTAGCAGAGCTAGAGGATGATGATCCCGACCACAAACCTAAGCAGGTGAGAGAACCGATGAGAACTGATTTGGAGCACTCAATTTTATCAGTCAGCAGCTCATGTTGTCTGATAAACTTTATCTGACCTTAAAAACAAGATGGCAGAATGGTCTTGAGTCAAGAAAAAGGGTTCCATGCCCACATATTTCAGTGATTTGTGTGTGTTTGTGTGTTATTAGGTTGACAGCCAGCAGACTCTCAGAGATCTGAGGCTTCAGTTTGCTGAACAGATTTCTCTACTGGCTGCAGAGAGAAACAGCTCTGACATCATGGAAACACTGTTCAAAGGTGGAAAAGACAAAACGTGGATGTACAACTACATAAAATGTGTACAGACTAACAGAATGTGTATTAATGGTGTTTTTGCTGTTTGTGTTTGTCCTCCTGTCAGACAACCGGATCGAGTCTCTGATCCAGAAGGCCGATCAGGTGTTGAACTCTCTGTCTCAGAGTTCTGGAGAAGCAGATCCAGGTGAGTGCAGAACTCAACCCATGACACAAGGTTTCAGACCACTGTTATTCAGGACAAGATGAGTATTTTGTAGTTTGTTTTCTACAGATTTTCATCTGGTAGGGTTTTTAACTGAAGTCGATGATAATATGATAATAACAGTGTTGCCACAGGAAACAATATTAATCCCTAGAGAAACTACAGGGTGTGTTCAGTCTCCTAGCAACTTGATGTGTCTCACTGCAGTAGTAGAAATTTCAGAAAAAGACACTTTAGATGGACTTGTTCACTCTAAAGCAAAACAACAAATGCATGTCAACATCCAAGACCAGTATATTTAGTAACAAGGTCACACTGGTGGCTAACTCGAACACATCCGCTTTACAGTAAAAATCTGCTAGCTATATGTAATCTGAGGAAGCAAAGATTCTTCATTGTGTCTTATGTCACTATTTTGGCATTCCTTTTCTTTTTAATACATGGTAAACCAGTACATAGGAAGAGACAGAGGGAGTTGACATGAAACAGAAGTCCCTGTCCAGACTCAAAATGTGGGTACTACAGTTGTACGGGCTGGAACACACCCTAAGCCTGATTTAAAGCTCTGCAATAAGGGATTACAGCCTAGCCACACTCTGAAACATCTTGCTCCAGTCTAGGTTGTGAAGCTGGTTATGGTTGTTCTGCCTGTGTTTCGAGATTGAGACTGGGGTTTGAACACGTATGGCTGAGCCATAGCCATGGTTACCGGCTGAAGCAAGTTTTGTTTTGGCTCACA